>JAVIAB010000088.1:28305641-28681609 GCA_032433765.1 Megaustenia siamemsis
CTTGTACCATGTGACCCACTATTTTTGTGGTTACTCGATCTCAAGAGCTGTAACAGGCCATGACTATAGTTTGTAATTAGTCATCAACCGCACAGAACCATAGTTAGGAGTTTTTCTTCATTTAGGTGAGACCTTAGATATATTTTCCATGTGCACCATCACTCTAGAATGTAGCAGAATAAATAGAAATAAAACCGTGTATAGAAAAAACGGAAGAGACAAACTGAAGATTTGACATTGAGCTATTTATAGTTCCTGAGTCTATACAAGAAACACAGTAAAGTAAACAAACTAAAAATAAGGCAAGAAACACGCGGAGCACACACACACACACACACACCACACACAGAGAGAGAGAGAGAGAGAGAGAGAGAGAGAGAGAGAGACTTGATACAATGAAAAGGACGAATGACGTACGATCTGTGTAGGATGAAACTAATCTCAACCACCAATATTGTGCGCCCACTTCTGTCCATTTATATTAGGGAGTCATTTACGTAGAAAGAAAGAAGAAACAAACAAAAATAAAAGAAATAATAAAAGATGTGAATGTTTGAGAAGTGTGAATTGATAGAGGAGAACAAGTCAATAAGATAAACAGATAAGCCCTATGGAATTGCCAGATGTGCAATAAAGATGATCTGTCAACTAAACTAATCTATCAACTAAACTAATCTGTCAACTAAATTAATCTGTCAACCAAGCTTAATTGTCGACTAAAAACAATTATCTAGTTTTAGAAAAATGAAAATTAAATGAAAATTGCTGAAAGATGTGAATACAGGGAGTCGCTAGATTACATTATCTGGCACCACCGTTGCTGACTATATGTGTTGTATTTAATGTATGAATTGAGGGCTAGTGAACATAAAGATGGATGATTCGAGATATGTACTCGTATGTATATAATATATGTATATATATGTGCATCTTCAGTAACAAAGAAAAGACGATGGTCATATGTTGGACATATGATGAGAAGAGATAATAACCGAATAGCAAAGCAAGCCCTCAGGTGGAAAACAACAGGTAAGAGGAAAAGAGGAAGACCCAGAGAGACACTGAAAAGAACATTGATGAGAGAGGCAAGAGCAGCATGAATCGGCTCCCTCAATGAGATAGAGCTGCTTGCACAGAACAGAGACAAATGGCGAGATTTGATAAAGTATCTTTAAAAGAAAACTGCTAGAACAAACATTTAGAAAAAAGAGAGGGAGTATCTTGGTCTATGCCCTATAGGCGGCTACAGCTCGAAAGGTCAATAGATAGATAGATATATGTGCATACATGTGTGTATGTGTGTGTATGGGTGGGTGGATTGATGAGTAAGTAAAAGTGCATGTTTGAATTTATATTTGGGTGAATTAAAGTGTGTGATCGGTATTCTCAGGCAGGATTTCCCCCATAATACCTTCTCTGTATTCCTTTATTATTTCTCTTTTACAACCTCTGGTGACATACACGCTCTCCATAAAATATATCATTTCTCGTGTTGTAATTGTACCCTCTTAACCACAAATATCGGTGGTATATAGAACCAATTCTGACCTATGGAAGCGAATCATGGACAGTGGACAAACAAATGAAATGACGATTGGAGGCCACAAAGATGGGATTTCTCAGAAGAATGTTGAAAGTTCCCTGGACAGCTAAAAAGACCAATGAGGAAGTTCTCAAAGAGGCCAACACAAAAAGGGAGCTCTTTAAAAACATCAGAAAGAAGCAATCAACATTTTTCGGGCACATCATGAGAAGAGGAAAGTTGGAATACTTGGTTACAACTGGCAAAATAAAAGGAAAGAGAGATCGCGGGCGACAAAGAGAAAAAATACTGGATAGCTTGGTGTCATGGCATGGAAAACAGTCAACAACAGAACTGATACGATGCACTGTAGATAGAAGATTGTGGAGGGACATGATCACCTACGCCAACCGGTATGGCGCATGATGATGATGAACATAAATAAAAACAAATTGTTGTCATCTTGATTACAGTGCAATGACAAGAATATACTTTTCATTTTACAGTTTGTCGGTTACAAAAATGTCAGCTGATCATTACAATTCGTTAAAATCAAATAATTATGGCGCGCAAAACGAAGTCGTAAAAAATGTATAAACTCCATTAAAAAAAACGGGCGGGATAGAATCCTACCTCTTGTCCTGTGTAATCCAGTTCACAAACCACTGAGCTATCGCGGCTCCCGTAATACACATCCATGGACAGTAATACACATCCAAGGACAGTAATACACATCCAAGGACAGTAATACTCATCCATGGACAGTAATACACATCCAAGGACAGTATTACACATCCAATGACAGTAATACATATCCAAGGGCAGTAATACACATCCAAGGACAGTAATACACATCCAAGGACAGTATTACACATCCATGGACAGTAATACACATCCAAGGACAGTAATACACATCCATGGACAGTAATACACATCCAAGGACAGTATTACACATCCATGGACAGTAATACACATCCATGGACAGTAATACACATCCAAGGGCAGTAAAACACATCCATGGACAGTAATACACATCCATGGACAGTAATACACATCCAAGGACAGTAATACACATCCATGGACAGTAATACACATCCAAGGACAGTAATACACATCCAAGGACAGCAATACACATCCATGGACAGTAATACACATCCAAGGACAGTAATACACATCCAAGGACAGTAATACACATCCAAGGACAGTAATACACATCCAAGGACAGTAATGCACATCCAAGGACAGTAATACACATCCATGGACAGTAATACACATCCAAGGACAGTAATACACATCCATGGACAGTAATACGCATCCAAGGACAGTAATACACATCCAAGGACAGTAATACACATCCAAGGACAGTAATGCACATCCAAGGACATTAATACACATCCAAGGACAGTAATACACATCCAAGGACAGTAATGCACATCCAAGGACATTAATACACATCCAAGGACAGTAATACACATCCATGGACAGTAATACGCATCCAAGGACAGTAATACACATCCAAGGACAGTAATACACATCCAAGGACAGTAATGCACATCCAAGGACATTAATACACATCCAAGGACAGTAATACACATCCATGGACAGTAATACACATCCATGGACAGTAATACACATCCATGGACAGTAATACACATCCAAGGACAGTAATACACATCCATGGACAGTAATACACATCCATGGACAGTAATACACATCCATGGACAACAATACACGCCCATGGACAGTAATACACATCCAAGGACAGTAATACACATCCAAGGACAGTAATACACATCCAAGGACAGTAATACACATCCAAGGACAGTAATACACATCCAAGGACAGTAATACACATCCAAGGACAGTAATACTCATCCATGGACAGTAATACACATCCAAGGACAGTATTACACATCCAATGACAGTAATACATATCCAAGGGCAGTAATACACATCCAAGGACAGTAATACACATCCAAGGACAGTATACACATCCATGGACAGTAATACACATCCAAGGACAGTAATACACATCCATGGACAGTAATACACATCCAAGGACAGTATTACACATCCATGGACAGTAATACACATCCATGGACAGTAATACACATCCAAGGGCAGTAAAACACATCCATGGACAGTAATACACATCCATGGACAGTAATACACATCCAAGGACAGTAATACACATCCATGGACAGTAATACACATCCAAGGACAGTAATACACATCCAAGGACAGCAATACACATCCATGGACAGTAATACACATCCAAGGACAGTAATACACATCCAAGGACAGTAATACACATCCAAGGACAGTAATACACATCCAAGGACAGTAATGCACATCCAAGGACAGTAATACACATCCATGGACAGTAATACACATCCAAGGACAGTAATACACATCCATGGACAGTAATACGCATCCAAGGACAGTAATACACATCCAAGGACAGTAATACACATCCAAGGACAGTAATGCACATCCAAGGACATTAATACACATCCAAGGACAGTAATACACATCCATGGACAGTAATACACATCCATGGACAGTAATACACATCCATGGACAGTAATACACATCCAAGGACAGTAATACACATCCATGGACAGTAATACACATCCATGGACAGTAATACACATCCATGGACAACAATACACGCCCATGGACAGTAATACACATCCATGGACAACAATACACGTCCATGGACGACAAGGCAAGTAACGATTTCATGTAACATTTTTAGAGACTGGCTCCACTGTGCAACACTCTAACATGTTTAACGGCATATAACATCGTAGTCAATGCATTCTACAGAACTATGTCATCAAAAACACACCATACTCACGCACTCCGTTATGAATTCTGCAGTTCTACAATTGCTGTTCAGATGTACCTGTCTAACTCTATCAGAACACCTATGTTCTTTACAACTGTCTAGGACAGACCTAAGTTTCTAATCATCTGTATCTAATTTAATTTCATATTTTAAATTGATGGCTGATCTTTCTACTTGAAATTATCCAACCTTACCTATCAGGGTGTCAACCAATCTTTTGATGTAAGCATCTCGTCAGCACATTCCTGTCCTAACCCAAACACATCATCTCTTCTCGAGGTACCAGCGATAACTGACTAATCCATACCACTAATTTGGCTTGTCGACCTCGTCACGTGACCATAGCCTGACCACGCGATCCCCGAAATGTTCTTCAAACTGACGAGTGTTCGACGTGGCTGAAAACTGATCATCTGCCGGTCATTCTCCCTGTCCAAAATTCTGTTGTTAACTCTACTAACTCCACTCTCTAGCACATTATTTAACCCTCTCAAACCCAAAATCTGGTGTATAACGAAATGAGGAAGAAACAAAAGCTAGAAAAATCAAGCAAGACTACTTTGCTACTGTCGAGAGCGCAGCTATCCCCTGCAGGTAACCATAGAAGTAATGTCACACGTTACAATGTTTCACGAGAAAAGGAGCAATTGGTCTGACAGTCGAGAACCAATCCTGGAAGGTCACTGGTGGGTTCATTAAGTAGAACAGTAACATCGCAGTAACGAGTATTTGGAGCAGGGGTTCGACTGCGTGATTAATCGTAATAATAATTAATACCAGTTCTAGACAATTATAGACGTCACGAAGACATTTATAGTCTGTAGCTGTAATCGAATTATATGTCGATACTTCTTGATGGCCTTGAATAGTGGACGAGAAAAGTGTTGAACATTGATCTACGATGGGCGTTTTCATAGACTTGTATTCTTACTTTCCCTGACCTTTGTTATTGCAAGTTATCTATCTATCTATCTATCTATCTATCTATCTATCTATCTATCTATATCTATCTATCTATCTATCTATCTATCTATCTATCTATCTATCTATCTATCTATCTATCTATCTATCTATCTATCTATCTATCTATCTATCTATCTATCTATCTATCTATCTATCTATCTATCTATCTATCTATCTATCTATCTATCTATCTATCTATCTATCTATCTATCTATCTATCTATCTGTCTATCTGTCTGTCTGTCTGTCTGTCTGTCTGTCTGTCTGTCTGTCTGTCTGTCTGTCTGTCTGTCTATCTATCTGTCTATCTATCTATCTATCTATCTATCTATCTATCTAACTACCTAACTACCTGCCTACCTGCCTGCCTGCCGGCTTGTTTGTCTGTCTAACTGTCTGTCTAACTGTCTAAATGTCTGCCTGTCCGTCCCTCTGTCTGTATATCTATCTGTTTGTATGTCTGTCTATCTGTCTGTCTCTGCTTTATGCTATTCTTCTTTCTCTGTAAACTTCTCTCTATTGCCTTCTTATCTTCCTCTCCATTATCTCGCTACATGACTATAACATGCGGAAGTACGGGGAAATGAAAGAGCGGACAGGTTGGCTAGCTGAGCTGTCGTTGAGAGCGTCAACCAATGGATCGTTGGGACATCCTCAATGCCCTCCGAGGTGTTGGAAGAGCACTGGACTTCGACGACCACAAATCCACGTCACACCTTCGGATGACAGAGAGGGGAGTTAAGATGGGCACAGCCAGAAATGAGAAACTTAATGGGCGTGTAAGAAGACTTATCAACCAACACAGAACTGGAGTCGTCAGTCGCTGGACACTGCGGGGCTTGCTGGGGAGGGGATCTGAGCACCTACGGACATGTTCGGAGTGCAATGATGATGACCCGCAAATAACTCAATAACTCTAAAAATTTAATGTTGCACCGTGGAAACTCTAAAATTGAATGCTGCACCGTGGAAACTCTAAAAATTGAATGTTTGAATGTTGCTCCGTGGAAACTCTAAAAATTGAATGTTGCTCCGTGGAAATTCTAATAATTGAATGTTGCACTGTGGAAACTCTAAACAATAAATGTTTCACTGTGGAAACTCTAAACAATAAATGTTTCACTGTGGAAACTCTAAACAATAAATGTTTCACTGTGGAAACTCTAAACAATAAATGTTTCACTGTGGAAACTCTAAACAGTAAATGTTTCACTGTGGAAAATCTAAACATTCTTGTAGCTACGAGCATTAGCAACTAAAACATCAATGATACATACATATTGACTTTAGCTAAACATTTTACTTTCTGTGTGTAAAGTAAAGTAAAGTACCCCCATCACGCCAAGTGGCGTATAGGGAAATATGGTGTTAGTGACCCTATATTTTACAGACCTTCAGCACACGATTTTGGGGTAATGTGGTCAGTATTACGCCCGTGCTGCTTTACTTTCCCAGAAAAAAATCCGGTACCCATTTAAGGCTGGGTGAACCCGGAAGCCGTCGGTTGGGATCGAACTCTACCCCTTGTCCGTGGTAGTCGAGTTCACTAACCACTGAGCTATCGCGGCTCCCACTTTCTGTGTGTGGTGCTCACAAATTGAAACCACTCCCGTCAAATACCAATTTTAAAAATTAGGGGGCGTGTACTAGGCATTACTTGGACATTTCAATCCTTAAACTCCGCAGATATCTCAACATTACAACTAAAATGCACGATGAGGTGAAAGAGCTGCGACTAACACTTCATTACTAATTGCTATAAGCTACCATTGCCCTCTAAATGACCTTCTCACGCGTGTTTTGGGCTGGAAGTTTCGTGTCAGGAGATGAAACACATTTTATCGTTTTAATGAAGCTGCAGTTTCTAACAAGTTTACTGTTTTTGACGTTGCTTTGTCGCAAATGATTAATTATGAAACACTATCACTAACTACATATTTTATGAAATATTAACCAACGTTTTTCTCCGCCTTCAATTAGCTGGTGTGTTATATTTTATGTCTAGAATGTTGACTTGTGCTGTCACATTAGCACTTCCTTATTTTTTTTTAAATTGCGTCTTTATTTTTTTTTTTTTAAACATGTACAACAACAAAAACAGCCGATGTTGACAAGTTATATATTAACCAGAACCAGTCGATGTTGACAAGTTATATATTAACCAGAACCAGTCGATGTTGACAAGTTATATATTAACCAGAACCAGTCGATGTTGACAAGTTATATATTAACCAGAACCAGTCGATGTTGACAAGTTATATATTAACCAGAACCAGTCGATGTTGACAAGTTATATATTAACCAGAACCAGTCGATGTTGACAAGTTATATATTAACCAGAACCAGCCGATGTTGACAAGTTATATATTAACCAGAACCAGTCGATGTTGACAAGTTATATATTAACCAGAACCAGTCGATGTTGACAAGTTATATATTAACCAGAACCAGCCGATGTTGACAAGTTATATATTAACCAGAACCAGCCGATGTTGACAAGTTATATATTATCCAGAACCAGCCGATGTTGACAAGTTATATATTAACCAGAACCAGCCGATGTTGACAAGTTATATATTAACCAGAACCAGCCGATGTTGACAAGTTATATATTAACCAGAACCAGCCGATGTTGACAAGCTATATATTAACCAGAACCAGTCGATGTTGACAAGTTATATATTAACCAGAACCAATCGATGTTGACAAGTTATATATTAACCAGAACCAGTCGATGTTGACAAGTTATATATTAACCAGAACCAGTCGATGTTGACAAGTTATATATTAACCAGAACCAGTCGATGTTGACAAGTTATATTAACCAGAACCAACCGATGTTGACAAGTTATATATTAACCAGGTCTATAAAATGTTAAATATGTTCATGACTTGAAATCAGTGTCTTGTTTAATTCAACAGCGGATGTTGTAAAACTTTCCTTTTAGATAATGTTTTGCTGTACTCTTCTTATTCGTGGCCAAGATTACAGACGGGTATTTTCAGTCATCATCGTCACGTATCATGTTAGCTGGCGTAGGTGACCACGTCTCTCAGCAACTTTTTATCTCTAAAGTTATTCATCACTCTGTTGCTGACTTCCACCAAACATGCCTCGTAAATTGACTGGCATCTTTTCTGTTTTCATATGCCTCTTCGTCCCTCGGGTTTCCCAGTTTCCACAATATGCTCGTACTACTGTTGTTCTCTTCTCATAACATAACAAATTATGCTTATCTCATGATGCTGGCAACAAGTTCTCTCTCTCTTTTATTTGCCCTCTTTAAGAACGTTCTGTCTATTCTCTTTAGCTGTTTATGGTATTTCAATATTCCTATGTAAAACCATTTTGCGTTGGCCTCCAATGATTTAATTGTCTCTTGTCCAATTGTCTTTGATTCACATCCATTTGGAAGACCGGCTCTATTCATCATTTAAAATTGTTTTTGTATCACTGTTGTGTTTTTTTTTTTTAAAATACGTCATTTGCGTGCTTCACTTTACCCCTGTTGTAATGTGCCATCTACGGTTTTAACATCGCTGCTAGGTATTTCAATATTTGTTGTTTCCTCGTTTATTTTAACTGTACATTTAGTTGTCTTCATTTCTTTTGTTATCCATTACTTCTCTCCTCTTGCTAAGGTTAAGTCCTTAATTTTTAACTTTTCTGGCAGAAATGTCCTCACTTTTATGTAAGTCTTTGACAGCTCTCAGCTCAGTTGCTGGCTGGCCTCTTCTCTGCTTCTTTTTGATTTTAAACACCCAGACTTTGGATGTGTTATTTTTGTTTATTTCTTTAATCACTTAATTTAGTTCTTTGTGGACTGGATTTGCATCTCTTTTATGTTGCAATTCAATCTCTTTGTATTTCTGGTTTTGTCTTGTTTCTTCCGCTATATTACATTTATTTGCAATACCCCGAAACGTCTCTTGGTTATACAACGAGGATTTCAACAGTGGAGTGTCCGTTGCTACTCGTAAGTTTATTTGTAGTTGTTTCCGTTAGTCTTTCACTAGGGTAGTCCCATCAACAAGCCAAATGTGTTTGTTCTGTTTTCAAGTAATTTCTAGCAATTTCCTTTCCCGAGTAGGGCTCCCAGTGGCTGTTGCATGCAGCAGAAAGTAAACGATATGATCTGACTTAATTATTATTGTCAGAAACAAAATTAAAATAACACAAATACACAACAAAATAATTAAAACAATCGGCGCCGTTACAAATATATTGCGACATTTACCATGGCAATGCATTCAACTGTACTTTACTTTCAAAGATTCCACCTGCCCCTCTTCATCCCAAATACAGGATTTTTGCGTGTATATGGTTATCTAGATAGAAAAACACCATGTGTGTACGGGTATGTAAGTATGTGTTAACTAGTGAAGAAATAAGGAGAGTTATCTTACATGAAAAGAAGAGAAGATTATAGATAAAGTATTTTGGAGTGGTCTCTCTTGAAGGTGAGAGAAATATTTTGAGCTTGAACTGATCGTGGAATCAACATGAGCTGTCAAGAAGAAACTGTTAGAGGACGACTGCAAAGATAGAAGAGCTAGTTATGATGTTCCCAGCAGGCCCCGCAGTTAAGATCCAGCCAAGGAAGGTCCAGAAACAAAGAAGTGGAAGCATTGGGATATTAAGCTTAGAACTTGCGTTGGCTGCTAGATGTCTTAGAGTAGAACACGCCTCATAATTAGTATTCATGAGACATTTGTTAACAGATTGTGAAGTGAAGATTATTTAACCGACAGTGATTGAGAGAGTGTGATGTGAAAAGTATTACTGGAACAGTAGTTGATAAGGTGTGCATAGATCTTGCTAATGTAAAGATATCTGCTCGAATGAATGTCAAGTATTGTAAATTATAATGTTTAATGTGACAATCATCAACACCAATGATGTTAAAAAATATATGTACTGAGACCCTTCTTGCGTTATAATTTAGAGAGACAGCAGGAGTTTAGAGGCAGGGAAAGAGAGTCAAGTCATAGTATGTCACTCACATTGCAGTTCCTACAACATGTACTCAGTCAATCACATCATGAGAAACGTTGTCACGCTCCAGGCAGCGTACGCCACAACAACTTCATGGGTGGACCGCACACCACAGTTCAGCGAGTTGAAGGCATTGCCATGGTCAGATAGTTCACACCAGGGGGACGCGGTAGACCACAGCACAGCGAAGAACTAAGGGGCCTCGGTAGCCTAGTTGGGAAAACCACCAGACTGGATTACCGACGTTTGGATACCCTTGTTCGATTCCCGCTGGGAGCAGTGTGAATTGTAGTCGTGGTTGGAAAAAAAATAGGGATTGCTGTCATTGCCTCCTATAGGGATTGCTGTCATTGCCTCCTACAGGGATTGCTGTCATTGCCTCCTAAAGGAATTGCTGTCATTGCCTCCTATAGAGATTGCTGTCATTGCCTACTATAGGGATTGCTGTCATTGCCTCCTATAGAGATTAATGTCATTGCCTCCTATAGGGATTGCTGCCATTACCCCTATAGGGATTGCTGCCATTACCTTCTATAGGAATTGCTGCCATTACCTTCTATATGGATTGCTGTCATTGCCTCCTATAAGGATTGCTGCCATTGCCTCCTATAGGGATTGCATTCATTGCGTGCTATAGGGATTGCTGCCATTGCCTCCTATAGGGATTGCTGTCCATTGCCTCATATTGTGATTTCTGTCATTGCCTCCTATAGGGATTTCTGCCATTGCCCGCTATAGGGATTTCTGCCATTACCCCCTATATGGATTGCTGTTATTGCCTCATATTGTGATTTCTGTCATTGCCCGCTATAGAGATTGCTGTCATTGCCTCCTATTATGATTTCTGCCATTGCCCCCTATAGGGATTGCTGTCATTGTCTCCTATTGTGATTTCTGTCATTGCCCGCTAAAGGGATTGATGTCATTGCCTCCCATTGTGATTTCTGCCATTGCCCCCTATAGGGATTGCTGTCATTGCCTCCTATAGGGAGTGATGTCATTGCCCCCTATAGGGATTGATGTCATTGCCTCATATTGTGATTTCTGCCATTGCCCCCTATATGGATTGCTGTCATTGCCTCCCATTGTGATTTCTGCCATTGCCTCCTATAGGGATTGCTGTCATTGTCTCATATTGTGATTTCTGCCATTATCCCCTATATGGATTGCTGTCATTGTCTCCTATTGTGATTTCTGCCATTGCCTCCTATAGGGATTTGTGTCATTGCCTCATATTGTGATTTCTGCCATTGCCCCCTATAGGGATTGATGTCATTGCCTCATATTGTGATTTCTACAATTGCCCCTATAGGGATTGATGTCATTGCCTCATATTGTGATTTCTGCCATTGCCCCCTATAGGGTTTGATGTCATTGCCTCATATTGTGATTTCTGCCATTGCCCCCTATAGGGATTGATGTCATTGCCTCCTATTGTGATTTCTGCCATTGCCCGCTATAGGGATTGCTGTCATTGCCTCATATTGCGATTTCTGCCATTGCCTCTATAGGGATTGCTGTCATTGCCTCATATTGTAATTTCTGCCATTGCCTCCTATAGGGATTGCTGTCATTTCCTCATATTGTGATTTTTGCCATTGCCCCTTTAGGGATTGCTGTCACTGACTCATATTGTGATTTCTGTCATTGTCCCTATAGGGATTGCTGTCATTGCTTCATATTGTGATTTCTGTCATTGCTCCTTATGGGGATTGCTGTCATTGCCTCCTATTGTGATTTCTGTCATTGCCCGCTATAGGGATTGCTGTCATTGCCTCCTATTGAGGTTTCTGCCATTGCATCCTATAGGGTTTTCTGCCATTGCCCCTATATGGATTGCTGTCATTGTCTCCTATTGTGATTTCTGCCATTGCCCCCTATAGGGATTGCTGTCATTGCCTCCTATTGTGATTTCTGCCATTGCCCCTCTATAGGGATTGCTGTCATTGCCTCATATTGTGATTTCTGCCATTGCCCCTATATGGATTGCTGTCATTGCCTCATATTGTGATTTCTACCATTGCCCCCTATATGGCTTGCTGTCATTGCCTCCTATTGTGATTTCTGTCATTGCCCGCTATAGGGATTGATGTCATTGCCTCCAATTGTGATTTCTACCATTGCCCCTATATGGATTGCTGTCATTGCCTCATATTGTGATTTCTGTCATTGCCCGCTATAGGGATTGATGTCATTGCCTCCTATTGTGATTTCTACCATTGCCCCCTATATGGATTGCTGTCATTGCCTCATATTGTGATTTCTGTCATTGCCCGCTATACGGATTGATGTCATTGCCTCCTATTGAGGTTTCTGCCTTTGCCTCCTATAGGGTTTTCTGCCATTGCCCCCTATAGGGATTTATGTCATTGCCTCCTATTGTGATTTCTGCCATTGCCCCCTATAGGGATTGCTGTCATTGCCTCCTATTGTGATTTCTGCCATTGCCCCCTATATGGATTGCTGTCATTGCCTCCTATAGGGATTGATGTGATTGCCTTCTATTGAGGTTTCTGCCATTGCCTCCTATAGGGTTTTCTGCCATTGTCCCTATATGGATTGCTGTCATTGCCTCCTATTGTGATTTCTGCCATTGCTCCTATAGGGATTGATGTCATTGCCTCCTATTGTGATTTCTGCCATTGCTCCTATAGGGATTGATGTCATTGCCTCCTATTGTGGTTTCTGCCATTGCCTCCTATAGGGATTTCTGCCATTGCCCCTCTATGGATTGCTGTCATTGCCTCCTGTTGTGATTTCTGCCATTGCCCCTATATGGATTGCTGTCATTGCCTCCTATAGGGATTTTTGCCATTACCCCCTATATGGATTGCTGTCATTGCCTCCTATTGTGATTTTTGCCATTGCCCCTTATATGGATTGCTGTCATTGCCTCTTATAGGGATTACTGCTATTGCCATACGGTATCAGCTTGTGCGCATCGTACACGGTATTAGCATGTGCACATCATACACGGTACCAGCTTGTGCACACCGTAAACGGTACCAGCTTGTGCACACCGTAAACGGTACCAGCTTGTGCACACCGTAAACGGTACCAGCTTGTGCACATCGTACACGGTATCAACCTGTGCACATTGTACACGGTACCATGTGTTTCAAACATTTCACGAATCCGTGAAATTGTCAAGCGTATTGAGGGTTCGGTTCTGCGCTCATGCTTCCAACTTTGAACTTCAGTATTTTCAGATTTGAAATACCACTTTTACAAAGGTCTAACTCTCGTCACACAACAGTCGTACCTTTGTCCTTATGTTTTACAGTCGTAAACTTCACTTTTACAGTCGTAAACTTCACTTTTACAGTCGTACACGCCACATTTATAGTAGTGCACGTCACATCTACAGACATACACGTTCCATTTACAGCCGTACACTTCACATTTACAGTTGTACAGGTCACATTTACAGTCGTACACGTCACATTTACAATCGTGCAGGTCACATTTACAGTCGTACAGGTCGCATACATACTGCTGCTGTCATGCGTGTAATGAAGAAAATATTAAACGTCACATTGTCTCAGTAACTCGACCCAATTTCAGAAAAAAATTCGTAGATGGCATCGGTTAGAGCATGTACACGTTTCTGTGCAGACTCCGATCAAAATTAATATACACAATAATACTATATATATATATATATATATATATATATATATATATATATATATATATATATATATATATATATATATATAAAGTGGTGTATCTTGTTCTTCTTTCCTTCCTCATCTGCCTTTCAGCGTCGAGGGGAGATTGTTTCCTTATATATTCTATGGCGGGGGCTATTCCTAGCTTTTTTCTCAGTTCTTCATTTCTGATCTTATCTCACAAACTGTTTCCTGTCATTCGTATAACACATATCATCTCAGTAGAGGTTATTTTTCTTATTGTTCTTGCATCTAGGGTCCGGGTCTGGCATTGGTAGCACAAGGTTGGGATCAAGATTGTATTGTATAGTGCTCGTTTTGCCTCCAGATTTATTTCCTTGTTGGACAATAGTTGTGATAACTGTTCAATGATTTGACAAGTTTTGTTGCATCTTGATTCTATCTCTGCTGTTTGAGAATTATCGTTTGTCATTAGACTTCCTAGGTATTTGAATTCCTCTACCTGTTTTAGTTGCCTGCCTTCTATAGTTATGTTGATGTTCTGTTTATTTTTGGCGACATTCTGTTTTGCTGATGTTGATAAGTGATGTATATAAATATGAATAATGAATGCTCAGAATCTTCTAGAATGTTCAACAATGCCCAACTGCACTTACCTCGCTTTCCAAACCAGTTGGCGTGAGCTGGCGCTAAAATGAAGCTGCATGTTAAGATAGTTGCAATGACGAAAAGAATAGCTCTTGACATGTTGTTGTTAGCTGGAGGAAACTGCTAGAGTTCAATTTAGAGGTCTCGATTCTGTTGAAATAAAAACGTTGTGAGTGTTAGAATAGCCTCAAAGTCTATATTGTTGCAAGCATCATTATTCATATACATATTATTTTGTTGTTATTGTATCAATATAAACTACATCTGTTATTATCGTTATTTATTATTTTCTTTATAAATGTGCAACTAAATGTCCAGAGATGGAGACATAACATCAGAAATCATGACACGCTAGCATTAAGTGCTTTCAATAAACTAACAAACATCTGGAGATACAATGTTCTCAGTAAACGAACAAAACTTAGACTATTCAACTCCTGTTTGATCACCAGTGCAAATATTCGGATGTAAATGCTGGAAATCCACAAGAATTGAGAGAGCAAATTAAATGCCTTTGAAAACAAATGCCTTCTCAGGATCTCAAACATAAACTGGAAAGAATTCATTTAAAATGAAGAGATAAGAGACGAATCAAAACTATTAGAATGCGTGTCAAGCTTAATAAGAAGTCGTTACAAATAAATCGGTCATATGCTGAGAATGAAGGGAGAAAGTCTCTCCGCGTCAGGAATTCATGTGGAAACCATCTGGTAAAAGAAAACAAAGTAGACCAAGAGAATCACTACGCAGATCAATTACTAGAGGAGACTCAACCATGGGACAAAGAAACAAGCAAGGCCCTCAAGAACTAGCGGGAGATCGTCAATCTTGGATTACTATGACTTCCGTCCTATGTGTTGTCTTTGGCCACGTGAGGTAAATGAATGAATGAATGAGTTATCATTATTACCGAGTCAATTTTGCACTTATGTTCTTCGTCCGCCCTTAAAATAACTTTAATCTGGCAGAAGTAGGATCATAGTTTCGTTTACAGCAAGGTGTGATGTCTGCGGCTTTCGACCCGATATATCCGACTTCAGCATGGTAATTGTTGAGATGTGGGAGCCATGCTCCAGACCATGAAATGCGCAAAAGTTACTACTGTATACAAGAAAAAAATGACAATAGGGGGAGCTGTAAAGGTTACAGGAGATTAACGTTCAGGTTTACTATAATCCAAGTGTTACGTTCATACCAGGCTAAACGGACTGGAATTACTCAGTCCCGAACTAAGCGTCTGGGCAAACAGCGTCTTAACCATCTCTCAACATCAAGTTACTGTACACAAAACATGTGTATTGAACACTATTTTCTATGTCAGTAAATCCTAGACATCTCGGAAGATAAAAGAATAGAGGCATCTCACATGTACCGCCTGAGGCACATTCTTGGAGTAGCCTAAAGTGGGAAAGGCAAGAAAAAATGAATTGATGGATTCTGCTTGGATTCTAAGTATGTTAACCATCCTCTAGCAGTGATGTCTAAGACGGCTGGGTCAGTTGTACCGAATAAATTATTTTAGAAGACAAATTAAACGAATTGACAGCCTTGGGCAAAACACTCACAGGAAGACCACTCGTGCGCTTCAAAGATGTCCAAAACGTGAAATATTTTAGCCTATGCCGCCTTAGGACTTCAAAGCTTTTTAACCTAGTGCATAAGAGGAATCAATAAAGAGTGGAGGGAGTGGAGGGAATTTTACTTGCCTTACATAATTTTGACATCTTACTTTTTGCTGTTACCGCATTACATAATTTTAACATCTCACTTTTAGCTGTTACCGCCTTACATAATTTTGACATCACACTTTTAGCTGTTAACACCTTACATAATTTTGACATCTTACTTTTAGCTGTTACCGCCTTACATAATTTTGACATCTCACTTTTAGCTGTTACCGCCTTACATAATTTTGACATCTCACTTTTAGCTGTTAACACCTTACATAATTTTGACATCTCACTTTTAGCTGTTACCGCCTTACATAATTTTGACATCTTACTTTTAGCTGTTACCGCCTTACATAATTTTGACATCTCACTTTTAGCTGTTACCGCCTTACATAATTTTGACATCTCACTTTTAGCTGTTACCACCTTACATAATTTTAACATCTTACTTTTAGCTGTTACCGCCTTACATAATTTTGACATCTTGCTTTCAACTGTTACCGCCTTACATAATTTTGACATCTCACTTTTAGCTGTTACCACCTTACATAATTTTAACATCTTACTTTTAGCTGTTACCACCTCACATAATTTTGACATCTTGCTTTCATCTGTTACCGCCTTACATAATTTTGACATCTCACTTTTAGCTGTTACCGCCTTACATAATTTTGACATCTCACTTTTAGCTGTTACCGCCTTACATAATTTTAACATCTTACTTTTAGCTGTTACCGCCTTACATAATTTTGACATCTCACTTTTAGCTGTTACCGCCTTACATAATTTTAACATCTCACTTTTAGCTGTTACCGCCTTACATAATTTTGACATCTTACTTTTAGCTGTTACCGCCTTACATAATTTTGACATCTCACTTTTAGCAGTTACCACCTTACATAATTTTGACATCTCACTTTTAGCTGTTACCGCCTTACATAATTTTGACATCTTGCTTTCAACTGTTACCGCCTTACATAATTTTGACATCTCACTTTTAGCTGTTACCGCCTTACATAATTTTAACATCTTACTTTTAGCTGTTATCGCCTTACATAATTTTGACATCTTGCTTTCAACTGTTACCGCCTTACATAATTTTGACATCTCACTTTTAGCTGTTACCACCTTACATAATTTTAACATCTTACTTTTATCTGTTACCGCCTCACATAATTTTGACATCTTGCTTTCATCTGTTACCGCCTTACAAAATTCTTACATTTTACTTCATCTTGTTCCTACCAACATTAGGAAGGTATAGATGTAATAATAAAGACATCTCGATGTACAATATCTGCCTTTGATATGTTTGAAAGATTCCGTACTTGTGATAAGACCAGTGGCGTTAGAGGAAGATTACAACATAATATTATTTGACTATCTCATACACAGAGCACTATACATTCTTCATAGATTACAGCAAAGTGTTTGAATGCGCACAAGATCAGAAACTGTGGAACATCATGAAAGATATGGGTTTTCCAACACACCTAATACAACTCATCGAATCACTATATCACGAACAGCAAGCAGCTATCAATCATCATCATCAAGTACCGGGACTACTGGCGTAGGTGATCATGTCTCTCCACAATTTTCGATCTCGGCAGCTATTTATCATTTCTGTTGTTAACCTTCTGCCAAGCCATTCTCTTAAGCTGTCTGTTATTTTTTCTCTTTGCTTCCCTCTAGCTCTTCGTCCCTCAATTTTTCCAGTTGTTACAATATATTCCAGTTGTTCACTTCTCATTACATGGCTAAAAAATTATGATTGTCTCTTCCTAATATTGGAAATTAGTTCTCTTTTTGCTTTGACCTCTTTCAGAATTTTTTCATTACTTTTCTTAGCTGTCCATGGTACTCTCAACATTCTTCTGTAGAACCACAATTCTACAACTCCAGTGATTTTCTTGTCTGTTGTCATATTGTCCATGATTCGCATCCATATGTTAAGACTGGGTCAATATAACATTTAAGAACTCTTTTTCTTGTTTCTATTGTCAAAAATGGATTGCATAGTATCTTCCTCATTTTTTTGGAAAGCTGCTTTTGCCTGAGGAATTCTGCATCTCACCTCTTTTGTACATCTCCCGTCTGAGGTTAACAAAGTTCCCAAATATTTAAATTCATTTACCTGTTTTAATATTGTTCCACTTGTCTTTTTTTTGCACTGAGGTGATGTCTTTTTCTTTCAGCTATCAATATAGATGGCAAAAAATCGAATTGATTTCAAGTATAAAAAGATGTGAGGCAGGGATACATCCTCTCTCCATACCAGTTCAACATCTATGCTGAGAACATCACGAGAGATGTCAGAAACGATGACAGATTTGTGAAGTTCGACCCTTTTACAATAAATAGCTACATAATTCCAGATACGCTGGTGACACAGTTCTCCTCTCAAACAGTGGGGAAGGATTAAAAGAGGCAAATGAGTGTGTTGATTAACACAATGAAACTCAAAGCCTCTATCTAAACATACAGAAAACTAAGATAATATTTGTGACAAAACAAAAAGTAAATCAAATATCAGCATCAACAGTAAAGAACCTGAAATTGTAACAAATTATGAATATCTGGGATCTGTAGTAGCTAACAATGGAGACCACCAGAAAGGGATCAAAAGAAGATTAGCAATAGCAGCACAAACATTAAACGTCATGAAGAACATGTGGCACGTTAACCAGCAAGGCAGTCAAATTAAAATTACTAAGGACACGTATCTTCCCGATAGCAACATATGGTTGTGGATCATGGACAATCTGGCAAACAGCGATGAATAACATTGATTCATTCGAGACAAAACGCTATTGAAAAATCCTTGAGATACATTGGATTGCGAAAAAGATCATTGAAGACATATTAAAAGATTTCAACATTAAAAAGAGTTGGCGTATAAACACCATTCTACAGAGGAAATTAAAATACTATGGTCACGTAAAAAGACACGGGGCAGACCAAGAAGAAGGTGGTTTCAAGACATCAAGGAGACCTTGAACATAACAACAGAAGAAGTGGAAGATCTGGCTAGAAACATAGATTCTTTCAGACAGGCTGTGGTGAATGCAACGTTCTGCAAGAGACATGCGACCTGATGATCTCATACACGTGTTGCTTAGATTTGACCTTCATTCTCTAATTAACAGATAGATGAACATCCCTTCTGAGGAGAAAAAAAGGCTCTTAGACCCGATAACAATTTACTAAGATTAGGAATGACTGAAGGCAGCCGCGATAGCTCAATGGTTAGTGAACTGGACTACAAAGGACAAGAGGTAGAGTTCGATCCCAACCGACGGCTCCGGTTCACCCAGCCTTAAATAGGTACCGGATTTTTTTCTGGGAAAATAAAACGGCATGGGCGTAATATCAACCACATTACCCAAAAAATCATGTGCTGAAAGTCTGCAAAATTTATGGTCACTAACACCATATTCCCTATACATCACTTGGCGTGACGGGGGTTAGAAAGGAATGCCTGAATGCCGTTCATTGTTACCGGTCCTATTTAAAGTTGTACTGTCACGACTTCGGCTCAGCAAATGCAAGTTGGAAAGAGAAGGGCACTATCTTTCTGATTATGTTTTGATGGCAGGATGTTGTTGAGGCAAAGACAAGAATGTGATCAGTGAGTCCCTGTAAAGTGGACTCGATCAACAGAAATACGATCAGCAAGTCCATGTAAAGTGAACTCGATCAACAGAAATACGATCAGCAGTCCTCTGTAAAGGGAACAACAGAAATAAGCTCAGAGAGTCCATGAAAAGCGAACTCGATCAACAGTAAATATGATCAGAGATACCCTGTAAAAATTAACTCGATCAGCGGAAATACGATCAGCAAGTCCTATAAAGTGAACCGGATCAACATAAATACGATCAGCAAGTCTCTGAAAAGCGACCTCGATTGCATCACTTTGTGTTATAGACTTTAGACTTTAGACTTTAGACTTTAGAATTTAGACTTTAGAACGGACTGGCTTCACTTTAGAGGGGGCATTTACAATAAATGAACTTTGTGTTATAACAGTCCCAGGCCCCTAATTAAACAGATGAAAACAACAGTGGCATGGTATTCCTTAATAACAATACTGTTAACACAGACCCTTCCGTTATTACAGCATGTGGTGAGAAGATGATTTGCATATTTGATTACATATTTATGAATTAAATTCGATCGTAGTCTGTGATTCAAAAAATGTATGACTATTTAATAACAAAAGCACTTACTGAATTTTTATTTATGAAAGTCATGGCAGCTGCCGGCATTGAATCACGTTTGTTAGAGTTTTTGTATTGAGGACTGTCTTCTCGTTTATCGAGTAGTGCCCTCACTGTTGGTGCGAAACATACTGACAAACTTGAAAGAGTGCAAAATCAACTTCTGCTTTATATTCGGTTGCATGAGAGACACTGAGAGATAAAGTAATAGTTACTTCTTCACATAAGTTTGAGAAAAAATAAGTGAAAGCAAGATAGAGAACTAGTACATCGGCGTCCCCCTCCCCATTTTCTCCTTCACTTATTAAGCAAAGTATACAGTGAGCCTGAGCCACAATAGCTCAGTGGTTAGTGAACTGGACTACAAAGGACAAGAGGTTGGGTTCGATCCTTATCGACGGTTTCCGGGTTCATCCATCCTTAAATGGGTACCTGCATTTTTTCCTTGGAAAGTAAAGCGTCACGGGCGTAATATCGACCATAATACCCCAAAAATCATGTGCCGAAGGTTTATAAAAATGATGGTCCCTAACACCATATTCCCTATACGCCACTGGACGTGACGGGGATCTTGACGTATTTTTAAACATAGTATACCTATCTTGCAAGAGCAGCAGGAATAGGCTCCCTCAATGAGATAGAGCTGCTTGCACAGAACAGAGACAAATGGCGAGATTTGATAAAATATCTTTAAAAGAATTGAAAACTGCTAGAATAAAAATTTAGCTAAGAGGAGTATATTGGTCTACACCCAATGGGCCGGCTACGGCTCGAAAGGTCAATAGATATATAGATACCTATCTTGTACACACCTAGTAACATACCTAGTGAAGTGACATTTATTATTGCACCTCCCCCCCCCCACCCCCGCCAAGGAAGGACAGAATATGTCACTTGCCGACTTTTAAAAAAAAAAACATTATCAGAAGCTTGGTACTTCTAGAAGCTGTGTGGTGACACAACTCACCACATCTAAGAACGAAAGAGCATCCCCTATGACTGTAAAGAGTGCAACTAACAACTCCGCGTCTAGAAAGTTGTAACTCCGCGTCTAGAAGACTAGCCACCGCGTCTTCAAAGCTCACATACCTTGTATCATGAATACCTTGTATCATCATTACCTTGGATCATCAATACCTTGGATCATCATTACCTTGGATCAGCAATACCTTGTATCATCATTACCTTGGATCATCAATACCTTGGATCATCATTACCTTGGATCAGCAATACCTTGTATCATCATTACCTTGGATCATCATTACCTTGTATCATCATTACTTTGGATAAGCAATACCTTGTATCGTCAATACCTTGTATCATGAATACCTTGTATCATCATTACCTTGGATCATCAATACCTTGTATCATCATTACCTTGGATCATCAATACCTTGGATCATCATTACCTTGGATCAGCAATACCTTGTATCATCATTACCTTGGATCATCAATACCTTGTATCATCATTACCTTGGATCATCAATACCTTGTATCATCAATACCTTGTATCATCAATACCTTGTATCATCATTACCTTGGATCATCAATACCTTGTATCATCATTACCTTGGATCAGCAACACCTTGTATCATCATTACCTTGGATCATCAATACCTTGGATCATCATTACCTTAGATGAGCAATACCTTGTATCATCAATACCTTGGATCGTGAATACCTTGTATCATCATTACCTTGGATCATCAATATCTTGTATCATCAATACCTTGGATCGTGAATAACTTGTATCATCATTACCTTGGATCATCAATACATTGGATCATCTTTACCTTGGATCAGCAATACCTTGTATCATCAATAACTTGGATCATGAATACCTTGTATCATCAATACCTTTTATCATCATTACCTTGGATCATCAATACCTTGTATCATAAATACCTTGTATCATCAATACCTTGTATCATGAGTAACTTGTATCATCATTACCTTGGATCATCAATACTTTGTATCATCATTATCTTGGATCAGCAATACCTTGTATCATCATTACCTTGGATCAGCAATACCTTGTATCATCAATCAATCGGTCCATCAGTCAACTAATAATGATCTACATGGTATTGACGATTCTACTCCCCTATCTCTCTCTCTATATATATATGTATATATATATATCTTTGTCTCTAGCAAAATTCTGTCAAATCTCCAAGTTTGTTTCCATTGCACCATCTTGCAATGATGATCTTCTCCCTCCTTGTCCTCTTTGCTTCTCTTATACCCACAACCACAAGTGGTCCTACATTGCTCTGCCCAAGAGACGCCCATAAAGAACCGTGATTGATTTCTCCCTTTGTTCTGTGTGTTCCTTTTTTGCACATTTAATCTTCAGCTTTCTGTTCTGTTCATGGAGTCAGTCTTACTGCTGCAGGGGAATGTCCCATATCCGCTCCATTCAAGGCAAAGCATACAGTCAAGGCGCGCTGGCAGATTGCCAATTCAATTTTCGGGCTTATAATTACTACAAGTTTAAAGAAAGAAAGAAAGAAAGAAAACGACAAATATTGTCGCAACTTTTTCTCAGTTTTGGTTTATGTCAGGTGGGGGCTAGAGAATAAGTTACGTATGCCTACTGCTACCAGGTTAGTTTGTAACTACATTGATTCATTGTTTGTCTCAACACCAGTGCACCACGGGCAGCCCCAAAGGTTTGCAACCTGTTCAAGCATATGAGGAACATTGTGCAAACTGATAGTTATTTTCTAATCAAACCACATACCGGTACTGTATTATATATAGGAAATGTTCGCTTACTATTATATATTAAAGAGACAAAAAAATAGATGACATTGATCGATATCTGTAAACAATTATTAACAAGGTTTTTCTTTTCAATTCTGCGAAATAAATGTCTTTTTCTCTGTAATTAAAAAAATATGCAAAAGTGTGGCAGACTTATCACCCTTCGCAATGAGATAATTTTCAAACAGCAGAGGTAGAATCAAGATGCAACAAGGCTTGTCAAATCATTGGACAGTTATCACCACTATTGTCCAAAAAGGAAATAACTCTGGAGGCAAAACAAGAACTATACAATACAATCTTCATCTCAATGTTGTGCTACCAATGCCAGACCTGGACCCTAGATGCAAGAACAATAGGAAAAATAACCTCCACTGAGATTAAATGTGTTAGACGAATGTCAGGAAACAGTCTGAGAGATAAGATCAGAAATGAAGAACTGAGAAAAAAGCTAGGAATAGCCCCGCCATAGAATATATAAGGAAACAACATATAAAATGGTTTGGCCAAGTGACAAGGCAGAAAGATCAAAATACAACACAACGAGCCTTCAGCAAACGTTGTGTGAACACCAGACCCAAGGGTCGACCACGAAAAAGATGGATCGATGGAAAATTAGAAGCACTAGGAAACATAACAGCAGCAGAGGAGAACGGAAGAGCAAAAGACAGCAAATGATATATCCCCTCGACGCTGAAAGGCAGATGAAGAAGAAAGAAGAAGAAGCAATGAGATTTACTTGTTTACACGCAGGACATTTCAGCGACATTACTAATAACTGAACATTACATTCACTGAATTCACTACATTTTCTGAAAATGCTTTCGCGAGTCTGAAAAATAAAAACGACATCTCCCAGCGCAGTCGATACGTAGTGTACAGATTACTGCATGATTTCTATATCATTTCTTTAAAGCACACTTTTGAGCTCTGTGAGAAATCTAGCCCGCGTTAAGCTCATTTCAGAGCGGCATTTCTTACCCACTCGGACATCTCTGTGGTGTTTAATTATTAATAATTGAAACTCATTACCTTATAGGTCAAATTAAAAAGTAATATAAGTTTTCAGCAATATAATATACCAAGTAGTCCAAAGCGGATAAAGCTGTAGACAAAATAGACCAAACTTAATCGCATTCGTCGCTCTTATCGTCGATTCGTCAGACAAAGAGTAACATTATAATCGACGATGACGGATGTTTTTTCAACAAAAATAAAGCCATGAAAAAAAAAATGGACGAGATAATTTCAGTACTCACCTTTATCCTCGGTTCTTAAATGTGCTGTACTAGCGTAGCACGGTAGTTCGTCAAGGTAAGGTAGTTCTGGTATTTGTTTTTTTTAACGTCAAGAAAACTGGTTCCGGTAGTATCTGCTGTTAAGAGATGGTTAGTACTTCAGTGACGTTTACTTCTACAAACTTGTAACTGTTGTCGCTCTCAAAAGTGACCGATTTATGGTCATGAGAAATTCTAGTACGAACGACTACAGGTTTAGCGCTAGTTTTCTTTGTAAACAGCTTCTTGTTTTGGAGCGGTGTTAACTGATAGAGAACTACCAAATACTTTTCAGTTTAAATACACGCTCGTGACAGTTGCGTGACATCTCTCCACGCATGCGCGTGGGGGAGGCCAAAATGCCGAAGGCGGACTCTTGCTAATCAATTCCGTTGCAGATACTTTGTCAGGAATCATTAAAGCAGTAGCGTTATCTACTCCACTATTCAAAACACTAAAGTTTCCTGTATTTGTAATTTATTTTAATGTTAAAAGTATGCCAAAAGTAAATTGCGTATATAACAGCGCCAAACTACACTGTTTATGACCTCCTGCTGCATGGTCTACAGTGTTATGGGAAACACGGTGGACTTGTCCCTGTCCCTGGTCAATTTTATGCCCTAAATTACCCGATTCTTGGTCTCCGTCAGACAAATTGTACTTTATTATGAATAATTTATGCATGTTCGTGTCTCGTTATTTCGCAGAAAAGTCACTTGAGCAGTTATTTCCACGAATCTCCGTCCGTTGAGAAACGTTTTTGTACAGTTTCGTGATTCTCAAAATCATATAATAGGTCATATATAATGTCGTCTCTGCACTGAGAGTTGATAGTAGCAATTTCTTTACAATTTTTGTTTTTGCTACAATAGTATACTTTGACTAACTTTATATTTAAAAATAAAATAAATTCACTAATTGATTCTATTTCCCGAGTTAATTCTGTATACGCCAATTTGGCAACATTTGTTGTCGTACGAAACGAAATGCTGTCGTTCTATAGCAGTCATTGTCATTGGTATTCAGGTTTGTTGCGCGCATTTCATATTCCAAACATTGTCTCGGCAGTGTCATGTCTACATTATATTAAAATTCACAATTTACATATCTTTCCAGTCCTGTTCTTATTTTTGACAGCATTTCGTTACAAATTCCTGGAAATGTGTGCAATATTCTTTAGAAAACAAGCGTATCCTTAACTTCAGTTTAAAATAAAATATTACCATCGGGTGATCGTTGTGACGTGTGCAACCAGTTTCTTCCAATCATTATTTTTTCTATAAATATTTGAGTCAATCATTTGCACATTTATTTTTCAAATAATTTGTTTTGGGCCAGTCATTCCACCAATTGATTTCCTTCACTTTTTTTCTTCTCTCTATTTTTGCTCTCACAAAATTTTCTGGGCCCTAAAATGTTCTTGAGATTTTGCCTTCTACTTCGCTTGACGCGACCTACTCAACCTCAGATTATGCTTCTATGTCATATTTTAGATAAGTAACTGACATTAAAATATTGTATTGAAAACTACATTTTGTTCAATGCGGCCTTACTTTATCTTAACGTACAATACTATGTGTACACTACTACCAACATACTCCCTCTCATATCTGAATGTTTGTTCTAACAAGACATGAAGACTGCTAGAACAAACATTCAAATAAGAGAGGGAGTTTCTTGCTCTACGCCCTATGGGCCGGCTACGGCTGAAAGGTCAATAGATAGACAGATAAATAGACACTACTATGTCACTACACTATGTCACTACACTATGTCACTACACTATGTCACTACACTATGTCACTACACTATGTCACTACACTATGTCACTACACTACGTTACTACACTACGTTACTACACTACGTTACTACACTACGTTACTACACTACGTCACTACACTACGTTACTACACTATGTTACTACACTACGTTACTACACTACGTTACTACACTATGTTACTACACTATGTTACTACACTACGTTACTACACTATGTTACTACACTACGTTACTACACTATGTTACTACACTACGTTACTACACTATGTTACTACACTACGTTACTACACTATGTTACTACACTACGTTACTACACTATGTTACTACACTACGTTACTACACTATGTTACTACACTACGTTACTACACTACGTTACTACACTATGTTACTACACTATGTTACTACACTACGTTACTACACTACGTCACTACACTACGTTACTACACTACGTTACTACACTACGTTACTACACTATGTCACTACACTACGTTACTACACTATGTCACTACACTATGTCACTACACTATGTCACTACACTACGTTACTACACTACGTTACTACACTATGTCACTACACTACGTTACTACACTATGTCACTACACTATGTCACTACACTATGTCACTACACTACGTTACTACACTACGTTACTACACTACGTCACTACACTACGTTACTACACTACGTCACTACACTACGTTACTACAGTACGTTACTACACTACGTTACTACACTACGTTACTACACTACGTCACTATACTACGACACTACACTACGTTACTAAACTACGTTACTACACTACGTCACTACACTACGTTACTAAACTGCGTTACTACACTACGTTACTACACTACGTTACTTCAGAAGAACACTCTGAGAAGTTCGAGCATGTACGGTGTAGGAATGTGCCATCGGTTATGGACAAATGTGGCAACACTATTCCCTAAACCACTAGCAAGACGTGAACCTTCACTTTACTTCCTTCGTTACTAACAAAACGGAAGTCATGAATGTCGCCACAAATAAACAGAACATCAACATAACTATAGAAGGCAAGCAACTAAAACGAGTAGAGAAATTCAAATGCATAGGAAGTTTAGTGACAAACGACAATTCACAAACAGCAGAGATAGACTCAAGTTGCATAAAAGCTTGTCAAATCATTAGACATCTATCACCACTATTGTCCAACAAGGAAATAACTCTAGAGGCAAAACGGGCACTCTACAATACAATCTTCATCCCAACGTTGTGCTACCAATGGACCCTAGATGCAAGAACAATAAGAAAATAATCTCTACTGAGATGAAATGTATCAGATGAATGACAGGAAGCAGCCTGAGAGATAAGATCAGAAATGAAGAACTGAGAAAAAAGCTAGGAATAGCCTCCGCCATAGAATATATATATTAAAAAAAACAACAGATAAAATGGTTTGGCCAAGTGACAATGCAGAATAATCAAAACACAACACAACGAATTTTCAATAAACGTTGCGAGAATACAAAACCCAATGGTCGACCACGAAAAAAGATGGATCGATGGAATATTAGAAGCACTAGGAAACATAGCAGCAGCAGAAGCGAACAGAAGAGCAAAAGACCGCAAATTATATCTCCTCTCGACGCTGAAAGGCAAATGAGGAAGGAAAGAAGAAGTTACTTCGTGATCCTTCCCATGCCGTTAGACGTCGCATTTGGCTTGTTATGTTTTTCCCCACCCATATCTATTCTGGACGAGATGTTCAATCTTATCTAATGAGTCTATGCCTGCCAGCTTTGTTTCTCATACAAGTGATCTTTTTAGTGTCTCTTTAGGTTTTCCTCTCTTTCTGTATCCTGATGTTTCCCATAGAAGAGCCTGTTTTTGAATTCTCTTGTTGTCTCTTCTCAGCACAAGTCCGACATATGTCCATCTCTTCTTTCTTTAATTGTAGATGAGATCTTTTTTGTTGCATTGCCATTTCTCTTATTTCAATATTAGTCTTGAATTCATACAGCGTATTTTTCTTAGACATTTGTCTTCAAAAGCGTTTTGTATTTTCTCAATCTCTCTTCATGTTTTCCAGCTTTCCCGTGCATAGTTAATGTGTTGATAATACGTTTGAGTTGAACATTCTAAGTTTGGTGTTCTTTCTTCGAACTACTTAGTTACTTACTTACCCTGTGTTTAATATTGATTTTTTTTTATTATTGATTATCATTTTGGGCCGAATACGGCACAACGGACAGAAGTAATAGTTTTCCGTGTCTAACGGTCACCGCGACCTGTGTTAGTTCTGGCTTGTTTCTAAGAACCATTGCTGCGCTCTCTTTGATGATGGCTCTACGCAGAGTCTCTTTCAGTCTTCCTCGTCTTCTTTTACCTTGTGGTCTCCATATAAGGGCCTGGTGAGCTAGACTTCTAAAAGTCCATTCTGAGAACGTGGCCAAGGTATTTCCAGCGACGCTGTCTAACGTAATTGGATACATAGTCCTGTTTAAGCAGAACGAATAAATAAAGATATTTTAGGCATATTAGAGACAAGATGGACAGAATGTGGGTACATAGAGGGCGAAAAATATACATTTACATACTCAGGAAACACAACAGAACATTAAGGGGGGGGGATACTGATAAAAAGAGAGCTATAAAAATATATAAATACCCACTGGACATATAATGATAGGATAATACTATTAAAAATGAAGGCAAAACCATTCAACATAGCAATAATACAGACATACGCACCTACTCAAGTCTATATAGATGAACAAATAGAGGCATACTATGAAGATCTGAACACAGTTATGAAGCAAGTGAAATCATCAGACACCTTGATTATAATGGGTGACATGTACGCTAAAGTAGGAAAAGGTAGATATAGGACCATTATAAGAAATCATGGTTTAGGAAAAAGAAATGACAGAGGAGAAAGATTAATACAATTCTCTGAAGAAAACAGGCTGATAATATGTAACACCTACTTTGAGCAAGAGAAAAGGAAACTATACACATGGAAAAGCCCTGGAGATAAGAAAAGGAATCACATAGATTACATAATGATAAAAGAAAGGTTCCGTAACAGCGTAAAGAAAGCCAAAACCTTCCCAGGAGCAGATATTAATTATGATCACAATCATGTAATGATTAAAATGAAAATCAAACTAAAGAGAAACAAGCAAAAGTCTAATTCATCAACAAATCCACTAGATATAACAGCTTTAAATAAAAAAAAAATATTAAAGATACCTATATATACAATACGAGTAAAGAACACATACCAGAAGCTGCTAGAAGAAGGAATTGAGCAATACAGAAGAGAAAATCTTGATGAAAAAGTAGCAGCCAAATGGCAATGCATAAAGAAAAGCATACAAGAAACCTGCGACACCTTTCCCAAAAGAGAAAAGAGCAAAAAAACAAAAATGGATAACTAACACCATCTTAGAAAAAATGGAAGAAAGGAGACAGGCGAAGAACACTGCACAATACAATAAAATAGATAATGAAATACGCAAAATGTGCAAAAAGGCAAAATAAGACTGGCTCAGCCAAACATGTATAGAAATAGAAACTATGGAAAGCAAACACGACTTAAGAGGAATGCACACAGAAATAACAAGAATGACTAATCAAAATTTTAAAAAAGCCACAGAAGGTGGATGCATTGCAGACAAAAAAGGAAAAAATGCTAACAGACAATAAAGATATTATAGATAGATGGCAGGAATATATAACAGAACTATTTCATGATCAACGGGACAAGAAACCAGTTATAAAATGTACATCAGGCTATAAAATCTTAAAATCCGATGTGGAAAAAGCTATACAAACAATGAAAAAGGGAAAAGCAGCAGGACCTGACAGAATACAGACAGAGATGATACAGGCACTAGAAGATTTTGGCATTGAAGTAATTACAGACATATGCAACGACATATACCACACATGATACATACCAAATGAACTAAAAACATCAACTTTCATTCATCATCATCATCGAGTGCCTTCTCCGCAACGAAGGTTGGCTACCATGGAGCGCCAGCATGCTCTGTCTCTTGCTTTGATGGTGCAGGTTAGGTTGTCATAGGCTGATTTGTCCATCCTTTGATATTACTCGTCCATGTTAGCCTTGGTCTGCCTCTGCCTCTGCCTATTTTACCTTGTATTTTTCCCTCCAGGATTACTTTTAGTAGGCTGTTGTGTCTTTTAACATGACCCAAAAATCACATTTGTCTTGTTTGAATTGTGTTTAGTAGTTCTCTTTTCATTTTTAGTTGTTTTAAGACTTCGTCGTTTGTTTTCTTTTCCTCCCATCCAATTCTACCTATTCTTCTATATATCCACATTTCAAAGGCTTCAATTCTCTGTTATATTTTCTTGTCTAATGTCCATGTTTCTGCACCATATAGGAATATTGAGAAGATGTAACATTTTGCTATTCTTAGTTTTAGCCCTGGTGTTATTTGTTTTGATGTTAGTATAGTTTTCATGACATTAAAATTACTTTTTGCCATTCCTATTCTTTTGTTTATTCCAGTTGTACATTTTCCATCACTGGTTATAGTATGTCCAAGGTAGTTGTAGTTCAGAACTGTCTCCAGGTCTATTCCTTCAATTTTGATATCCACTTGTGGGTTTTGAGTATTTTCTTTGTTAATGGTCATAGTTTCAGTCTTATTGATATTCATATCTAGTCCATATTTTTTGCTTGTCATGTTTATTTAATTAAGTAATTGTTGTAGATCTTTAGGATTTTCTGCTAGCAGTACAGTATCGTCAGCATATCTTAGGTTATTGATTATCTTTCCATTAATTTGTAGGCCTGGCATCTCTATGTTGTTTTTAAAGATTTGCTCAGTGTATAGATTGAACAAGCTTGGTGATAGGGTGCATCCCTGTCTTACTCCTCTTTTTATATCAATGGGTGTAGAGTTCTCTTTGTTATATTTTATTATTGCTGTTTGCTCCTAGTATAGATTACATATTAGTCGTATGTCCATGTCATCTAGATGTATCTCTTTTAGGCATTCTATAAGTTATTTGTGGTGTACTCTATCAAAAGCTTTTGTGTAGTATATGAAGCAGGCTTATATTGGTTTGTTTACTTCTGTGTACTTTCATTGCATTGTCTAAAAAGAATGGTGCAGTTGAATGCAGTGACTTTAGAACAATAAGCCTAATGAGCCATGTTACAAAAATATTGCTGAAAGTTATACAAGGAAAGATTCAGTATAAAATCAATACTGAATTAGATGAGCAGCAATTTGGATTTAGGAAAATAGCGGGACAAAAGAAGTCACATTCTGCATTAGAACATTAATTGAAAAGTACACAGAAGTAAACAAACCAATATATGCCTACTTCATAGACTACACCAAAGCTTTTGTTAGAGTACACCACAAACAACTTTACCGAAGCCGATATCGAAGCCAGAAAACAGCACGAAAACCACTAACGAGATGAGATGGGTTAGACGCATGACAGGAAACAGGTTGAGAGATAAGATCAGAAAAGACGAAACGGAGAAAAAAACTATGAATAATCCCGGCTATTGAACACAAACAAGGCTGTGTTCTGTCGCCGGATTTGTTCTCACTTTACAGCGAACATTTTATGAGATCAATAGTAGACAAAAAAGGAATTGAAGTCAATGATCACAATATAAATAATTTACGATATGCGGATGACACAGTCTTAATAGATGAGACAGAGAATGAACTACAGAGAATGAGCTACAGAGAATGAGATACAGAGAATGAGATACAAGAAATAATAGATATATTAGTAAAAGAAAGCAACAAGAAAGGTCTCAGTCTGAATAGCAAGAAAACAGAAGTAATGGTTATATCGAAGAAACAATCATCACCATCATGCAGCATACAAATAAACAAGACAAATCTGAAACAAGTGCAAAGTTTGAAATACTTGAGCACAGTGATAACAGGAACCGAGATAGCTCAGTGGTTAGTGAAGTGGACTACAAAGGACAAGGGGTAGGGTCCCAATCGACGACTTCCGGGTTCACCCAGCCTTAAATGGGTACCGGATTTTTTTCTGGGAAAGTAAAGCAGCACGGGCGTAATACCGACCACATTACCCCAAAAATCATGTGCCGAAGGTCTGTAAAATTTATGGTCACTAACACCATATTCCCTATACGCCACTTGGTGTGACTTTTACACCATATTTCCCTATACGCCAATTGGCGTGACGGAGATGCTTTACTGTTTTTTTACTTTACAGTGATAACATCAGATGGAAGATGCAACACAGAAATAAAAAGCAGAATAGCTCAGGCCAAAATAGCATTTTAGAAAATGAAAAATACCTTATGCAACAAATCTATGTCAATAGAAATGAGAAAGAGAGTCCATCGATGCCATATAGAACCCATTCTGACCTATGGAAGCGAACCATGGACAATAGACAAACAAATGAAAAGACGATTATAGGCCACAGAGATAGGATTTCTCAGAAGAATGTTGAAAGTTCCCTGGACAGCTAAAAAGACCAATGAGAAAGTTCTCAAAGAGACCAACACATCTATCTATCTATCTTTCGTTCGCCTGAAGTATTGTCTATATCTGCAATGTCGTTTCCTGTATAAATTTTACTGTCTTTTGTAATTCTTGCAGTGGCCCATATAGTTTTGTCTGTAGTGTTGTATCTATGGGCCAATGGATTTTCCTCAGTCTACTATATTCAGTGCAGTCTTGAAGTATGTGTTCAGCAGTCTGGGGTGCCTGTCCACATGTACAAGTAGTTGATGTGCCGATCTTGAATTTTGTATACATGTGACTATGGAGTCGATTGTGTCCTGTTCTTAGGCGTATAATGATAACTTGTTCATATCTATTCATATTATGAAAGGCATCCTGATTTGGGGCTTGTGGTCCTCTGATTGATTTGATTATCTGTTTCTTATGATGGTATGTAACTGGTGTATCTAGTTGTGTGCCTGTTGAACCTTCCTTTGCCAACTGATCTGCTTTCTCATTTCCTGGTATTCCACAGTGAGACGGGATCCACTGCAGGGCAACCCTGTGGTGCTTGCAGAGTTCAGTCAATAAGGTCTGCAGATGTGGTAATTTTCTGGATTGTAGTGCCTGGAGTACTGATCTTGCATCTGTCAAAAACACTACAGGCTGTGGGCTAAGATTACTGTTCAGCAGTTTTTCTATTGCCAACTTTATTGCTTGTATTTCTGCATCATAATTGTGACAATATTTCCCTGTTGCTATTTTATTCATATCCCTAGTGTTATTTGGGTACTCTATATATGCACCTGCTCCCCCATTCTTTACTGCATTCTGTGCTGATCCATCTGTGTACACACGGATCCATAGGTCTTGTGGGTATTCTTCATCCAGGAAACTGAGAGTTATTGTTTTTCGCTGTAGACTACTTTGTTCCTCTTTGTCAACTATTCCTTTCACTTCTGTCCGTATTTGAACTGATAATCCTGATTCATCTGTCCAGGGAGTCTGTTCTGGTATGGGCAGAAGGGGTTTAACAACTCTTGGCATGTCTGGTGTTTGTCAGCTCCAGCTCCTTGTCGTGGGGATGGGGCTTAACAGTCACCAGGGACTGAAAACTAAGACTGGCCAGGCCTTCCTACAACCGAGCAAGACCACAGTCTGCTCTAGCAAGTTCAAGTGCTGAAGTCGGAGGCAACCAGCCAAAAGGCGCACAACAATCAGGATGCCACGCACTCAACGCAAATGGAAGACCAACACAAAAAGGGAGCTCTTAAAAAACATCAGAAAGAAGCAATCAACATCTTTTGGGCACATCATGAGAAGAGGAAAGTTGGAATACTTGGTTACAACTGGCAAAATAAAAGGAAAGAGAGATCGCGGACGACAAAGAGAGAAAATACTGGATATCTTGGTGTCATGGCATGGAAAACAGTCAACAACTGAACTGATACGATGCACTGTAGATAGAAGATTGTGGAAGGACATAATCGCCAACGCCAACCGGTACGGCACATGATGATGATGATTGAACACACAAAGAAACAACAGATAAAATGGTTTGGCTCCCTGATTCGACAGAAAGACCAAAACACAACACAAGGAGCCTTCAATAAACGTTGCGAGAGCATCAAACTCGAGGGCCGAGCACGAAAAGGATGGATTGATAGAATATTAGAAACACTATGAAACATAAAGAACAGCTGAGGCCATCAGAAGAGCAAAAGACCGTAATAGTAATATATCCCCTTGATGCTGAAAGGCAAATGACAAAGAAAAGAAAAAGATTGATAAGAAAAATAAAACTAAGTTGATTTACAACTGCTGGTAAGAGCGTTCCAATTAAGTTCAATTGTAATTAATAAGAAAAGCCTTACAATTTTTAAACGCTTTAGACGGGGTGGTCTAGAGGTACGTTGTCGGACTCTAGACTGAAGGATCCAAGTTCAAAGCCCACCATAACCGGTGGTATTTTTTTTAAAAATAGGAGAAAAGTAATCAAAGATTTCTTCGTGACGTCACCCTTCCCTGATCTCTTGGGTTATGAGATCTGATGTTTAGCCTTCTCAGATAACGGCAATAAATACAGAGCTCTGTGTGCACTCGCGAACGTTAAAAACACTCTTAACAGTTAAAATAAAAACGAGTAGGCCATTAAAATGTGGCTGCTACTCCGGCAAGATTGTCAGCAAAACGTACCCAACCCACACCGTGGATGCCTTGCCGTGCTACGGAGTTCCTGCACGTGGGTCACAGTTCTTTGATTTTCTCGAGAATTCTTGAGGAGTATATCGGAGCTGCCCGTGTGTTACCGGGCCTCATTATAAGGTAGGTAAAGAATAGTTATACTGTGACCTTCCAGGCATGTCGTAAGAGGCGACTATGGAGGTTTGATCGATTGCTTGACAGGCTGTCATTGTAAAAAGTATTGTTATGGAAACAGAGCCATACAATTTAGAAGCCGTGATTTTTACAATATGTGCTCTTTTGACACGCAAGGTTTTTGTTTTTGAGATTGTAGTTCTGCCCTATGTGCCATCTTCGGCTCGAAAGGTCATTAGATAGATAGATAGATAGATAGATAGATAGATAGATAGATAGATAGATAGATAGATAGATAGATAGATAGATAGATAGATAGATAGATAGATAGATAGATAGATAGATAGATAGATAGATAGATAGATAGATAGATAGATAGATAGATAGATAGATAGACAGATAGACAGACAGACAGTCAGTCAGACAGACAGACAGACAGACAGACAGACAGACAGACAGATAGATAGACAGACAGACAGACAGACAGACAGACAGACAGACAGACAGACAGACAGACAGATAGATAGATAGATAGATAGATAGATAGATAGATAGATAGATAGATAGATAGATAGATAGATAGATAGATAGACAGACAGACAGACAGACAGACAGACAGACAGACAGACAGACAGACAGACAGACAGACAGACAGATAGATAGATAGATAGATAGATAGATAGATAGATAGATAGATAGATAGATAGATAGATATAGATAGATAGATAGATAGATAGATAGATAGACAGATAGATAGATAGATAGATAGATAGATAGATAGATAGATAGATAGATAGATAGATAGATAGATAGATAGATAGATAGATAGATAGATAGATAGATAGATAGATAGATAGATAGATAGATAGATAGATAGATAGATAGATAGATAGATAGATAGATAGATAGATAGATAGGTAGGTAGATAGATAGCTAGATAGGTAGGTAGGTAGGTAGGTAGGTAGGTAGGTAGGTAGGTAGGTAGGTAGGTAGGTAGGTAGGTAGGTAGATAGATAGATAGACAGATAGATAGATAGATAGATAGATAGATAGATATAGATAGATAGATAGATAGATAGATAGATAGATAGATAGATAGATAGATAGATAGATAGATAGATAGATAGATAGATAGATAGATAGATAGATAGATAGATAGATAGATAGATAGATAGATAGATAGATAGATAGATAGATAGATAGATAGATAGATAGATAGATAGATAGATAGATAGATAGATAGATAGATAGATAGATAGATAGATAGATAGATAGATAGATAGATAGATAGATAGATAGATAGATAAATATCGGAGCACCTATGGGTTCGTCTGGTGTGCAGTTACGATGATCCCAACAACAACAACAACAACAACAACAATAACAACAACAACAACAACAACATTATCACTAAACTAGTATCAAACTCTGGTGATGTTAATAAAATAGCGATGAAAGTAAGTCTTATTAGTCCTCACAATTATTTTAAATCGATAATGATAGTGTTGAAATTACATTTTCTGAAAATAGAGGTAAAATCATTACAGTCAAATTGATTCATAATATAATCATCATCATGTATCATGCTTTCTGACGTAGGTGATCATGTCTCTTCACAACTTTCGATCACGACAGTTATTTATCATTTCGGTTGTTCACCTTCTGCCAAGCCATTCTCTTAAACTGGCTGGTATCTTTTATTTTTGCTTCCCTCTTTCACTTTGTTCCTTAATTTTCCCGCTTGTCATAACATATTCCAGCTGTTCTCTTCTCATTACACGGCCAAAAAATAATGATGATTTTTTCCTAATATTGGAGATTAGCTCTCTTTATGCTTTCGCCTCTTTCAGAACGTTTTCATTACTCTTCTTAGCTGACCATGGTATTCTCAACATTCTTCTGTAAAACCACATTTCTATAGCCTCCAGTGATTATCTTGTCTGCTGTATTATTGTCCATGATTCACATCCATATGTTAAGACTGGCTCTACATAAAATTACAGAACTGTTTTTTTGTTTCTATTGTCAAAAGTGGACTGCACAGTATCTTGATTATAGTATCATAATATAATATTTAGATTTAAAAAAAACAACTCTGATTTAACCACCACATTAAGAATAAGTTAACGTAAAATCACCGCTAACAACATTTCTCCTAGTTAAAAATGAAAGTCTGAAATCATTCAGAAAAGGAACGAGTAAGAAAAGTCACACGCAAAGAAATGACTGGACGCCGTTGAATTCTCAGGATGTGTATTATGTACTAGATCACAACAGGCGTGAATTAGTAGAAATAACAAAATCCTAGATACAATAATCAATCAATGTTTCTTTAACCATTCACAGCGCTTATCTTCAGATGAATGCATTTCAATTGTTGTTGCATGAACTTCTGGCCACAGGTCATTTCAAATTCGATTTGCTGGCGAAATTCAATACGTCTCAGCAGTGTACGAAATTGCTTATTTTTTCCGGCACAATCATTTCTTGTGATTTTGCCAAACGTCTTCTACACATTTCGCGTTAAATGTAACAGCTATTTTTTTTCAAACTGTAATTTGGCAACATCAGAATTGTATCTCGTTACTTCAAGATTTCCTTCTTTCACCTCCGAGATTTCTCTTTCTGGACTCTGCCGTAGGGGAATCTTTTCGTGGTTGCCAATTTAAAGGGCACACACAGTTTCATACCTAAGCGTGATAATGCTGTTTGATAACTGTCAATAAACTAGGAAGTCTAACAAATTGTAAACACAATATTTGCTTTAACGCTCACAAGTATTTCGTTTTCTGACGTTCTTGTGTGTATCATTCGCCCTACGCGCCCCCCCCCCCCCCCAACTAATGTATTTTTTGCTAGCACAATTTAGGGTATTATTAAAAGATTTAAACATTAAAAAAACTGGCTTACAGACACCACTCTACAGAGGAAATTAAAATAATGTGGCCGTGTCAAAAGACATAGCGGACTGGAAAAAAAAATAAGGTATGATTCCTGTACGACGCATCAGAGACAAACCAAGAAGAAGGTAGTTTCAAGACATCAAGGAGACCTTGAACATGACAGCAGAAGAAATGAGAAATCTGGCTAGAGAAAGAGATTATTTCTGACAGGCTGTGTGGAATGCAACGTTCTGTAGGAGCTCTGGCTAGAGAAAAAGATTACTTCATACTGGCTGTGGTGAATGCAACGTTCTGTGGGAGATCTGGCTAGAGACAGAGTTTCTTTCAGACGGGCTGTGGTGAATGCAACGTTCTGTAGGAGATCTGACTAGAGACATAGATTCTTGCAGACGGGTTGTGGCGAATGCAACGTTCTGTAGGAGCTCTGACTAGAGAAAAAAAATATTTCAGACAAGCTGTGGCGAATGCAACGTTCTGCGGGACATCTGGCAAGAAAAAAAAAAGATTATTTTAGACGGGCTGTGGTGAAAGCAACGCTCTGTAGAAGATCTGGCTAGATAAAAAGATTACTTCATACTGGCTGTAGAGAATGCAACGTTCTGTGGGAGATCTGGCTAGAGACAGAGATTCCTTTCAGACTGGCTGTGGTGAATGCAACGTTCTGTGGTAGATCTGGCTAGAGACAGAGATTCTTTCAGACAGGCTGTAGTGAATGCAACGTTCTATGGGAGATCTGGCCAGAGACAGAGATTCTTTCAGACGGGCTGTGGCGAATGCAATGTTCTGCAGGAGATCTGGCTAGAGACAGAGGTTCTTTCAGACGGGCTGTAGTGAATGGAACTTTCTGCAAGGGACATGCGACCTAATGATGAATGTGGATTATTTGACTGCTCTCTGAGCTACTGCTGTTTATGCTGTTTTGTTGTTCATTTTCTGAGGCTCAATTGTGTTTCATTTTAAGGTTTTGCCTTCAGAGATATAATTATTTTAATTTGCTTCCATTAGATTGCACTTTTGTCGATGTTGTTTATTCTATCAAGCTGAATTATTGTACCTTTTATCCTTTCAAGTTGAATTCTTTTACACTTTGTCATGTCTGGTGAATTTTGCACTTTTGTCTTGTAAGGTTGAATTTGTGACTGTTTTACATACTTCCAAAATCACTATTATATTTTCGATTCTTCCAAATTTCAATATTTGGCTTTCCACGCAGTCAGATTAAGTAACAAGTCGACTTTACTATCCACCCTTCAAGATTCCACTATTTTACTAACCGTCCTCCCAGATTCCACTATTTTACTAACCATACTCCCAGATTCCACTATTTTACTTGTCAGAGAAAGCTGTTTTACTGTCTGTCCTCTAGGATTGTATCATTTTAATATCCGCCCTCCCAGACTCCCAGATTCTACTACCCTCCTTCCCATATTCCACTATTTTACTATCCGCCCTCCCAGACACCCAGATTCCACTATTTTACTATCCATCTTCCCAGATTCAACTATTTTACTATCCACCCTCCCAGATTTCACTATTTTACAATCCACCCTCCCAGATTTCACTATTTTACTATCCATCCACCCAGTTTCCACTATTTTACTATCCATCCACCAAGATTCCACTATTTTACTATCCATCCACCCAGATTCCACTATTTTACTAACCATCCACCTAGATTCCACTATTTTACTATCCATCCACCCAGATTCCACTATTTTACTATCCATCCACACAGATTCCACTATTTTACTATCCATCCACCCAGATTCCACTATAAAGTAAAAGTAAAGTAAAGTCACGCCAAGTGGCATATAGGGAATATGGTGTTAGTGACCATAAATTTTACAGACCTTCGGCACATGATTTGTGGGGTAATGTGGTCGGCATTACGCCCGTGCCGCTTTACTTTCCCAGAAAAAAATCCGGTACCCATTTAAGGCTGGGTGAACCCGGAAGCCGTCGGTTGAGGATTCCACTATTTTACTATCCGTCCTCCCAGACTCCCAGATTCCACTATTTACTATCTATCCTCCCAGATTCCACTATTTTACTTTATATCCTCCCAGATTCCACTATTTTACTATCCGTCCTCTCAGATTCCACTATTTTACTACTCATCTTACCAGATTCCACTATTTTACTATCCCTCCTCCCAGATTCCACCATTTTTCTATCCATCCTCACATCACTATTTTACTATCCATCCTCCCAGATTCCACTATTTTGCTATCCGTCCTTTCAGGTTCCACTATTTTACTATTCATCCTACCAGTTTCCACTATTTTACTATCCATCCTCTCAGATTCCACTATTTTACTATCCATGCTACCAGATTCCACTATTTTACTATCCATCCTACCAGATTCCACTATTTTACTATCCATCCTACCAGATTCCACTATTTTAAAATCCGCCGTCCCATATTCCACCATTTTTCTATCCAACCTCACATTACTATTTTACTATCCGCCCTCCCAGATTCCACTATTTTACTATCCATCTTACCAGATTCCACTATTTTAAAATCTGCCCTCCCAGATTCCACTATTTTAAAATCCGCCCTCCCAGATTCAACAATTTTAAAATCCTCCCTCCCAGATTCTACCATTTTTCTATCCATCCTCACATCACTATTTTACTATCCGCCCTCCCAGATTCCACTATTTTACTTTCCACTTTCTCAATATACAAGTAGATATTCATAGTTTAGACCAGACTTTGGGGTATGCTAAAAAGAATAGTTTTCAAAGGAACAAGAAAAGTTTACCTTGTTACTTTCAAGACATTATTATACTCAAGAAGAATTCAAGTATTTGGGCACAATGTTCACAGAAGATGGAAAAATAGACAGGGAAATTGACATGTTAATACAAAAAGCAAATGCTGTCACATACCAGCTTTCAACATTGCTAAGACATCCAAACATTTCTATGCCAGCTAAACAACAAATGATAAATAGCATTTTCATACCACCTTTGTGCTATGAAAGTCAAACATGGACCCTTTCTAAGTCATAATTAAGAAAGATCAATACATGTGAGATGTAATTCTTGAAAAAAGTAACAAACAACACAAGAAGAGATAGAATACCAAATGAAACCATAAGAAAAATGTTAGGAACTAAAGCCTGCCAAGAATATATAGAACAACAACAACTTAAATGGTTTGGCACCTGGTCAGAATGAATCCTCACCAATCACCATCGAGGGCGTTCTTCTCAAGAATGCATGGAAAAAGACCAAGAGGAAGACCCAGAAGATGGATAGATGCAGTGATAGAGACATGTAACAACAAAGGAAAATCACTAATTCAGACAGTTCGATCAGTTCGAGAACGACAAATGATATAACCACGACACCTTTTTGGTATCAGTGAAAAGAGAAAAGAAGAACATTATACTCGTCGTCTATTGGCGTTCTTCTCAAGAATGCATGGAAAAAGACCAAGAGGAAGACCCAGAAGAAGATGGATAGATGCAGTGATAGAGATATGTAACAACAAAGGAAAATCATTAATTCAGACAGTTCGAGCAGTTCGAGAACAACAAATGATATAACAACGACACCTTTTAGGTATCAGAGAAAAGAGAAAAGCAGAAGAAGATTATACTCGTCGTCTATTGGCTGATTTGCTGCTGACAACAAAAAGAACACTATTTCAAAGTGGTTTTGCACTCCCCCCGTGATCAACAATGTCTGACTCTCTTTTTTACTTACTGTAATGTTTATTGTAGACAGCTTAATTTTTACTGCAGAAATGAGGATTCATTTTTTATCTTCATTTTTTTAGACCTGTCTGAGCTTCACGTAATGAGCTCTTGTTTGCTGAATCTCATATTTCCTGGTCTGATATATTTCTTTGTCTTTTAATGTTATCTTTGAATCTGTCTAGCCGCAGTTCGCTGAAATTTGCGTTTCTCAGTTTATTTACATAAGTCTAGTAAACGATTTACTGAGGCCGGTTATTTTTATTAAAGAATATTTTTTTTTCGTGTAATCTTTCCACTTCATATCTCTATATCTCTTTCAGCCTCAGGTTCTACAATTCCCTTTTTAAATTCATCTTTCCTTATGTATTCATTTTCAAGTTCCTAAATATTGTTTGATCAATTTAAGAAACATTTTTGTTCTCCATCTCTTTTTATTTTTCAATATTATTAACTATTACTATTCATTTTCCATTTGTGTAAATCCCCTTAGGTGTATTGAATGTCTTTTTTCTCAAACATGTTTTATTTATTTTAATGGTAACCATAATATACCAATTACTGTTTTAACGAGCATTCATCTACAAGCCGGCGTATATAAATACTTGCTAGCCATCTATCTAAAGCAATAAATCAAATGGCGTTTTTGTTTCTTAACTATTTCCGTACGTTTCACCGCATAGTGCGTCACGCTCAATTTGATTAGTGTGAACGGCATCAAACTATATTCTTTGTACATGTCTTATATCATTTTGATATTGGTGAAATCTAATACCTTGTTCTATTATCTAAAAATTCATATTTAATGTGTTATATCTTAGATAAATATCATTATGCAGATTGCTTCTTAAAACCATAACAAATTTTGTCTCTGAAATCTCTTCTGTTGCGTCAAAACGCATATAAAAAGCTTCCGTACAGAAATACTCATTTTCTTACCAATTAGTTGTTTGTCGCTGATTCTTTAATTGATTTGTTCATTTGTGTCTTTCCGTGCAGATAACAAACACACGCATGTTTCTTCTTTTATTATGTTCACAATGATAAGAAAATAAGCTGTATCTGAAGATTTAAAAACATTTGTGGTAACAAAAATGCATATTATCTCCCCAGAACTCTCGGATTAGAAAAATATTTGATCTTTTTGTGAGAAGCAGTAACTTAGTCAAGTATCTTTCAAACCTCTTCTACTTCGATGCTGGCTTATTCAGACAAGGATTCCGGAATTCCTTACGAAGGCTGGTGTCTGTGATTCGGGTGCCCCGTATAGTTTCTCTTTCAGGTTGACCACATTGACCTCATGTATGCTGGGGATGTGTTTTGTTGCTACGTCATCTTAGATACAGTGGCACACTACTGTTGGTTTCTATTTTCAGTTCAGTGAACATGTGATTTCTCATTCTGTTGTGGCCAGTGCCGAGACGATGCATGACTTGCCTCTACTTGATAGTTGGTAGCATCAATCCCTCTCGTTATACTTAGAGTATTCTTGCTTCCATTGTTCGTGATGCTGGTTTCTGATAATGGATTTAGCGTAATCGTATCTGAGTGTTATATCACAAGTTGAAACCACATCTATAAAACATGGATTTTAAGAATGGATGGGATGTATCAGGGTAAGAACATCTTCATTTATCTTCTTCTTCTTACACTCAGCTCCCTGTGGAGCATAGGTCTTCAACAAACACTTTCCAAGCCGTTCTGTTGCTTGCCATTCTTTTAAAATCACTTCGTGTCTGCCCCATCATCTTCATCTCTGCCTCCATCTGTGTTCTCCAAGAATTCCTTGGCTCTCCTCTTTGTCTTTTTTCCTGGGGATTCCAAAAAAAGGGTTTGTCGTTTAATACTCTCAGTTGGCTTCCGTAGTGTGTGTCTATCCAGCGCCATTGTCTTCGTTGTATTTCTTTTTCCACTAGTATTTGACTGGTACATTTCCATAATTCTATGTTAATGATTTTGTCCTGCTATTTCCATCCTTTTATTCTGAACAAACATCCATTAATGAAGGTATGTATCTTCACGCTTGTCATTTTTGTTGCTCTCCATGTTTCACAGCCATATAATAGGACTGACTTAGCATTGGGGTTGAAAAATTTTTTTTTTTTTATTTATTCTAATTTCTTTGGATTTCCATGTTTCCTAGAGCGATGAAGGCTCCTCTTGCTTTTGATATTCTTATTTTGGTATAATTCTCTATTCCTCCTTCTTTATCTATATTATTACCCAGATATATGTCAGAATATACGTCTAGTAGAGGTATTTCGCCTTGTGTTTGTTAGTTATTACCAACTACATTAATATCTCATAATTGTGGTTTTATCTCCACTATAGACTAACTATACGTGGTTATCTATTTATTTTCAGTCCCATCTCTTGCGATCTGTCATCAACTAAGCTCATTTTCTTTTTGTTTCTGTTGATGATTGTATGATAGGAGATCTTTTTTCATTAGCAAAGTCTAAGTCATTAAATCGCTTGTCGGTGACCACTGGATTCCATTTCTATTGTTCAGTGTTATTTTCATAATCGGAGGGCTGGTTGGTCTCGAGGCAAGACGCCGGTCTCGAGACAGAGAGGTTTGAGTTCAAATCCTGGCTACACCGGTTGGGATTTTTATTCATAATTTCTCTCTGCGACAAACACCCCTGGTCTCAGCAGCGAGGCCCGGCATGAAACGTCAATTACTCATCGAAGGAAAAAAATATGAGTCCTCCGAATTCGGAGTTATCTGCCTGTGTGACGAGGGACCTCTGTGCACACGGCTGCCAAGGAAAAATTGATTAACACGTAAAATTCAATTCCTAGTCTCTAGGGACTTCGTCAGAGGTAAAAGCTGGCGAACTAAAAAAAAAAAAAATTCATAATCCAGTCTATTGCCAGCAGATAGAGAAATAGAGATAGAAGGCATCCCTGCCTTACTTAGATTCTTATTTCAAATGCTTCCTGTAAGCTGCCCTTCGTGCACAACACTACATTTAATTCCTTCATACATTGTTCTTATCAAGTTAATAAACTTTTTGGAGATTCCGTAACGACGCAGTAACTTCCAAAACATTCCTCTGTCTAAACTATTAAATGCCTTTTCGTAATCTATCAATCCGATTCTCTCTTTCTCTCTCTCTCTCTCTCTCTCTCTCTCTCTCTCTCTCTCTCTCTACGATCAAGACTCAATCAGAGTAGGATTCCAGACTCTCTCATGAAGTCAGCTGTCTGTTTAAGTGAATCGATTGCCCCATATAGTTTCTCTTCCAGGGAGGTGGGTGTGGACCACATTGCTCTTTTCAAGACTGTGTACTGGGGGCAATCCCGTAGAACATGTTTTGTAGTCATATTGTCCAGTGTACAGTGGCATAGGCTGGTTGTACCTATTTTGAATTTGGTGAACATGTGATTTCTCATTCTTTTGTGGCCAGTGCGTAGGCGAAGTATGATGACTTGATCCCTCCTTGATAGTTGGTGGTATCCGTCACTCTCGTTATGCTTTGGGTGTTCTCGTTTCCATTTTTCATGGAACTGACCCTTGAGGATGGATTTGGCTTCAACATAACTGAGCGGATGGTTCTCTTGTGGTAATTTCCCTCCTTCTTTAGCTAATTTGTCTGCGCGTTCGTTCCCGTGTATATTACAGTGTGATGGTATCCACTGAGTGACTACTCTCTGGAAGTCATTGCATAGTTGGTCCAGGGTTGTTCTCAAGTCATCTAGTTCATTGTTCTTGGGGCTTTTTAGAGCTGATAATACTGACATTGCATCAGTCAGAATCACCAATTTATTGTGCATGTTATTTTTGTGTTGAGTAGCCAGTGTTGCAGAATCTCTGATGGCCTCAGTTTCTGCTTTAAAGTTGTTTGAGAATTTTCCAGTAGCTATTGACTTGGTGATCTCGTCCTGGTTATTCAGCGTCAAGAACACACCTCCCCCTCCATTTCTGGTGACATTTGCAGCAGAGCCATCTGTGTATATGTGGGACCAAGAGTCCTGTGGGTAGCTATCGTGTATGTGTTTTTCTGCTATGTGTTTTCTTTCTGTGTCTGATTGGGTGCCTTTTTTCATGATTCCTGTTATATTTTCCTTAAGTTCTGGTATTTTATGTTTTCCATGAGGAGACATATCAGATGGGCCCAAGGGTTTCGATATTGTTTGGGAAAGTACTGGGTTTCCAAATGATATAAAAAAAGATCGCCTGCTGAAATTATGGCATGCATGAAGGTTTCCTCTAAGGAAATTCCCTACAAGGCACGTTCTTAAGAGACGACTAAGGAGGGTTGGTCATGGGACTGGCTATCCTCTACAGTAAAATAATAAGCCGCAAAAACTTCACAAACATGGACAAGTCAAAGGAAAAAAAAAGTAAATCCGAATCCAGGAAAGATAAGAGCTCTCTAAGAGATGTGTGACGCAATCCGGAGAAAGCCGCATCGAGTCTGGGTCGCCGACTCACCTTTTGTCTACCAGGAAATCATCCAGAATTGGCACCTGGAATGTACGTACTCCAAATGAGCAAGGAAAAGCTGCACAAGTAGCAGAATAAATGACAAATAACAAAACAAATATTCTAGGAATGTGCGAAATAAGATGGTTAGGACCAGAAAGATTAAAACTAAACACAGAGAGATGATTTTATTATTAGAACACCAGGAACCTGAAGCACAAAATAGTGAATGGGCTGCTATGTTTTCAAAGGCAGCGCAGAAAGCACTGATAGAATGGAAAGCAGTAGGAATAAGACCAATAAGAGCAGCATTTAAAACAACAAAAAACAAAATAAAAATAGGAAGTTTACAGGATTGCACAAATTATAGGGGAATTATGCTGTTATCAGTGTCAGGAAAAGTACTAAGTAGAATCATTCTGGAGAGACTAAATGAGGCCTAGAGAAACTATTGAGAGATGAACAAGCAGGTTTTAGGAAGAACAGATCATGTGCTGATCAAATAACTACTCTACGTATAATAGTTGAACAAAGTGTAGAACTACAGTCCCCACTTTAAATCGGATTAAAAATATACTAACATCAAAACATATAACACCAGGGCTAAAACTAAGAACAGCAAAAATGTTATATCTTTTCAACATTCCTCTATGGTGCAAAGACATGGACATTAGACAAGAAAATAACCTTCATTGTTGTTGTTTACACCCCACCCCCTTTATTCCTAGCCTCTTTAATAGGTCGTAAAGCGATGCGGTCGTGAGTCCTCTGGCACTAACTTCCACAGCGAACACTCTAACCTGGAACCGCTGCTGTCTCAGCTCGATGGCGAGATCCTTGTAATTGTCTAGTTTAAATATATGCTGTTCCTCTATACTGGATTTGAATGGCACTGTGAGCAAATTTAAGATGACGTAGGTCATATCTGATGTGTAAAGTGCGATATCCGGACGCATTTTAAATGTCTTGATGCACTAGGGGTACTTCCTCGATCTGGAAGGTCAATTGCCATCTCCCAGGCGTTCAGTGCTATGTATAGTTATCGTTGAGTCGTTCTAGTTCTTTTACTCGGGACGTGCGGCTGTCCAGCTCTAAAAGAAATAGGTGTTTGTTGAAGCAGGTCGAATTTTAGTGATGGCCTTCATCCGTGTCCCGTCAGTAGTGATGATGCGGGTTAATGCCACTTAAATATACGTTTTCTGCGTTAAATGCCCTGTTTTTTTGTCTATATAAAAAGTATACACGCAGCTGCGTTTTGTTAAATGTCCTGTTTTTGTGTGTCTACATAGAAAGTGTACACCCAGCTGCGTTTTTCCCATATAAAAACCATACACATAGCAAGACGGATCGACCAACACAGCGAGGCCTCAGTGAGCATAAGTGACCCTGTGATGCACACTTCCTCACGCAATGTGTGTGCTTGTAAATAAATAATGTGTTGTGATGATTTGAAAAGGGAGGAAAGTGGGTGCTATCTCTCGCTTGTTCATCAGTATTAGTGGTTCGCTCTCTCTCTCTCTATCCCTGTTTCTCTCTCTGTCTCTCCCTCTCCCTCTCTCTCTCTCTCTCTGTCTCTCTCTCTCATTTTAGTTGTCGTGGTGACCTGTGATCCGGCGCTCGGTCGGTCGGCTCGTGACCTAGCGCTCGGTGACCCGGTGATCGGGTATTATTGTTAAGACGGGTGTGTCATGTTGGTTATTGTATGATGGTCGTGAAAGAGTTAGATGAGGCGGTATGTTATTGTAAATGCCTAAAAGGCTACTCACATACTCATACTAGTTAGACACATCGAACAGATAGTTATATCCAAAGGCTAAAAAGTTAAGCCAAATCGCAATATTGTTCCCACAGAACACAAAAATAAAAGCTCACATTAAAAAAATCGACTCAAAATCCAACAAAACCTACTCACATACTCATACTAGTTAGACACAACGAGCAGATAGGTATTTCCAAAGTCCAAAAAGTTAGGCCAAATCGCAAACATTTCAGCACCAGAACACACAAATTTAGGCTCATACTCAAAAAAGTCAACATTAAAACCCTACAAATCTACTCAGATACTCATACTTGTTAGACACATCGAACAAATAGTTATATCCAAAGTCCAAAAAGTTAGACCAAATCGCAAAATTTTGGCACCAAAACACAAAAATTTAGGATCATACTCAAAAAGTCGATCTCAAAACTCTACAATTCTACTCCCATACTCATACAAGTTAGACACATCGAACAGATAGTTATACCCAAAGTCCAAAAAGTTAGGCCAAATTGCAAACATTTTAGCACCACAACACACAAATTTAGGCTCATACTCAAAAAGTCGACCTCAAAACCCTACAAATCTACTCCCATACTCATACAAGTTAGACATATCGAACAGATAGTTATATCCAAAGTCCAAAAAGTTAGACCAAATCGCAAAAATTTTACTACCAGAACACAAAATTTTAGGCTCATACTCAAAAAGTCGACCTAAAAATCCAAAAAATCTACTCACATACTCATACTAGTTAGACTCAACGAGCAGATAGGTATTTCCAAAGTTCAAAAAGTTAAACCAAATCGCAAAAATTTTAGCATCAGAACACAAAATTGTAGGCTCATACTCAAAAAGTCAACCTTAAAACCCTACAAATCTACTCAGATACTCATACTTGTTAGACACAACGAACAGATAGTTATATCCAAAGTTCAAAAGTTAGACTAAATCGCAAAATTTTAGCACCAGAACACAAAAATTTAGGTTCATAGTCAAAAAGTCGATCTCAAAACCCTAAAATTCTACTCTCATAGTCATAATTGTTAGACACATCGAACAGTTCGATATTTCCAAAGTCCAAAAAGTTAGGTCAAATCGCAAAAAATTTACCCCCAGAACACAAAAATGTAGGCTCATAATCAAAAGTCGACCTAAAATCCTAGAAAGCTACTCACAAAATCATAATAGTTAGACACAACGAGCAGATAGGTATTTCCAAAGTCCAAAACGTTAGGCCAAATCGCAAACATTTTAGCACCAGAACACACAAATTTAGACTCATACTCAAAATGCCGAGCTCAAAACCATAAAAATCGACTCACGTACTCATACTTGTTAGATACAACGATCAGGAAGTTATATCCAACGTCCAAAAAAGTTAGGCCAAATCACGAACATTTTAACCCCTGAACACAAAAATGTAGGCTCATATTCAAAAGGTCGAACTAAAAATCCCAAAAAGCTACTCACAAAGTCATAATAGTTAGACACATCGAACAGATCGTTATTTCTAAAGTCCAAAAAGTTTGGCCAAATCGCAAACATTTTATTATCAGAACGCAAAAATGTAGGCTCATACTCAAAAAGTCAACCTTAAAACCCTACAAATCTAATCATATACTCATACTTGATAGACACATTGAACAGATAGTTATATCCAAAGTCCAAAATTTAGACCAAATCGCAAAATTTTAGCACCAGAACACAAAAATTTAGGTTCATAGTAAAAAAAAGACGATCTCAAAACCCTAAAATTCTACTCTCATAGTCATAATAGTTAGACACATCTAACAGTTCGTTATTTCCAAAGTAAAAAAAGTTTGGCCAAAACGCAAAAATTTAACACTAGAACACAAAAATTTAGGCTCATACTCAAAAAGTCGATCTCAAAACTCTACAAATCTACTTCCATACTCAAACAGGTTAGACACATCTAACAGATATTTATATCGAAAGTCCAAAAACTTTATTTTAGAAATCCCCATAGAACAAAATGTACTTAAAATATCACTTTTATGATTGTTACCACTTGGTCATTTGTGAAGGTTACACCCAGGAAACTGTTAAAAATAGTAAATTTACACTCTTGGCTTACCCCAAACTTTAATTTAGACATCACCATAGTAAAAATTTAAAACCACTTTAGGATGTTAACCCACCCCACCCCCACCCCGCACATTTTTTAGGGATAAATAAAAAATATCATAAATCGGTAAAAATCGTAAATTTACACTCTAGGCATACCCCAAATTTTATTTTAGACATCCCCATAGCAAAAATTTTCATTAAAAACCACTTTTATGATTTTAGCCCCCCCCCTCCCCCCTCCCCCCCTCCCCCCCCCTCCATTTTTGAGGGATACGCCAATGAAATTGATAAAAATTGTAAATTTAGCACGTAGGCTTACCTAAAACTTTATTTTAGACGTCACCACATCAAAAATTTACTTAAAAATCACTTTTATGATTGTTACCCCCTTGACCATTTTCGAGGGATACACCCCTGAAATCGATAAAAGAAATTGAAAATTAACCTATTGCCATACCCCAAGCATAATATTTGACACCCCTACATATCAAATTCTAACAAACAGAAAAAACAACAAAATGCTAGTAGTGATGGTGCGGGTTTATGCACTCAATTTTGCAACGGAAATGTTCTCGACTTTGCACAAAAACTGCTTGACATGCACCGCGCGATTTTGAAAAAAAAATTACGGTAATTTCCTAGTTTGATCAGATATATTATTTCAGTTTGGAAGAGTGATGTCCCCTAAAATATGTCTGCCAAAATACAGTGGTTCTACGCATTCTTGGCTTTGGGGTCATTACGCTGGCATGTAATCATTTCGGAGTATCTGTTGATTGGGCGTTGGGTCCAGGGGTTAGGTTTATCTTTAGTGTTAAATATTTATAAATATATTATAACGCGTGACAAAAACGACCGAACGCCACGCTGACCCAAACGCCAGTGTGAGTGACACATGCCAGCGTAATGACCCCAACGCCAAGAATGCGTAGAACCACTGTATTTTGGCAGACATATTTTAGGGGACATCACTCTTCCAAACTGAAATAATATATCTGATCAAACTAGGAAATTACCAAAATTACTTTTTGCACGTAAACTCCCATCGTCACTACTAGCTTTTTTTTTTTTTTTTTTTAAATTTGATTTTTAGAGGTGTCAAATATTATGGTCGGGGTATGGCAATAGGTTAAATTTCAATTCTTTATTGATTTCTTAGTCCATGGCTCGAATATAAATAAGCTGCCATTTTTGAGCGTCCCATGACGTCATCATGGACTGAGGAATGTTTACTTTGAACACCACCATATCTGTTATTGCAGCGAGTTGGCAGATTTTTGAAAATGTATTCAAGGGTTTGAACATAAATGTTTGTTCACAGTTCGTTAACCTTCGCTGTAGATAAAGTCTTTATTTTGATGACTTCGTTTGTGACCTTGGTAGCTAAGGACCTAACTTGTGCAAACGGATGGCATTGGCAAGGATCATTTTGAATCTATGAAGTGGGCTCATTTTGTGTTTAACTCAAAAGCATATGTGCTTTTTAACCAAAGACCTTTTTTGTGGACTCAAGGAAGATATCCCCGATGGAAGAATCAATTGTACTATTAGTCCCATAAATGATTCGCTTCCAGAGGTGTATGATGTAAACAAAGCAGTTTTGTCATTGCAAGTGAATAATGTCCACACCTATAATTGGTCAGCATTGTGTATCAGCAGCAGCTTTATAGCGAACACAGAAAACATCATAGGATTGTGCTGTTCTGAAACAGCTATGCCATTCTACCCTAGAATTGCCTTTAATGGGATTACTGTGACCACAAACCACTCTCCATGTGTGTGCCACATATTTACACCCCAGAAAGAAATACTGAATATAACAACATCATATGCCATCTGTGATATTAATGACCACAAAACAGGAGCTTCCTGTATGATTGATACAACTGTTGCACCAAGCACTTCATCAGCAGAGACATATATATGGATTGTTAATCTGACATTGTTCTTGAATGATGTCCAAGTTAATGAGACATCAGAATCGTGTGGCAGCAGCTACAAGAAGGGAGACGAGAACATCAAGTTCTGCTGCTATAAAGGAGACTTGCCTTGCTATCCCAGAATTGCCTTAAATGTGATCACTGTAGTTGAAAACTTCTCCTCTTATGTAAACTACACATTCACATCGAAGAGTGAATCAGTGAAGGTCACAAAATCATATTTTCTCTGTGGTTTTACTAAATACAGGGCAGGTGGCTTCTGTTGGATTGGAAATGATAACTTACCACCACTGTGTGTCTATACGTTTGGAATTGGAGTCATCAACGATGGCCTAACATCATCAAGTGCTACGACGATCATCATTTTCGGGAGGACGCGAACTTCCATGGTATATTGTAGATAGGCGGCAGGAACCATTGAAGGCTATGTCTGAAAAGTGTTCCTTCTTGCAGTTTCCTCATATTCCAAGTCCGGCTTGTTGCAGGAGCTACTGAGTTAAGTGATCTGTGCACACCGTGAGCTGTGTGTCTCGTCCGTTTTGATCATATTTCGATATTCCAAATGTTTACGATAAATGATGACATCGTATGACAGGGAACAGTTGGCTGTGTTCACTTTCTGCGCAGTTTCGCCTTATGTCTTTTGGCGTGTGCTGAGACTGCTACGATGGGGACTACAGTTACCTTTCTTTGTTTGGGAGATGAGATATAAATTCGGGTGATTCCGCTGGCACTAGCGGTTGAGCAATTATGGATTTTAATTAGTTTGCAGTGATACAGGGGCCTTCCATAACCAAATAACCAAATCTGTCTGTCTATCAATTGGTGATGTGCTAATCAACTTACATAGATAACCAAGCCTAAGAAAAATTCAATAAGCTGTGTGGAAATGCTACAATTATACATTAAGCAATTACAACATATGTAACGCTATAAGAACGGGTAATCAACAAAGAAGCGATCCCACAATTCCATAACAGAGCTCAAATTCAATATCCAGCACATATGGAGTTATCTTTCCACAGCTATCGAAAGCGATTCAGATATAAATAACAAATTTTCGATTACTCACAAACACCCACTCACAAACTCGCACGCACACACACACACACAAACACATATTCCTCATATTCCAAGTCCGGCTTGTTGCAGGAGCTACAGAGTTAACTGCTCTGTGCACACCGTGAGCTGTGTGTCTCATCCGTTTTGATCCTGTTTCGATATCCCGCTTGTTTACGATGAATGATGATATCGTATGACAGGGAACATTTGGTTGTGTTCACTTTCTTCGCGATTTCGCCTTATGTCTTTTGGCGTGTGCTGAGACTGCTACGATAGAGACTACAGTTACCTTTCTTTGTTTGGGAGATGAGTTAGTAATTCGGATGATTCCACTGGCACGGGCGGTAGAGCAGTTATGGATTTTAATTCGTTTGCACTGATACCGAGGAATTCCTTAACCAATAACCAATTTTTAAAATTTACGATTTTTATCGATTTCATGGGCGTATCCCTCAAAAATGGTCTGGGGATAAAATCCTAAAAGTGGCTTTTAATTTAAATTTTTGCTATGTGGATGTCTAAAATAAAGTTTGGGGTATGCCTAGAGTGTAAATAGCCGATTTTTACAGATTTTTTGGGCGTATCCCTAAAAAATTGTCAAGGGGTAACAATCATAAAAGTGATTTTTTTAAGTAAATTTTTGCTATGGGGATGTCTAAAATAAAGTTTGGGGTAAGCCAAGAGTATAAATTTACTATTTTTAACAGTTTCATGGGTGTATCCCTCACAAATGGCCAAGGGGGTAAAAATAAAAAAGTTATTTTTAAATAAATTTTTGCTTTGCGGATGTCTAAAATAAAGTTGTTTGGACTTTGGATATAACTATCTGTTAGATGTATCTAACTTGTATGAGTATGGGAGTAGATTTGTAGGGTTTTGAGATCGACTTTTTGAGTATGAGCCTAAATTTGTGCGTTCTGATGCTAAAATTTTTGCGATTTGGCCTAACTTTTTAGCCTTTGGATATAACTATCTGTTCGATGTGTCTAACTAGAATGCCTTTGGATATAGATTTGTAGGGTTTTGAGATCAACTTTTTGATTATGAGCCTCCATTTTTGTGTTCTGGGTGTAAAATGTTTGCGATTTGGCCTAACTTTTTGGACTTTGGGTATAACTATCTGTTCGATGTGTCTAGCTTGTATGAGTATGGGTGTAGATTTGTAGGGTTTTGAGATCTTCTTATTGAGTATGGGCCTAAATTTTTGTGTTCTTGTAGTAAAATGTTTGCGATTTGGCCAAACATTTTTGACTTTGGAAATAACGATCTGTTCAATGTGTCTAACTATTATGACTATGTGAGTAGCTTTCTATGATTTTAGGTCGACTTTTTGAGTATGAGCCTATATTTTTGTGTTCTGGTAGTAAAATTTTTGCGATTTGGCCTAACTTTTTGGACTTTGGATATAACTATTTGTTCGATGTGTCTAACAAGTATGAGTATCTGAGTAGATTTGTAGGGTTTTAAGGTTGACTTTTTTTAGTATGAGCCTAAATTTGTGTGTTCTGGTGCTGAAATGTTTGCGATTTGGCCTAACTTTTTGGACTTTGGAAATACCTATCTGCTCGTTGTGTCTAACTAGTATGAGTATGTGAGTAGAATTTTTTTGGATTTTTGGGTCGATTTTTTTAATATGAGCCTTTATTTTTCTGTTCTGTGGGAAATATTTTGCGATTTGGCTTAACTTTTTAGCCTTTGGATATAACTATCTGTTCGATGTGTCTAACTAGTATGAGTATGTGAGTAGCCTTTTAGACATTTACAATAACATACCGCCTCATCTAACTCTTTCACGACCATCATACAATAACCAACATGACACACCCGTCTTAACAACAATACCCGATCACCGGGTCACCGATCGCTGGGTCACGAGCTACCGACCGAGCGCCGGGTCACAGGTCACCGCGACAACTAAAATGAGATAGAGAGAGATATATATAGATGGAGAGACAGAGAGAGAAACAGGGATAGAGAGAGAGAGAGAGAGAGCGAACCACTAATACTGATGAACAAGTGAGAGATAGCACCCGCTTTCCTCCCTTTTCAAATCATCACAACACATTATTTATTTACAAGCACACACAATGCGTGAGGAAGTGCGCATCACAGGGTCACTTATGCTCACTGAGGCCTCGCTGTTTTGGTAGATCCGTCTTGCTGTGTGTATAGTTTTTATATAGGAAAAACGCAGCTGGGTGTATACTTTCTATATAGACACAAAAAACAGGGCATTTAACAAAACGCAGCTGCGTGTATACTTTTTATATAGACAAAAACATAGGGCATTTAACAAAATGCATCTGCGTGTATACTTTTTATATAGACAAAAAACAGTGCATTTAACGCAGAAAAACTAAGGTTTAAGTGGCATTAACCCGCACCATCACTACTCCCGTCCACGATGGCAGCCACTTCATGCAGCACTTTGTTGTACCGCCATTGGCCTAGCACTGTCTGGAATGAGGAACGAACATACTCCGTTGTCTGTCTTCCATTACAAGGAAGACATAGATTGTCATCTGTCTTTCTCCATTTTACAAGTTTGCAGGCTGATGGCAGAAGGTTGTATATAGATCTGATTATAGAGCTGAGCAACACGGTGCCATATGCAACATGTCATTCCATGTTAGCGTCCTCTGCAAGATCTCATCCCATGTTATCCATTGGCCTTGCTACACCTGTTAGGCTGCCTTTTGCACACGATTGCTCTTCTCGGCATCTCTGATCTCCCGAAATACCTTGTCCTTACGTTGTCTGTTTGATGCTCTTGACCACCATTGGATGTCTCCGTGACCAAATCCACGGCTGTTGGTCTGCGTGTAGCCCGTCACTTCCTTCAGTTTGAGAAGTTCCCATGCTTCGTTTACTGCTGGGCTCGCCTGTCATTTTCGACCAGTCTTCAATGTAGGGTTCACTGCCTGGACTGCTTCGTCTGATGAGCTTTGTAGTATAACTGCCAGTCTGGCCTTTCCAACTTTGTATTCTTGTAGGACTGACTTGAACGAGAGGATAAGCTTAGTTTGTTTGCAGTAAAGCGCAACATCCATCAGTCCTGGTGGTAATCCGAGGCATTTTCGCGTGTACTTACAAATCTTGCTCCCCAATGCTCCCATCGTTCAAACACCTTCTTCGCAAACTTGAACGGATCCGTTAAAAAAAAAAAAAATTCACTGGCCCTCTCGGTTGCTTTCCTTTTCCAGTATAGCTTTTCTACTCTACACGGGGCCTTATTTTTGGATTTTAGGTGCTGTCACACCTGATGCAATGTTTCCTTATCTACCTCCGTAGGTCTCTTGAACTGTTCCTGGCATGGTTTCTTTTTTGCTTCCTAATCTCTTGTGTTTGTTTTTGTCGTCTGCTTTTCTGCGGTTTTGTGCTAGTCCTTACTTCCTTCGTGCCTAATTCCTTGACGTAACAATAATAGATTACTTCGTCTATAATTTCAAGTTTCTGAGACAAGTTCAGTCGTTTATTGTGGTGGTCTATGCATTTTGCTAGCAACTTGTCTAACTTCTCCCAGACTACTGTGTCGTAGGCGGGAGGAAACTTGATCTCTCTCTTCCCGTCCATGAGATGGGCGAATTCATCGACACCTCGACTTGAATGTTCTCAGTTCTGTGGACGGACTCCTGACTAAGATTTTCTGACGTCTTATCTGTCGAGACAGTGCGCTGTTGGGCTACTGATGTTGTACACCCACACCAATTCTTCGTTTTGTGCATTTTCATGCCCTTCTGTGTTGCGAATTTCCTTCCACGGCTACATTGGTGTCCCAGCGGTTGTTCTGGAATCGAAATCCTTTGGTCGGTTCTAGTCGTCTCTGTGATATCGCTGTGTAATTATTAAATAAAATAGAATTATTTGACTACTTCTATAAAATACAACTGACATGAGGAGGAATATAGAGAGAGGTCACCGTGACTAAGGCAAACTATTTTCCTATGTAATGTGTAATATGTATCATATTGTAGAGTAAAGAAGCAATCAACATTTTTCGGGCACATCATGAGGAGAGGAAAGTTTAAATACTTGGTTACAACTTGCAAAATAAAAGGAAAGAGAGATCGCGGACGACAAAGAGAGAAAATACTGGATAGCTTGGTGTCATGGCATGGAAAACAGTCAACAACAGAACTGATACGATGCACTGTAGATAGAAGATTGTGGAGGGACATGATCGCTTACGCCAACCGGTACGGCGCATGATGATGATGATTGTAGAGTAAACGCTTTTAATAAAATCTGTATCTACTGTTGTACTTACTGGTAAATCCTGGCTTAAGGATAAAGATGATGTAAATTTACTTATGTTTGATGTAAAGCACCTATAATAGAACGTACATTGTTAGACTATTTTAACAGATGGCGATTATGATTATTGTGTGTTTATCAAACCCACTTTGCTAATTCATCACAGCTGTAGAAATCACATTCCTTGTTTTGGTTAGAGTCTGTTGATTGATTGTTCAAGGTTTGCTTGGCTGTCAAGAAATTCTTGTACAAACAGCCAACAGCTGCTGCACGTGATCAGATTATTTAGTTGCCATGTCATCTTCATCAAAGGTAGAACAGTTTAATATGTGTCTATCCTTCTTCAATATAATCATGCGCATGTTTGCGATTGAATACGCCAACTCTACTTTGTTTACAAATGCTTTCTTTCACACACGGCACAGAGCTCTTGTCTTGATTATATCCTTCTTTGTTACTTCTTTCAGTTTGGTCATGGTAACGGATGCTCAATCTTTAAATCATTGACTCATTCGGCCTCAGATCTTCTAAAATGTTATAACCACCCATTACTTTTATGTTCGTCATACATACCGCCTTTAGTCGCACCGATGTCTTTGTTGCGTTTTCCATGCCCTACCCGCCTCCCCCAAGATCTAACAAATGCGAAATACATTTACGTCAACACTGAACTTCTCTGAGATTCTAACCGACGTATTTCCTTTCAATATCCAAAGGCATATGATTCACAGAAAAACTTGTTGAAGAGCCTCAAATTCCCATAAAAAAACGTCAGCTACTTTCATATCCTAAGCACTTGTAGCCACCGTAAAATTGTCTCAGGCCATGTCAACAGTATTGTTTACTGTATTATTAAACACCGAATTGTAACGAACAACAAGACGTGTTGAAATAATGCGCCCCCCCCCCCCCCCATTATATTATCACAAATCAACTACAACATTTTCAATTCCATGACCAAAGACTAAATTGTCTGCAGTTTCTGTCCAATGTGATCTAAAGAGGAATATAGGTCACTCTATGGTATCACTCACATACGTACTTTGCTACTTTCCTCCGATCAATTGGCAACTACATAGAAAATAATAACAATATTTTTGAAGTAATGTTCTGTAGTGTGTCTCCTGGTGTGCATTGATGCCTGCTACATCATTATTCCACAGATCCTACGTTGATCATTTCCCCTTTCATTTTGAGCGATAAGTCTCTCTGAAGGATTCTGTCTGGCTATGATCATGTTAAGTGTCAAAATCATTGGTTGTTTCTACATAAGATCCAGTACTGGTTTTGCTCCTATGATTGTTTTTTTTTTTTTCATTTTCTTTTTGTGTCTCACAATGTCACAATCAGCATTACCCATATGGACCTCATATGTGTAAGAAAGCTCTCTATTTGTCTTTTATATATAACTGTTAATGTCCAAGCCTAGCACTGAGAGAAGAGTTTTAGAGAAATAGTTGGCTCCGTCGTAGTTGATTATGGATTTTGTAGCGCCACTAGAAATGGTATTTTTTTTATTTCCTTTTGCCGTGTATTCTTTTTTCTATGAATCTGTTCTATGATTCTTCTTGTTTGAGTTAGAGCTTTAGAGTGTGTTTCCAAAGATTGCGGTCTGAAGCTATTTCTATCCAGGCTGCAGGGTTTATGTTGGGGGTTTTCATGTCACGCTTACACACGGCTACAAATCGAAATTTTGGGCGACCCCTGGTTCTTTTGAAAGCATCTGCTAATTGTCCAGCGATTATATCTTTTGGTATGGGGTCATCTTTCATACGGTGCACGTGGCCATGCCAGCGTAACCTACGTTGTTTGAACTTCTTGTAGATGTTATATATATATATATATATATATATATATATATATATATATATATATATATATATATGCAGACTGTCTCATAGAAAGGGGGGGGGGGGGGCTACACTGTTTGAATGCTAGTAACAGATTAAGTAATACAGATAATCTGGTGGAACTTCTTGTATCTGGATCTGTCATGATTTGTGCTTGTTGCCATTTATTTATTTGTCTTTATCTTCAGTTCAGTTGCCAGTAGTGAGAAGATGGCTGGCAACCTTTCCATTGAGCAAAGGAAGTGGATTTCAAAGTGTCTTTTGGAAACGTGAGAACATGAAGGAAAGTGCAGAGACGATAGCAGGCAGTGTTTGATACTGTGCCACAATCACATGTAACAATGACGAAATCATGTGACATGTTTGTGAGGAAAGGAACTGTGTGTGATGGACAGTGTGAGAGAAAGAAATAACATGTTTCTAGATATATTTCCACAGCGTTCCAAAATATGTATTTCTGCCAATGGAGGGAATTTTGAATATATATATATATATATATATATATATATATATATATATATGCTATATAGACACAGAAAGAAAGACTGATAGATAGATGGACAAAAAGACAAGCAGAAAAACAGAAAGACAGACAGACAGACAGGAAGGCAAGCAGGCAGGCAGGCAGATAGAGAGACAGATAGACAGACAGACAGACAGACAGACAGACAGACAGACAGACAGACAGACAGATAGATAGATAGATAGATAGATAGATAGATAGATAGATAGATAGATAGATAGATAGATAGATAGATAGATAGATAGATAGATAGATAGATAGATAGATAGATATATAGATAGATAGATAGATAGATAGATAGATAGATAGATAGATAGATAGATAGATAGATAGATAGATAGATAGATAGATAGATAGATAGATAGATATGTAGGTATGTAGGTAGGTAGGTTGGTATGTAGGTAGGTAGGTAGGTAGGGACTCAGGCAACGGGAAGGTAGGCGGGTAGGTTGGTAGGTAGATAGATGCGTAGGTAGGTATTTAGGTCGGAAGATAGGTAGGTAGGTTTGTAGGTAGGCAGGTAGGTTTAGGTGGGTGCGTAGATAGGTTGGGATCAAGGTAGGTCGGTAGGTAGGTAGGCAGGTTATGAATAAAATTAAGCACTTGAAAGGTTATTAGTGTTGGCAAGTGCAAGTAATAATAGTCTACATATACCTAAGCATTGAAATGTGTTTTCAAGGAAAGAATTTTTGGAGTGAAAGAGAAAGCCTCTTAACAAGGTGAAGTCCATAGGATTATAATGTGAATATATTATTACACATTTATTAGTACACTGTTGGTGTACTGTGATTGAGCTCTGTCAAATGTTGAGAGTATTTCTCGCATTGACAAGACAAACACGCAACCCTTTCAGCTAAACTCATAACAATGCAAAACTCTACTGCCATTGGTTGGTTAATGTTGAAATAAATGGTTTGCTCTGCCCTATAAGACATCATGAATTAATAGGGGTTACTGTAAGAAGATAAAGACAAGAGGTAGGGTTCGATCCCAACCGACGGCTTCTGGTTCACCCAGCCTTTAATGGGTACCGGATTTTTTTTCTGTGAAAGTAAAGCGGCACAGGCGTAATACCGACCTCATTACCCCAAAAATCACGTGCCGAAGGTCTGTAAAATTTATGGCCACTAACACCATATTCCCTATACGCCACTTGGCGTGACGGGGGTACTTGACTTTTTTACTTTCTGTAAGAAGATATTTACAATCTGCACAAAGATCTGATAGAGCCTCAGTCTAAACGAATTTGTGGTAAACTGATACGAAAGAAGTTTTCTCGAGCTGATAAAACGTTCCATTTCGGATATATTTTAAGTCTCTTTTTGTATGTTGACTGTGGAATGCTTCTATTACATTGTCTTAACGTTTGCAATTAATTCTAATATTGACTTTTGGAACTTGTCAAAGGTATATATAACCATAGTATGGAGGTGTTCAGTTTCCTACAAAGATTTTACATACGAAATAAGCAACCCTAAGTGTTTATATTGGGGGAAAAAAGTATGATAAAAGTAATAAACTTGCAAGACGAATATTTCTGGTATTGAATATTCTGGAAACACTGGTATTGCGTCAGAGGTCAATTCTAGGTTTAGCAACTCAACTCCTCTAACCTCATTTCTACATCCCATTGATCGATTAAGATTTTTGTGATTTACTCTAAGATTTTTGTGATTACCTCTAAGATTGTTGTGATTTACTCTAAGAATTTTGTGATTTACTCTAAGATTTTTGTGATTTACTCTAAGATTTTTGTGATTTGCTCTAAGATTTTTGTGATTTACTCTAAGATTTTTGTGATTTACTCTACGATTTGTGTGATTTACTCTAAGATTTGTATGTTTACTCTACGATTTTTGTGATTTACTCTACGATTTGTGTGATTTACTCTAAGATTTTTGTGATTTACTCTAAGATTTGTGTGATTTACTCTACGATTTTTGTGATTACCTCTAAGATTTTTGCGATTTATTCTAAGATTTTTGTGATTACCTCTAAGATTTTTGTGCTTACCTCTAAGATTTTTGTGATTTATTCTACGATTTTTGTGATTACCTCTAAGATTTTTGTGCTTACCTCTAAGATTTTTGTGATTTATTCTACGATTTTTGTGATTACCTCTAAGATTTTTGTGGTTTACTCAAAGATTTTTGTGATTTACTCTAAGATTTTTGTGATTTACTCCAAGATTTTTGTGATTTACTCTACGATGTTTGTGATTTACTCTACGATTTTTGACATTACCTCAAAGATTTTTGTGATTTACTCAAAGATTTTTGTGATTACCTCTAAGATTTTGTGTGATTTACTCTAAGATTTTTAACTTTGCATTTAAGTTTTTTAACCTTGTCTTTAAGGTTTTTTTTTTTTAATTTTGTCTCTAGGGTTCTTAACTTTGCCTTACAGATTTTTAACTTTGCCTTAAAGATTTTTAACTTTGCCTGTAAGATATTTTACTTTGCCTCTAAGACTTTTGTAATTGCCTCTAAGATTTTTCACTTTGCATTTAGGATTTTTAATTTTCCCTTAAGATTTTTTACTTTGCCTGTAAGATGTTTTACAATTGTTTCTAAGATTTTTGTGATAACTTCTAAGATTTTTTGTACTTTGCGTTTAATCATTTCTACTTTGAGTTTCAGATTTTTAACTTTTTTTATAAGATTTTTTAAAATTTTACCTCTAAGATTTTTAACTGCGCCTTTAAGATTTTTTTTTAACTTTGCCTCTAAGATGTTTAACTGTCTTTAAGATTTTTTTTTTTAACTTTGCCTCTAAGATGTTTAACTGTCTTTAAGATTTTTTTTTTAACTTTGCCTCTAAGATGTTTAACTGTCTTTAAGATTTTTTTTTTTAACTTTGCCTCTAAGATGTTTAACTGTCTTTAAGATTTTTTTTTTATTTTGCCTCTTAAATTTTTTACTTTTCCTTAACATTTTTAACTTTGCCTTTAAGAATCTTAACTTTAGCCTCTAAGACTTTTGTGTTTACCTCTAGGATTTTCGAGTTAGCATCTCACATTTTTGAGTATGCCTCTAACTCTTCTGATCTACAATGACCACCTTTAATGTTGCCTTTGAGGCTTTTCTTGACCATCCTTCGATTGTTATCTCTGATATGATTTTTTTTTTTTACTCTGCGCTCGCCAGCTTTCACCTCTGGCAAAGTCCCTAGAGACTAAGAACTGAATTCAGCGTGTTATTCCATTTTTTACCTAGTAAGTCTAATGACAAACGATAATTCTCAAACAACAGAGATAGAATCAAGATGCAACAAAGCTTGTCAAATCATTGGACAGTTATCACCACTATTGTCCAACAAGGAAATAACTCTGGAGGCAAAACGAGCACTATACAATACAATCTTCATCCCAACGTTGTGCTACCAATGCCAGACCTGGACCCTAGATGCAAGAACAATAAGAAAAATAACCTCTGCAGAGATGAAATGTGTTAGACGAATGACAGGAAACAGTCTGAGAGATAAGATCAGAAATGAAGAACTAAGAAAAAAGCTAGGAATAGCCCTCGCCATAGAATATATAAGGAAACAACAGATAAAATGGTTTGGCCGCGTGACAAGGCAGAAAGAACAAAACACTACACAACGAGCCTTCAACAAACGTTGTGAGAACACCAGACCCAAGGGTCGACCACGAAAAAGAAGGGTCGATGGAATATTAGAAGCACTTGGAAACATAACAGCAGCAGAGGCGAACAGAAGAGCAAAAGGCCGCAAATTATATCTACCCTCGACGCTGAAAGGCAGATGAGGAAGGAAAGAAGAAGAGGAAGAAGATTCCGTTTTTTTCCTGGCAGAAGTGTGCACAGGGGTTCCTCACAGCACAGGCAGATGACTCTGACTTTGGAGGTACTCATATTGTTTTCCGTTGATGAGTAATTGACGTTTCAAGCCGGGCCTCGCTGCTGAGACCAGGGGTGGTTGCCGCAGGAACCAAACGGACCCCCTTCATATGATATTACTGGCTCACATAGCACTAAAGACAGATTTCGCTTTAAAAAAAAGTAAAGAGCCCACGTCACACCAAGTGGCGTATAGGGAATATGGTGTTAGTGACCATACATTTTACAGACCTTCAGCACAAGATTTTTGGGGTAATGTGGCCGGTATTACGCCCGTGCCGCTTTACTTTCCCAGAAAAAATCCGGTACCCATTTAAGGCTGGGTAAACCCGGAAGCCGTCGGTTGGGATCGAACCCTACCTCTTGTCCTTTGTAGTTCAGTTCACTCCAGCTCCCAGATTTCGCTTAACTATTTATTTATTTATTAGAGACAGCCATCTCTGACCACTTTTCTTATTGTTTCTATATTTCCATATAAGAAACAGTTGATGTAGGCAAATCTAACCCGAAAACCTTCTACCAATGGTAAAATATTCTCCACCACTTTTCATATTTTCTCTTCATATTTCATATAATCAACGGGAACAAAATTAATATTTTTCCTATATGTCTTTGCGGCACTCTTTCGGTTAATTCATATTTTTTCTATATAAAACCTTTGCGTCCAGCACATTTAAACTGAAAACCGCCTACCTCGCTAAAAAAATCTACTTTTCATATTTTCTTTATATCAACATCTCTGACTACTTTCCATATTGTCTCTATATATCATATACCAAAGAAATTTAATAGTAATATAACCATTTTTTAACTGGACTACAAAGGACAAGAGGTGGGGTTCGATCCCAACCGACGGTTTCAGGGTTCACCCAGCCTTTAATGGGTAACGGATTTTTTTCTGGGAAAGTAAAGCGGCACGGGCGTAATACCGACCACATTACCCAAAAAAATAATGTGCTGAAAGTCTGTAACAGAATTGATGGTCACTAACACCATATTCCCTATACGCCATTTGGCGTGACAGGGCTCTTTACATTTTTACTTTAACTTCACGGGTATTATATTATAATTATTAAAATTATGTAAAAAAAATAGTTCTTCATACTGTTATATGGACATTTCGATCTCAATTCTTCTTATGAATAGAAATATGAATATGATGCAAGAAAACACAAATGTCCTGTCATCAATGTGTAGAAAAATACGACCTGAGATCATTCAAGAAAGGTAATGAATAATAACATTCGTCCTGAAGAAAATAATCACAGTACCAGTTCCCAATTTTGTGAAATGTGGAGACATTATTTTATGCTACAGACGTACAAATGTGGAGACATAATTTATTTTATAATACAGGCGTACAAATGTGGAGACATAATTTATTTTATAATACAGGCGTACAAATGTGGAGACATAATTTATTTTATAATACAGACGTACAAATGTGGAGACATAATTTATTTTATAATACAGACGTACAAATGTAGAGACATAATTTATTTTATAATACAGACGTACAAATGTGGAGACATAATTTATTTTATAATACAGACGTACAAATGTGGAGACATAATTTATTTTATAATACAGAGGTACAAATGTGGAGACATAATTTATTTTATGCTACAGACGTACAAATGTGGAGACATAATTTATTTTATAATACAGGCGTACAAATGTGGAGACATAATTTATTTTATAATACAGACGTACAAATGTGGGGACATAATTTATTTTATAATACAGGCGTACAAATGTGGAGACATAATTTATGTTATAATACAGGCGTACAAATGTGGAGACATAATTTATTTTATAATACAGACGTACAGCTCTGTTTCACATCTACGATTCTTTCTATAAATTACGTATCTATGCATTTGTTATGAGTTCGCTGTTAAAAATATATAGTTAAATTACCGATTAAAGCGATTAGAGCAAACACAAGAAATACCATTATGCCAACGATCACTCAATGTAATAATATTTCATTAAAAATCTATTTCATACTTGGGTACTGTAAAGCCGCGTATATAACCAGACAGTAAATGTTACAAAACGTACGTGCCTCCTCTCTTCCTCACTCTTTAGTATAATATCATTATTTAGAAATTGAACTAATTTTAAAAACATACACTAATAAAACAATCAAGTTTCGTCTTTTCTCTGTAAAATTCTTCCATCGTCAACATAAGTGTCTCTTTTTTATTGTAATCACGTATTTATTATTTGTTTTAATAGGATAATTTATTACCTTCTGATGGTTAACATATTTATTATTAGCTGTAACAAATCTATAAATATCATTATTTTATTTTGTTTAATAAATTCTATCATATCGTATTTAAGTAAGTCCTATGAGTCATGTCGAGACACATTTTGTTGACTGCCTCATTGTCTCAGAAAATGACGCCACAAAGTACAAAAGGATCTGACATAATACACAAACATAATCATTTACTAAATAACATTTCACACTAAACATCGGATAGTTCTGTCTGAGGGTTTCCCTGCAGTGGATCCCATCTCACAGTGGAATACCAGGAAATGAGAAAGCAGATAAGTTGGCAAAGGAAGGTTCAAGAGACACACAACTAGATACACCGGTCACATACCATCATAAGAAACAGATAATCAAATCAATCAGAGGACCACAAGCCCCAAATCAGGATGCCTTTCATAATATGAATAGATATGAACAAGTTATCACTATACGCCTCAGAACAGGACACAATCGACTCCATAGTCACATGTATACAAAATTCAAGATCGGTACATCAACTACTTGTACATGTGGACAGGCGCCCCAGACTGCTGAACACATACTTCAAGACTGCACTGAATATAGTAGACTGAGGAAAATCCATTGGCCCATAGATACAACACTACAGGCAAAACTATATGGGCCACTGCAAGAATTACAAAAGACAGTAACATTGATACAGGCAACGACATTGCAGTTATAGACAATACTTCAGGCGAACGAAAGACAGATACTCCCCAACTTCAATTACGTCATGTCGTCGCCTGTCGCATAAGTTGACGTTAACATATTAAATAAATTATATATATATTAAACCCCCTGCAAGAAAAAAAACACAAATCAACCTATCCGACTCTGTCTATTATTTTCTCTCTATATATTAAAAAAATATATAACTGTATCTTTCCGTGGCTCGAATGAAAAACCCGCCATTTAAAAAAAAAAAAAATTCAATTACTGAAGAAAAACATTTTATAAACATACACGACGTCATCAAGGTCACAGCAGGTCAGGTCAGACCGCTTGGCCAATGGCACATTGACACAACATTTGACACTATATATGAGACAACATTTGAAGTAACATATAAAGCAACATTCGGAGCTCATTATGTGAAAATTACACTACTATCGATATAACTATTTATCCAGCATGCCGACATATATCTTTAGTATATTTGAGTTCTTGTCTCTCTGTGTGTGTATGTGTACTCTTGTTTGTATACTTTCAATTAACCAATAATGAAACTAAATGTTACATATTTTCATTATAGTTTAAAAAAAAAGTATAGTGCCCCCATCACGCCAAGTGGCGTATAGGGAATATGATGTTAGTGACCATACATTTTACAGACCTTCGGCACATGATATTTGAGGTAATGTGGTCGGTATTACGCCCGTGCCGCTTTACTTCCCCCAAAAAATCCGGTACCCATTTAAGGCTGGGTGAACCCGGAAGCCGTAGGTTATGATCGAACCCTACCTCCTGTCCTTTGTAGTCCAGTTCACTAACCACTGAGCTTTCGCGGCTCCCTACGAGAGTAACGAATAGGATATATCAACTGTGGCGATTGTGAAGAAATATAATTAGTGAAACAGAGAGAAACAACATAAGATAATGTAAGAGAATGGGCTGGGAGAAAGTGAACTAAAAACGGAAAAAAATAGCTATAAAGATAGAAAGTTGTGGAGAGACATGATCACTAATGCCAGCAGACACGGTTTATGCTGTTACAATCTTCTAAAACGTCACTTTAAAAAAAAAAACAAGCAGTAGTTGTGTATAACGCCTACATGTCTTTTCGTAAGTTACCCAAGTCTAATTCTTTTTGTCAATATGTCTATTTGTGTCTATTTTCCTACTTATTTCAGTATGTCTCTTCATTTACTTCCCTTTTTGTCCGATTTTCTGTTTATGTACATCAGTCTGCTTAATTCAGTTTTTCTGGTTGTTTATTTTTATTTTTGTCTAGATGGTTGTTTTCTTTAAAAATGTATTTGTTTGTTTATTTTTTGTTTGTCTACCAATTTATTTATATTCGTTTGTCTGACGTTTTGCTATTATTGCGTATGCCTGTCCATTTTTATTTCTGTGTTTGCTTATTATTTATTATCATTATCATCATCATCACCAGGTGCCATGCGGTTAATAAGAATAATGTAGATCATAGGATACCGTCATCTGCGGACCGATTGTTACGGTTAGTACACTTGAATCTATACTACTGGTTTGATAAGACAAAAGAAGCAAGACACAACACAACGACCTTCCAATAAACCAGACCCCAGGTCCGAACATGAAGATGATGGATTGATGGAATATTAGAAACACTAGGAAATATCAACAGGAGAGTCAACAGAAGAGCAAAAAACCGCTAATGATATCTCCCCGCGACGTGGAAAGCCAAATGAGAAAGCAAAGAAGAAGAAAAGAAATATGTACTGCTGGTACTGTCACTTCTGTCGTGAATAAATCAGCGATTAGTGCCCTTGTTTATATTTGTGGATTCCGGTTCATCTCTCAAAATGTGTGTGTGGGTGTATGTCTGTGTCTGGTGTGTGAGTGTGTGTGGGGTGTGTGTAGGGTCTCTGTGTATGTATGTGTGTGTGGGGGTTGTGTAGGGTCTGTGTGTGTGTGTGTGTGTGTGTGTGTGTGTGTGTGTGTGTGTGTGTGTGTGTGTGTGTGTGTGTGTGTGTGTGTGTGTGTGTGTGTGTGTGTGTGTGTGTGTGTGTGTGTGTGTGTGTGTGTGTGTGTGTGTGTAGAAGATGTGTCTTTTCGTGACCGGTACGGCCTAAGGGTTCACCCGGCTCTTAAAATCGGTGCAAGATCATTTCTATGGGAAAGTAAAAGCAGCCTGGCGTGATACTGCCCACATCATCCATATATATTACGATGGTCATGTATACATGTGGCATGCGCAGCAAGGTGTGGAGAGGTACTTTTTCCTTCAACTCTCATTTTCTTTCATCTTTATTTTTTTGTAATCGGGACACGTATGTTGAAATTGATCCACCTCTCTTCAGTGCCTCTGCAAACAGACTAACCTGTCTGGCTAACCGAGGAGGCAAAATCTCTAAAGTCGGATGTCTTGGACCCAAAGGTATAACTCATCGGATTTTGCTATTTGAAACTACACCCCAATTCCTAAACGCCTATTTAACGTCTTTTTAAAGGTAAGCAAGGGAGCCGCGATAGCTGAGTGGTTAGTGAACTGGACCACTAAAGACAAGAGGTCGGGTTCCGTCCTGATCGACGGCTTCCAGGTTCACCCAGCCTTAAATGGGTTCCTGGATTTTTTTTCTGAAAAAGTAAAGTGGAAGGGGCGTAATACCGACCACATTATCCCAAAAATCATGTGATGAAGGTCTATAAAAATGATGGTCACTAACACCATATTCCCTATACGCTACGTGGCGTGACGGGAATCTGTGCTGTACTTTTTTAGGGTGAGAAAAGATACGAGACAGCTTAAGAGAAAGGCTTGGCAGAAGGTCAACAAGAGAAATTATAAATAACTGTCGAGATCGAGAATTGTGGAGAGATATGATCTCCTAAGGGAGCCGCGATAGCTCAGTGGTTAGTGAACTGGACTACAAAGGACAAGAGGTAGGGTTCGATTCCAACCGACGGCTCCGGTTCACCCAGCCTTTAATGGGTACCGGATTTTATTTCTGGGAAAGTAAAGCGGCACGGACGTAATACCGACCACATTACCCCAAAAATTATGTGCCGAAGGTTTGTAAAATGTGTGGTTACTAACACCATATTCCCTATACACCACTTGGCGTGACGGGGGTACTTTACCTTTTTTACTACTATGATCACCTATGTCAGCAGCCATGGTACTTGATGATGATGATGACTAACGGTGAATATGAGTATCGTTGCGATGCTGCGCAGGAAAAAAACTAATTTTTCTTTTATTTAACAGCTTCCTTTTTTGTTAGCCCCTTTCACCTTTTCAACCTCGTCACTGAATCAGCACTGAAAAGGTAGACGAAAACGTCGCGCAAAGGTTTTGTTCCGCTCTACTGGTTTCTTTCTTGCCAATTGGTGAAAATCTTGCCGTGGAGAATTGAAGACTTGCTTCCGGGTTGCTGGGACACCGTGAAATGTGGTTATTTTTATAGCCAGCGGTTCCGATGTGCTTTGACAACTCTCTCAATGGAAGCTCTATCAATAGCCGTCTCCATTTGAATCCCGACAAAGCGGTATCTGTTTGTTTAGACAGACCGGAGACTGACGAAACGGGAGTAAAGAGACAGAAGGAAAGAAGGAGAAAAGTATCGAAATAACAAAGTAATGGATCTTTATGTTTGATGTGAAAACTGTGAAACTATTTTACTTAAAAGGAAAGACTATATATATATATATATATATATATATATATATATATATATATATATATATATATATATATATATAGTCTTCTTCTTTCTTACCTCATTTGACATTCAACGTCAATATATTGTTTGCACACAAACATATATATATATATATATATATATATATATATATATATATATATATATTATGTGTGTATACCGAGCGAGAAATGAAATATAAAGAAAGGAATGGTGATAAATAAAGAGTAAGAAAAAAAAAGAATGAATGAATGAAACCAGAGGCGACAATAGCAAGGAAAACAGTAAAGAAGGAATGTACGAATAGTAAATAGAAATATTGGTAGAGAGTATCTTTGTGTGTAAATAAATGTACTAATTAGCGATTACGTAGACTGATTAATGGATAGATGGAAAGAATCGATAAAATCGTTAAATATATGAATAAATGTTTGAAAAGTGAGTGTGTGAATAGATAGATGAAGGAACTGATGTATGTGTGGGCTGATGAATGAATGAAAATTATGCATGAATTAATAGATGAATGAATGAAAATTATGCATGAATTAATACATGAATGAATGAAAATTATGCATGAATTAATACATGAATGAATGAAAATTATGCATGAATTAATAGATGAATAATAAAGTTGTAGACGGATATTAAACATAAAATGTGAGAGAAAGATTAAATTAAGACTAATATATTGAGACTAGTGGGTGAAGATGGTTACATCAGATGGGAGATACACCACAGAAATAAAAAGCAGAATAGCTCAGGCCAAAATAGCATTTCAGAAAATGAAAAATATCTTATGCAACAAATCTATGCCAATAAAAATGAGAAAGAGAGTTCATCGGTGCTATATAGAACCAATTCTGACCTATGGAAGCGAATCATGGACAGTAGACAAACAAATGAAAAGACGATTAGAGGCCACAGAGATGGGATTTCTCAGAAGAATGTTGAAAGTTCCCTGGACAGATAAAAAGACCAATGAGGAAGTTCTCAAAGAGGCCAACACAAAAAGGGAGCTCTTAAAAAACATCAGAAAGAAGCAATCAACATTTTTCGGGCATATCATGAGAAGAGGAAAGTTGGAATAATTGGTTACAACTGGCAAAATAAAAGGAAAGAGAGATCGCGGACGACAAAGAGAGAAAATACTGGATAGCTTGGTGTCATGGCATGGAAAACAGTCAACAACTGAACTGACACGATGCTCTGTAGATAGAAGATTGTGGAGGGACATGATCGCCCACGCCAACCGGCAGGGTACATGATGATGATGATGATGAGTGGGTGAAGACACAAGTAAAAGAGGTAAAAAAAAACAGTAATGTCCTGACAGAAGAATGTATCTGCGAATTTTTTTTTTTTTTATAAAAAAATATTCACCTTTTCGTCATAGTCCACGTTCCTGAAAGTGCCCATTGTATTATCTAAACTCTTTCTGTTTGTATTTGGCTCTAACTACGTACGTGCTTCAGCCCACTATGAGGCAATCAAACCGTGCAAACAATTTCCCTCCCTGAAGAATTCAGAAACGATTGCCAGTTAGGACGCCAAATAAAAATTGTTTTCTAAAAAAAAAGCCAAATATCCTTTCATTTTTAAACTATATATTTATACTGTGGTGACGTGGCATTTAAATAAGTAAAAATAATATACTTCCGGTTGTGTTAATAAGTGTGAAGGTTGAGGCGTGTGGTGCGGTTTGTGGATCGTGGGATTGATGGAAAACGTGTTTTGAAAACAGAAGAGTTTGGACAATCATTACCCTATCTTGACTGTCACTAATTTATCGCTATCATTTTTTTTCTAATAATTATGGCGGTCTACCCAACGATTCTATCATTACATAAGGTATTATTACCGGCCTGCCAACGATTCTATCATTACATACGGTTTATTACCGGTCTATCCAACGATTCTATCATTACATACAGTTTATAACCGGTCTATCCAACGATTCTATCATTACATACGGCCTTATTACCGGTCTGTCCAACGATTCTATCATTCTTCTTCTACCTTTTAGCTCCATGTGGAGCATAGGTCTTCAACAAACACTTTCCAAGTCGTTCTGTTTTTTGCAATTCTTTTAATCATTCCATGTCTTCCCCATCATCTTCATCTCTGCTTCGATCTGTCTTCTTCAAGAATTCCTTGGTCTTCCTCTTTGTCTTTTCCCCTGGGGATTCCAAAAAAGGGCCTGTTGTGTAATACTCTCAGTTGGCTTCCGTAGTGTGTGTCCTATCCATCGCCATCGTCTTCGCTGTATCTCTTTATCCACTGGTATTTGACCGGTACATTTCCATAATTCCACATTAGTGACTTTGTCCTGCCATTTCCATCCCTTTATTCTGCGCAAGCATCCATTAATGAAAGTCTATACCATCGTGATTGTCAATTTTGTTATTCTCCATGTTTCACAGCCATATAATAGGACCGACTTAACATTTGAGTTGAAATTTTTTATTTTTGTATTTAGCCTAATTTCTTTGGATTTCCATATGTTTCCCAGTGCAATGAAAGCTCCTCTTGCTTTTGATATCCTTATTTTGGTATCATATTATGTTCCTCCCTCTTTATCTATATTACTGCCCAGATATATGTAAGATTGTAAGTCTAGTAGAGTTATTTCTCCTAGTTTTATTTGGTTATTGCCAACTGCATTAATTCTCATAATGTTGGTCTTATCTCTATTAATCTTTAGTCCTAGCTGTTGTGATCTCTCATCTAATATACTAATTCTATCCTGCATCTGTTGATGGCTGTGTGATAGGAGAGCTATGTCATCAGCAAAGTCTAAATCATCAAGTTGTTTGGTCAGTGACCACTGGATCCCATTTCTGTTGTTTTGAGTTATTTTCATAATCCAATCTATGGCCAGTAGAAAGAGAAATGGGGACAGAATGCATCCTTGCCTTACTCCTGTTCTTATTTCAAATGCTTCTGTAAGCTGTCTTTCATGCACCACACTACATTTTGTTCCTTCATACATTGTTTTTATCAGGTTAATAAACTTTATGGGGATTCCGTAATGACTCAGCAACTTCCAAAGCATTCTTCTGTCTAAACTATCCAATGCCTTTTCGTAATCTATGAATCCAATATAAAGTGGGGATTTTAGTTCTAAACTTTGTTCAACTATTATACGTAGAGTAATTATTTGATCAGCACATGATCTGTTCTTCCTAAAACCTGCTTGTTCATCTCTCATGTGTTTCTCTATAGCCTCCTTTAGTCTTTCCAGAATGATTCTGCCTAATATTTTTCCTGGCACTGATAGTAACATAATCCCCCTATAGTTTGTGCACTCCTGTAAACTTCCTTTCTTTGGTAGTTTGATCATATAACCTTCTCTCCAGTCTTTAGGTATTTCTTCCCTCTCCCAAATTTTATCCAGTAGATCATATAACATCTTGGTAGAGGTGTTAATATCTGCTTTGATGGCTTCCGACGGAATTTCATCTGGTCCTGTGGCTTTACCATCTTTTAATAGTTTGATGGCTTTCATTATTTCTTCTTTGCTTGGTTTTCCGCAGTTAACGTGTAACTCTTCTTCTGCTGGTAGTGTATCTGGAGGATTATTTGAACCGGGTCTGTTCAAAAGTTCTTCAAAGTGCTCTTTCCATCTCTCCATTTGTTCCCTTATATTACTAAGCAGATTTCCTTTCTTATCTTTGATAAAGGCGTTGATCTGTTTGTATTTTCCACCTAATTTCTTTGTGCTGTTGTACAGTTCTTTCATATTCCCTTTATTTGCTGCTTCTTCTGCCTCTTTAGCTAGTTCATCTATATATTTTCTCTTATCCCTTTTAATGCATCTTCTCACTTCTTTGTTCACCTCTGTGTAAACTTCCTGTGTCTTGGCTTTATTACTTCTTGTTTTGCTTTTATTTATGTCTGTTTTCTTGTTCTTTCTTTCTTTAATTTTATCCAGGTTCTCTGCTGTCATCCATGCCTTGTTCTGACGTTCTCTTTTTCCCAGTGTTTCTTCGCATGTCTCTTTCCATATATTTTTTACCTGTTTCCAATGATCTTCTATTTTTATTGTATTTTCTAGTTGTTGGAGGACTTGGTATTTGTTTGATATTGTGACTGCGAATTTATCTTTAATTCCTTGTTCTTTAAGAAACCCTACATTGAAATACTTTCTACCCTTATTCGTTGTAGTATACCTTTTTAATTTAATTTTAAGTTTGACTAACAGAAGATGATGATCAGAAGCTACATCTGCCCCTCTGTATACTTTTACATCCTGTAAGGATGACTTAAACTTATTATTAATACATATGTGATCAATTTGATTTTCCGTTCTATGATCTGGTGACACCCATGTAGCTTTGTGTATTCTTTTATGTTGGAATATTGTTCCTCCTAGGCTCATTTGGTTAAGGGCGCAGAAATTCACAAATATCTCTCCATTTTCGTTTATATCTCCAAGTCCATGTTTTCCCATAATCTCTTCGAAGCCTCTGTTGTCTGATCCTACCTTAGCATTTAGGTCTGCCATCAAGATTATAATATCCTTGGCTCGTCTTGCATCCATCTGACATTGTAGCTGTTTATAGGTAGGGAGGTCAAAAAGTAATGCACACCAATTTTTTTCTCGGAAACTATTCGGGCAAAATGTGTGAAATTTTCACAGATTGTAGCTGAACATCCCCTTTACACTACCTATTCTTCAACATTATCTCCGTCCAAGCGTATTGCCTTACGCCAACGCGAAACTAGGTCATGAATGCCTCGTTTGTACCAAGTTTTGTCCTGCTCGCGTAGCCATTTTTTAACTGCACGGATCACATCCTCATCATTGTCAAAGTGTGTCCCACGCAGGAATTTTTTGAGTGGTCCAAACAGATGGAAATCTGAGGGAGCCAGATCAGGGCTGTAAGGAGGATGGGGCAGTACAGTCCAACCAAATTTGTTGATTGCTTCCCGTGTTACCAGACTTGTGTGAGGGCGTGCATTGTCATGTTGAAGCAACAAATCTGCAGATGGCTTATTAGGCCGAACTCTGCGGAACCGATTTTTGAGTTTTGTCAGTGTATTGATGTAAGCTGTCGAGTTGATTGTCTCACCTCTTGTCATTACATCAACAAGAATCACACCATCAATGTCCCAGAAGACAGTGATCATCACCTTTCCGGCTGATGGAGATGTTTTGAATTTTTTCCTTTTTGGTGACTGCGGATGATGCCATTCCATTGACTGCATTTTTGTTTCAGGCTCATAATAATGTGCCCACGTTTCGTCACCGGTAACAATTTTTGACAAAAACATTTCTCCTTCAACACCGAAACGCTCCAACAATTTAGAACAGAATGTTTTCCTTTGAACTCTGTGATCATTTGTTAGGCACCGAGGAACCCATCGAGCGCAAATCTTTGAATATCCGAGAGTTTTAAAAATTGCGATTGCACTTCCCTTGCTAACTGTAAGCTGCAATGCCAATTGCTGACTAGTGATACGCCTATCCTTACGAATAATGGCATCAGCCCGGTTTAACATGTCTGTGCTGGTAGCCGAGGCAACACGTCCAGAACGCGGTAAATCATGCAGCTCCACTCGTACACTTTCTGCAGCTTTAATTCTCTGAACCCAGCGACTAACTGTGCTCCTATCGACTGCAGAACATTTTTACACTGCACACAGTCGTTTATGAATGTTTGCCACAGTTTCTTTTTCCGCAACCAGAAATTCTATGACAATTCGCTGTTTGTAACGGACATTGTTGACAAGCTCCATTTTAACGGTTCATAGATTGCGTAATATTTATCAGAATGCTGTGCAATTTGGTGCACATAATTGGAACATGTCATATTCCAAGTGTGCAAAATTTCATATTCCTATCTTTATTATTAGCCGAGAAAAAAATTGGTGTGCATTACTTTTTGACCTCCCTTCAGTAGAAATCATCTTTAACTGAGTCATCCTTTTCGTTGGTTGGTGCATAGCATAGTATAATGTGTAGTTTAATTTTGTTTTTGGTTGTTTTAAATGTTGCTCTCACCAGTCTTGGTCCCACTGCCTCCCATTCTATTAGTGTCTTCTGTGCATTCTTTGATAGCATTATAGCTACCCCTTCGCTATGTTGTGCTCCTGGTTCCTGGTGTCCTGATGATAAAATCATCTCCCCTGTATTCAGTTTTATTCTCTCCGCTCCCAGCCATCTTGTTTCACACATTCCCAGAATATCTATCTTGTAGTTAGTTATTTCTGCTGCCACTTGTGCAGCTTTTCCCTGTTCGTTAAGGGTAGGAACATTCCAGGTGCCAATTCTGGAGGATTTCCTGGTAGACAAAGGGTGAGTCGGCAACCTGGACTCCTTATGGCTTTCTCCGGATTGCGTCATACGTCTCTTAGACAGAGAGCCCTTCTCTTTCATGGTTGACGGATTAACTTTATCTCTTTTTGACTTGTTCATGTTTGTGAAGTTTTTTCAGCTTATTTTTTTACAGTATGGGATAGCCAGTCCCATGCCTAACCCTCCTTTCTCGCCACTTACGAACATGCCTGGTAGGGTACAGCACCGCTATTCTTTACTCCCCTTTCGGGCCCCGGCAGCGCACGGGCGGATTTTACCGGTCTGTCCAACGATTCTATCATTACATACCGTTAATTACCGGTCTGTCGTCACAATACGACTTGTCACGGTGCTCGTCTCATTAACAAAATATAGACTAGTAACAAAGAGGTTTCAATGCTCGTCTCATTAACAAAATATAGACTAGTAACAAAGAGGTTTCAAAATATAGGCGAGTAACAGGGAGGTTTCAATGCTCGTCTCATTATCAAAATATAGACTAGTAACAAAGAGGTTTCAGTGCTCGTCTCATTAACAAAATATAGACTAGTAACAAAGAGGTTTCAGTGCTCGTCTCATTATCAAAATATAGACTAGTAACAAAGAGGTTTCAGTGCTCGTCTCATTATCAAAATATAGACTAGTAACAAAGAGGTTTCAGTGCTCGTCTCATTATCAAAATATAGACTAGTAACAAAGAGGTTTCAATGCTCGTCTCATTATCAAGATTATTATTATTATTATTGGTTATGGAAGGCCCCGGTATCACAGCAAATGAATTAAAATCCATAATTGCTCAACCGCCCGTGCCAGTGGAATCATCCGAATTACTAACTCATCTCCCAAACAAAGAAAGGTAACTGTAGTCCCCATCGTAGCAGTCTCAGCACACGCCAAAAGACATAAGGCGAAACCGCGCAGAAAGTGAACACAGCCAACTGTTCCCTGTCATACGATATCATCATTCATTGTAAACAAGCGGGATATCGAAGCAGGATCAAAACGGATGAGACATACAGCTCACGGTGTGCACAGAGCACTTAACTCAGTAGCTCCTGCAACAAGCCGGACTTGGAATATGAGGAAACTGCAAGAAGGAACACTTTTTAGACATAGCCTTCAATGGTTCCTGCCGCCTATCCACCATATACCATGGGAGTTCACGTCCTCCCGAAAATGATGATCGTCATAGCACTTGATGATGTTAGGCCGTCATTGATGACTCCAATTCCAAACATATAGACACACAGTGTTGGTAATTTGTCATTTCCAATCCAACAGAAGCCACATGACCTATAGTTAGTAAAACCACAGAGAGAATATGATTTTGTGACCTTCACTGATTCACTCTTAGATGTGAATGTGTAGTTTACACAAGAGGAGAAATTTTCAACTACAGTGATCCCGTTTAAGGCAATTCTGGGATAGCAAGGCAAGTCTCCTTTATAGCAGCAGAACTTGATGTTCTCCGCTCCCTTCTTGTAGCTGCTGCCACACGATTCTGATGTCTCATTAACTTGGACATCATTCAAGAACAATGTCAGATTAACATTCCATAGATATGGCTCTGCTGATGAAGTGCTTAGTGCAACAGTTGTATCAATCATACTGGAGGCTCCTGGTCTGTGGTCATTAATATCACAGACGGCACATGGTGTTGTTATATTCAGTATTTCTTTCTGGGGTGTAAATATGTGGCACACACATGGAGAGTGGTTTGTGGTCACAGTAATCCCATTAAAGGCAATTCTAGGGTAGCATGGCATAGCTGTTTCAGAACAGCACAATCCTGTTATGTTTTCTGTGTTCGCTATAAAGCTGCTGCTGCTACACAATCCTGACCAATTATAGGTGTGGACATTATTCACTTGCAATGACAAAACTGCTTTGTTTACATCATACACCTCTGGAAGCGAATCTTTATGGGACTAATAGTATAATTTATTCTTCCATCGGGGATATCTGCATTGAGTCCCCAAAAAAAGGTCTTTGGTTAAAAAGCACATATGCGTTTGAGTTAAACACACAATGAGCCCACTTCATAGATTCAAAATGATCCTTGCCAATGCCATCCGTTTGCACAAGTTAGGTCCTTAGCTACCAACGTCAAAAATGTCTGAAACGAAGCCATCCAATTAACGACTTTATCTACAGCGAAGGTTAACGAACTGTGAACAAACATTTATGTTCAAACCCTTGAAAACATTTTCAAAAATCTGCCAACTCGCAGCAATAACATTTATCGTGTTGTTCAATGTAAACATTGCTTGGTCCATAGCTCGAATATAAATAAGCTGCCATTTTGGTGCGTCCCATGACGTCATTTTCTATCAAGATATAGACTAGTAACAAAGAGGTTTCAGTGCTCGTCTTCTTTTTCTTCTTCTTTCCTTCCTCATTTGCCTTTCAGCGTCGAGGGGAGATATAATTTACGGTCTTTTGCTCTTCTGTTCGCCTCTGCTGCTGTTATGTTTCCAAGTGCTTCTAATATTCCATCGACCCATCTTTTTCGTGGTCGACCCTTGGGTCTGGTGTTCTCACAACGTTTGTTGAAAGCTCGTTGTGTTGTGTTTTGTTCTTTCTGCCTTGTCACGTGGCCAAACCATTTTATCTGTTGTTTCCTTACATATTCTATGGCGGGGGCTATTCCTAGCTTTTTTCTCAGTTCTTCATTTCTGATCTTATCTCTCAGACTGTTTCAATGCTCGTCTCATTATAAAAATATAGACGAGTAACAAAGAGGTTTCAATGCTCGTCTCATTATCAAAATATAGACTAGTAACAAAGAGGTTTCAATGCTCGTCTCATTAACAAAATAGATAACAGTAGCAAAGAAGATTCAGTGTTCCTGTCATGATCAAATGCAACAAATTAAAATCAATCTGGTCCCGTCTAAGTGGTTTTTTTCCTCACAAACCCTCTTCCTGAAACTCAATAATGGCACGGCCAGTGCTTGCTTCTATGAAAAAGTGAAGATAAAACTTATGGACTTTTGTTGAAATTTGAGCTTGTAAAAATCACCCTTCTCCTTCTTCTCCTTCTTCTTCTATCCTTCCTCCATTGCCGTTGGCATCGAGGGGAGATACAATCTGCGATTCTTTGCTCTTCTGTTGGCATCTTCTGGTGTTATCCCTCCTAGTGACTCTAGTATTCCCTTTATCCATCTCTTTCTCGGTCTTCCTCTTAATCTGGCGTTTTTGTAGCGTTTGTTTATGGCTCTTTGAGTCATTGTTAGTTCTTTTTGTCTTGCAAAAATCACACTGATAGCTGAAAATCGACAGGACCACTTCATATATAGCAGTTCTCTAAATGAATGTTCATGTGGGTACCATAGCTCTACCACGGCTGGGGAAGAAAATAATCTAGTCACTGTCACCTGCCATGCATGTCGCGGGAGACAGCTAAGGAGGTTGGGGGCAAGGTGTTCTCTGATGCTACAGAGTTCGTAGATCTCACCTGAAGCCATCTTCAGTCCTTTTGCTAATGTGTGGCGGGCATGCTTCATCCTGGAGAACGTGATGAGGAGAAGATCTGAGCAATATGGAGTTGCTCGTTGTGCAATGAAGATGATCTATCCACTAAATTAACATTAAACTGAACTAAACTAATCTATAGACAGCTTAAGAGAACGGATTGGCAGAAGATCAACAACAAAAATGATAAATAACTGTCGTGATCGAAAGTTGTGGTGAAACATGATCACCTACGCCAGCAGGCGTTGTACTTGATGATGATGAAACAAATCTAAAAAGTAATTAATTAGATAAGAAATGAAAATAAATAGATGAAATGTCAACCTTTATTGAAAAGCTATACTTCATTCCATGTTTTCAATGAAGCAAATGATTACCGCAGCCGGTGCATTGCAGCTTGTACACTGTGTCAAGATCTTCCTGTGTTGTCAGGGAATACGTTCGAGCTCTCCCGGACACAGTTCGAGAAATGCGATGATGGATGTTGAGTTATTAGCGGTTCATCATCATTGCACTCCCAACATGTCCATAGGTGCTCAGATCCCCTCCTCAGCAAGTCTCGCTGTTGTCCAAGGACTGACGACTCCAGTTCTGTCTTGTTTGATTAGTCTTCTTATACACCCACTAAGTTTCTCATTTCTGGATGTGGCGATCTTAACTCCCATCTCTTTCATCCGATGGAGTGACGTGGACTCATGGTTGTCGAAGTCCTGTACCCTTCCCACTTCCCGGATGGCATTGATGATGTCCGTCCGTCCATTGGTTGACCGTCCTCAACAATAGCGCAGCTAGCCAACCTGTCCGCTCTTTCCTTTCCCCGTACTCCCGCATGATCTGGGACGTGATGATGGATGTGTATGCAAGAACATGAATACATGAAGCTACACAAAGGCAAAGTGAATTCAGATATATACCGTCTCTTCCCTCTATTATGTCTGTCTGTATTCTCTATTCTGTCTGCCATATGTCTGTCTTTCTTGTCTATCGTGTCTGTCTCTTTATTTGTCTGGATATCCTCGTTTTTCCGTCTGTCTGTTCTCTCTATCCTGCATGTCTGTTAGTTCGGTCTGTACTGACGTCTATTCTGCTTGTTTACCCTTTCCATTCTGTCTGTCTCACAGCTCTCTCTATTCTATTTATCTTTTTTTATATATCCTGTCAGTTATGTCTGTTCTATCGATTCTCTCTGTTTAACCTCTCCATTATGTCTGTCTGTTATCTGTCATATGTCTGTCTTATCCGTCTGGTTATCCTAATTTTTCCGTCTGTCTTGTTTGTCTATTCTCAATATCCCGTCAGTTCTGTTTGTCCTTCAGCTTTGTCTGTCCTGTATATTCTGTCTCTGTCTTCCCTCTCTCCATTCTGTCTGTCTATCTATCCTCTCACTTCTATCTGTTTGTCTGGCCTCTTTATTATGTCAGTTTTATCTGTCAATTTGTCCTCTCTATCATGTCTGTTCGCGTCATCTGTGTGCCTTTCATGTATTATGTCTATCGTATGTATCTGTATGCCATGTCTATTCTGTATATTTTATCTGTGTGTTAATTATCTCTATTCTGTATGTCTGACTTATCTATCTTACATGTCTTTTCTGTATGTCTATCCTCTTTATTATTTCTGATTTTAATGTCTGTCTGTCCTCTCTATTCTGTGCCTCTGTTTTATATATCTATCCTGTCTATTCGGTTTGCCTGCCTTCACTATTCTGCCTGTCTGTTTTGTCTGTCTTTTTACCTTATCTGTTTTTTTATCCGACTATCAAACCTGTCTATTCCGACTGTTTTATTTGTCCGTCTGTCATCTCTAGTGTAACTGTCTTATATATCTGTATGTCTGTCTTATCTGCGTGTCTGTTCTCTCTATTCTTTCTATCCGCCTCCTTTTCCTATCCTTTATTATGTCTGTCTGTTATTATGTCTGTTCATCTGTCTTATATATATATATATATATATATATATCTATCTATCTATCTATTGACCTTTCGAGCCGTAACCGGCCCATAGGGCGTAGACCAAGATACACCTTCTCCTATATGGATTTTTTTGTTCTAGCAGTTTTCTTTTAAAGATATTTTATTAAATCTCGCCATCTGTCTCTGTTCTGTGCAAGCAGTTCTATCTCATTGAGGGAGCCGACTCCTGCTGCTCTTGCCTCTCTCATCAATGTTCTTCTCAGTGTCTCCCTGGGCAGGGCCTACCCCACCTGATCGTTTTGTTCTAAGTCTTTCTTTCGAAATCTCGCCATCTGTCTCTGTTCTGTGCAAGCAGTTCTATCTCATTGAGGGAGCCGACTCCTGCTGCTCTTGCCTCTCTCATCAATGTTCTTCTCAGTGTCTCCCTGGGTCTTCCTCTTTTTCTTTTACCTGTTGTTTCCCATATGAGGGCTTGCTTTGCTATTCGTTATTATCTCTTCTCATCACATGTCCAACGTATGACCATCGTCTTTTCTTTATTACTGAAGATATTAGTGGTTGATTGGCGATTTCTCTAATTTCCTCATTTGTTTTGAATTCGTTCCATGCTATACCAAGTATTTTCCTTAGACATTTATTTTCAAATGCGTTCAACTTTGTTTCTATATCTCTTGTTGTTTTCCAGCTTTCACACGCATACGTAAGGGTTGATAGTACATTTGATTTGAATAGCCTAAGTTTTGTGTTTGTGCTGATGAGTTTTGATTTCCACAACTTTTCAAGGCTTCTGAAAGACATTGCTGCTTTAGCTATTCTGATTTTAATTTCTTTGCTCGTATCCCCTTCTCGATCAATGTGACTTCCAAGATAGATAAAGTGATCGATCTCTTCTACTGGTTTGTTTTCCATGTATATTTTGTCACCTGTTGGAATTAAACTAGTCATGACTTTAGTCTTTTCATGATTGATCTCAAGCCCAATTTTGCTGGCTATTGATGATAGTTCATTTGTGTTTTCCTGCATCGTTTTTATCTGACTGCTGATGAGAACTATGTCATCAGCAAAGTCGAGGTCCTCCAAATGGTCTCCTTGTATCCATTCGATGCCTTTATTACCAGTGCAGCATTTCTTCATTATGAAGTCCATAACAATTCCAAATAACAAGGGCGATAAAATACATCCTTGTTTAACCCCAGTTTCTATTGGGAAACATTCGCTCAGTCCTTCCTCTGTTCGAACTGCACATGTGTAACCATCATACATGTCTTTGATAATATTTATGATTTTTGATGGTAAACCATATTGCTTCAGAATTTTCCACAAAGAATCTCTATGAATACTATCAAATGCTTTTTTGAAGTCGATGAAGTTAAGTACAAAAGGTTTTTGCTTTTCAATGTGTTCCTCCAATATAAGTCGTAGAGTGAAAATGTGGTCAATACAGCTTCTCCCTTTTCTAAACCCAGCCTGTTCTTCACGCATTACTGTATCTATTGAATCCTGTATTCTATTTAGGATGATTTTGCAGAATAACTTTGAGGCAACTGACAAAAGTGTCACGCCTCTCCAGTTGTTACAATCTCTAAGATTGCCCTTTTTTGGGATCTTAACAATGATTCCTTTTTTCCATTTATGAGGCGTCTTCTCTGTTTTCCAAATGATGTTGAACATTTTTTGGAGATGTATTAGATTATGGCTATCAATTGCCTTGAGGATCTCAGCTGTTAACTTATCCTCTCCAGCATCCTTGTTATTGGTCATAAGCTTTAAGGTGGTTTCTATTTCACTCAAGGTGAAGTCATCTAAATTTACATTTAATTCTGCTGCTGGTGTTTCAGTTTCAAAATCTATTAAACTGTGGGGTAGTGGACTGGCAGGCAAGGACACAGACAGACGTGATATATATATATATATATATATCACGTCTGTCTGTGTCCTTGCCTGCCAGTCTTTCTGTCTGTCCATCTGTCTGTCTATCTGTCTGTCAGCTTATCGGTATATTTGTCTATCTATTTGTCTGTCTATATTTGTCTGTTCTTTAAATCTACCCATCTATCTATCAGCTTCAAAAGAGAACCACTCCAACCTCAAAATAATCAAATCTCTCTAACTATAAGAAAATATGTCGTCACTCACCCACTCCCTGCTCTTTCAAAATACGGTGCCAGGGACACAGTTTACATCCTAAATAAGTGTTATATCTAAAGTTCTTTATTTGTAAACAAAGTTAATACCACGGAAAATATTATCTGTCTATAAGAATTAGTCAGCTTTACCTCAGCTCAGTTTCTTCCATAAATAAAACCGCAAAAAAAAAGAAAAAACATAACATTTCTTCCTCTTCTCTTTCACTTCCTGGAAGAAGTATAACTTGACCCCAGGGAAGAGTTTCAACTCTCCTTCCCCTGGAACGCTCAGGCTCCTCACGTTCCCAGTTTTAATGGTTGTAGTTTCAGCAATGGCTATTCCACTGTGTTATTCACCAACACCTTTTGTTTTATCTTTTAAGTAATTATTTCTTCTTTTTCTTAGTAAACTCTTAAATAGGCGTGCGTGCGTTGTGTCGTTAATTAACGACAAAGCAGCGATTTTTGCGCCTTTAGGATATATACTTCCGTCTTCAGCATTGGTAGATTTGGTTACCAAATCTTGCTCGGACGACGGCCAATTTTGACTTCCTCTTCTCTAATTTTATCTGGCAGAGGTTTAACGTGCGCAAGTGCACATTGGACCTCATGTTTTTTGCCGACTTTCGAGAGAATCAGACATCGAATCTCGTTACTTAGAGTTCAGGTAAAAGTAACGCCACGAAGAAATCACGGATTCAGTTTTGAAAAGTCCCCTGCGTCTGTGGTGGGATTTGAACCCAGGACCTTGCTGTCCAAAGGCATACGTCTTACCTGTAGACCACCCAGCACCATTCCAGGTAATTCATCCAAGATGCGCACCAGCAACAGCACGGAGAGCGGTCACAACTCACAGTTGACTTCGTACGTCAGGACCAGAGCTGATCAAGGCCCTACTCCACCTCCCAGGAGTGCTCATTGGAGAAAAAAGACTAACCAGTCAGGCCAAGCAAGTGGGAATCGAAAAGGGAAGGCAACCCAAATATAAAACATACACCGCTGATGTCGGATGATTGGGCCGAAAGGCGCAGATATAACAAATATGTTTGAAACCACAATACAGCGTATCTACTGTCACTTAATTTATTTCTAAGTGTGGACGATGATAAGTGGTAGTCGTCAGGTGACAGTCGGATAAGAAGAGCTTTTGTGATAATGAAAACGACTGTAAATTATTTCAAACCGCCTAGGCCCCTCCAGCCAAAAATTTATCCATTTCACCAACTTACCATCCTCTCTCCAAGACACCACTAACACCAACACACTAGAAATACCTTTACCTAGATAGATTTCCACTCATAGCCCCATTTCCATCACTAGCCCCATTTCCATCCCTAACCCCCACTTCCACCCCTAACCCATTTCCATCACTATCCCCATTTTCACACCTATCATATTTCCATCACTATCTCCATTTCCATCACTATTCCCATTTCCATCACTATCCCATTTCCATTACTATCCCCATTTCCACCCCTAGCCAATTCCATCACTATCCCCATTTCCATCACTATCCCCATTTCCACCCCTATCACATTTTCATCACTATCCCCATTCCCATCACTATCTCCATTTCCACCCCTATCACATTTTCATCACTATCCCCATTTCCATCACTATCCCCATTTTCATCATTATCCCCATTTCCATCACTATCCCCATTTCCACACCTATCACATTTTCATCACTATCCCCATTTCCATCACTATCCCCATTTTCATCATTATCCCCATTTCCATCACTATCCCCATTTCCATCACTATCCCCATTTCCATCACTATTCCCATTTCCACCTCAATCCCCATTTCCATCACTATCCCCATTTCCACCTCAATCCCCATTTCCATCACTATTCCCATTTCCACCTCAATCCCCATTTCCATCACTATCCCCATTTTCACCTCAATCCCCATTTCCATCACTATCACCATTTCCATCACTATTCCCATTTCCACCTCTATCTCCATTTCCATCACTATCCCATATCCATCACTATCCCCATTTCCATCACTATCACCATTTACATCACTATCCCCATTTCTACCTCTATCCCCATTTCCATCACTATCCCATTTCCATCACTATCCCCATTTCCACCTCAATCCCCATTTCCATCACTATCCCCAATTCCATCACTATCCCTATTTCCATCACTATCCCCATTTCCATCACTATCCCCATTTCCATCACTATCCCCATTTCAACCTCTATCCCTATTTCCATCGCTATCCCCCATTTCCATCACTATCCCCATTTAACCTCTATCCCCATTTCCATCACTATCCCCATTTCCATCATTATCTCATTTCCATCACTATCCCCATTTCAACCTCTATCCCCACTTTCCATCGCTATCCCCATTTCGACCCCTATCCCACATTTCCTTCACTATCTCCATTTTCACCCCTATCCCAATTTGCACCCATAACCCCATTTCCACCCCTATCCCACATTTTCATCACTATCCCCATTTCGACCCCTATCCCACATTTCCTTCACTATCTCCATTTTCACTCCTATCCCAATTTGCACCCGTAACCCCATTTCCACCCCTATCCCACATTTTCATCACTATGCCAATTTCCACCCCTATTCCAATTTCCACCCCTATCCCACAATTCCATCACTATCCCCATTCCCCCCCCACCCCTTATCGCAATTTCCACCCCTATTCAACAATTCCATTACTATCCCCATTTCCACCCCCATCGCAATTTCCGCCCCTATCCCACATTTCCATCACTATCAAAATTTCCACAACTATCCCACATTTCCACCCCTATCCCAATTTCCACCCCTATCCCACAATTCCATCACTATCCCCATTCCCCCCACCCCTATCACAATTTCCACCCCTCTTCCACAATTCCATCACTATCCTCATTTCCACCCCTACCCAAATTACACCCCTATCCCACATTTCCATCACTATCCCAATTTCCACAACTATCCCACATTTCCATCACTACCCCATTTCCATCACTATCCCAATTTCCACCCCTATCCCAATTTCCATCCCTATCCCACATTTCCATCACTATCCCCATTTCCACCCCTAGCCCACATTTCCACCTCTATCCCCATTTCCAACACTATCCCCATTTCCACCTCTATCCCCATTGACATCACTATCCCCATTTTCATCACTATCCCCATTTCCATCACTACCCCCATTTCCATCACTATCCCCATTTCCACACCTATCCCACATTCCATCACTATCCCCTTTTACACCTCTATCCCAATTTCCACCCTATCCCAATTTCCACCCCTATCGCACATTTCCTTTACTACCCCTATTTCCACCCCTATCCCACATTTCCATCACTACCCCCATTTTCCATCACTACTCCCATTTCCACCCCTATCCCAATTTCCACCCCTATCCCACATTTCCATCACTACCCCCATTTCCACCCCTATCCCAATTTCCACCCCTATCCCACATTTCCATCACTACCCCCATTTCCACCCCTATCCCAATTTCCACCCCTATCCCACATTTCCATCACTACCCCCATTAACATCACTAGCCCCATTACCATCACTAGCCCCATTACCATCACTAACCCCATTACCATCACTAGCCCCATTTCCACCCCTAGCCCCATTTCCACCCCTAGCCCCATTTCCACCCTTGGCCCCATTTCTGTCTCTAGCCCCATATCCTTTCCCATAGCCCCATTTCCTCCCCAACCCTATTTCCGCCTCTAGCTTTCTAGAAAATCTGTCTACCCTATTTTGTATCTGCACATATCACTTGTATCATCACTTATTCTCATCTTCGTTATAATTATCTGATCCATACAAAAAATACTTTCATCACTCTTTGCATAAAGTATAATCTTCCTTATCGTCTAAGTAAGCATTTCACTTCCTCAAATAAATGAAAAAAAAATAACCCTTTCTCCTTCTATAAAATATTATCTCTTAAAATGTCCTTGAAATCACTCACAGAAACGGAGGCGAAGGCGCGCCCCCCCAGCACCAGAGCTGGAAGTCGTCAGTGACTCACAACTGATGGCTTGCGCCAGGATCGGTGAACCAGAACCATCCAGACCCTGCTACACCTCTTCGTGGTGCCTCTAGAAACAGACTAACCTGTCTAGTCCGGCCAAGCGAGCAGGGATCGAAGTGGGAAGACGAACCCGGTACACAAAAAAGCGTCGGCTGAAATCGGATGTGTTGGGCCGAAAGGCGCAGATATCACAGTGTTACACTGCAAACTGCAACACAACGTAACTACGTCCACTTAACGTCCTTTTAAGGGCGGATGACGAGGAGGAAGTCTACGGTTCGTATCCGTTAGAATACCTCAAATCATCGGACGAACGCATCATTATCATCATCATCAACTCACAGAAACCTCCATATCGTCTCATTGCCTCCTTGTAGTCCACTGTAGCCTTCATAGTTTTTTTTTGTTAAAGCCGACACTTTACTACTTCCGAGAAGCTAATATAACATCTCTACCCTTAATCCAAATACCAACTTTATTGTGCTCCAAAAATTGTCGGATTAAGTGACTTTAGCAAAGCGACAATTTACGACAATAATCTAGCATTTTGCATCATGTTTTCTGTTGGCAGTGACAAAGGAAAATGTTAAATATAGACTAGGCGTTTGTTAAATTCATTAATTTTGAAATTGTTATCTAATTTTATAGCGTTCAAGAACGGCACAATAATGATCTAATATAGACAGTATTAACTCCCTAATTCCCCCTACTTCTTCCCATCCTCTTTATTCACTTTTTGCAATCGATTACACATATGCTCTTTCCTAGTTGTGTAATGTGTTGCTGGGTATTACCATGAACGATATATATATTTAGTTTAGGGGAAAGTGCTCAAGAAAGATTATATAGGTTGGGGAGGGGAAGATGGCAGCGGTGAAGCTAAGGATCTCGCGTCAAGAGTTCAAAAGTTCAAGGCACAAGCATCGTGTCGACTGACCGACTTATTCCCAGTAGTCCCAGCTTCTCAGTTTGTGCCTAGCTCTGTCGGATGGGGATGGTTAACAGTAAGTAAAAGTAAAGAGCCCCGTCACGCCAAGCGGCGTATAGGGAATATGGTATTAGTGATCATAATTGTTTATAGACCTTCGGCACATGATTTTTGGAGTAATGATGTTTAACAGTGATTCTCATCTTTCCTTTGTCTACGTCTCACTACATGCGGGAGTACGGGGAGATGAAAGAGTGGACAGGTTGGCTGGCTGCGCTGTTGTTGAGAACTGTCAACCAATGGATCGGGCAATGCCCTCCGAGATGTGTGAAAGGTACAGAAATTTGACAACCATGATCAACGTCACTCCTTCGGATGAAAAAGATGTTAAGATGGGCACAGCCAAAAATGAGAAACTTAGTGGCCGTGTAAGAAGACTTATCAGTCAAGATAGAACTGGAGTCGTCAGTCGCTGGACACTGCGGGACTTGCTGAGGAGGGGATCTGAGCACCTATGGACATGTCCGGAATGCAAAGATGGAGACCCGGAAATAACTCAATAACTCAACAACTCTCATTTTACCATCATCATCATGTGCCATACCGTTTGGCGTAGGTGATCATATCCCTCCACAATCTTCTATCTACAGTGCGTCGTATCAGTTCTGTTGTTGACTGTTTTCCATGCCATTACACCAATCTATCAGTATTTTCTCTCTTTGTCGTCCGCGATCTCTCTTTCCTTCTATTTTGCCAGTTGTAACCAAGTATTCCAACTTTCCTCTTCTCATGATGTGCCCGAAAAATGTTGATTGCTTCTCTCTGGTGTATTTTAAGAGCTCCCTTTTTGTGTTGGCCTCTTTGAGAACTTCCTCATTTGTCTTTTTAGCTGTCCAGGGAACTTTCAACATTTTTCTGAGAAATCCCATCTCTGTGGCCTCTAATCGTCGTTTCATTTGTTTGTCTACTGTCCATGATTCGCTTCCATAGGTCAGAATTGGTTCTATATAGCACCGATGAACTCTCTTTCTCATTTTTATTGACATAGATTTGTTGCATAAGATATTTCTCATTTTATAGCTGAGTAAATAAGATCACATAACTGTTGAACAATCGAAGAAGATCAAGAAACTTCAGACCGATTTGCAATGAAACATTGTCTGGTGTCTTGCATTCAAATACTTCTTGCAAGTAGCATCTTTGCTTCATGAACATTCAATTCAAAACTCTACAAGTAACGTGTTATTTTGGAAGTGACAGAGAAATATTAACAAAGAAAGATAGAGGAAAAACCATTGATTATATCAAAACAGATTTAAGAGGATAGTTATAATTACATTGTTGATAATCATCATTAAGTAACTAATAACTAACTAGACCTAACTTTCCGAACATCAAAACGTAATAACTTAAAGCTCTCAACTTAAACATTGTGCTGAGAAAAACACCTCAGCGTTGAGTTTGCGGCCTTGAACGCACATTCTGTATTAAAAGAATAAACGTCTGGTCCCCACTGAACAAACCACCAGCGAATGTGCTCGCGTTAGATACTAAGCTGTCTATCCTCTAGCCCAGTATCTTATAACATTAATTTCGACCATGGACCAATTTCCAGATAATTTTCTTCCAGAAAATTTTCTACCGTTTCTTGCAGAACGTTGCATTCACCACAGCCGGTCTGAAAGAATCTCTGTCTCTAGCCAGATCTTCCACAGAACGTTGCATCCACCACAGCCTGTCTGAAAGAATCTCTGTCTCTAGCCAGATATTCCACAGAACGTTGCATTCACCACAGCCTGTCTCAAAGAATCTCTGTCTCTAGCCAGATCTTCCACAGAACGTTGCATTCACAACAGACTGTCTCAAAGAATCTCTGTCTCTAGCCAGATCTTCCACAGAACGTTGCATTCACCACAGCCTGTCTCAAAGAATCTCTGTCTCTAGCCAGATCTCACAGAAAGTTGCATTCACCACAGCCTGTCTCAAAGAATCTCTGTCTCTAGCCAGATCTTCCACAGAACGTTGCATTCACCACAGCCTGTCTCAAAGAATCTCTGTCTCTAGCCAGATCTTCCACAGAACGTTGCATTCACCACAGCCTGTCTCAAAGAATCTCTGTCTCTAGCCAGATCTTCCACAGAACGTTGCATTCACCACAGCCTGTCTCAAAGAATCTCTGTCTCTAGCCAGATCTTCCACAGAACGTTGCATTCACCACAGCCTGTCTCAAAGAATCTCTGTCTCTAGCCAGATCTTCCACAGAACGTTGCATTCACCACAACCTGTCTCAAAGAATCTCTGTCTCTAGCCAGATCTTCCACAGAACGTTGCATTCACCACAGCCTGTCTCAAAGAATCTCTGTCTCTAGCCAGATCTCACAGAAAGTTGCATTCACCACAGCCTGTCTCAAAGAATCTCTGTCTCTAGCCAGATCTCACAGAAAGTTGCATTCACCACAGCCTGTCTGAAAGAATCTCTGTCTCTAGCCAGATCTCACAGAACGTTGCATTCACCACAGCCTGTCTCAAAGAATCTCTGTCTCTAGCCAGATCTTCCACAGAACGTTGCATTCACCACAGCCTGTCTGAAAGAATCTCTGTCTCTAGCCAGATCTCACAGAAAGTTGCATTCACCACAGCCTGTCTGAAAGAATCTCTGTCTCTAGCCAGATCTCACAGAAAGTTGCATTCACCACAGCCTGTCTGAAAGAATCTCTGTCTCTAGCCAGATCTCACAGAAAGTTGCATTCACCACAGCCTGTCTGAAAGAATCTCTGTCTCTAGCCAGATCTCACAGAACGTTGCATTCACCACAGCCTGTCTCAAAGAATCTCTGTCTCTAGCCAGATCTCACAGAACGTTGCATTCACCACAGCCTGTCTGAAAGAATCTCTGTCTCTAGCCAAATCTTCCACTTCTTTTGTTGTCATATTCAAGGTCACCTTGATGTCTTGAAACCACACTCGTCTTGGTCTGCATCTGCTGCCTCGTCCAGGAACCATGCCTTCCATTACAGTTCTTTCAAGCCCACTGTGTCTTTTGGCGTGGCCATAGTATTTTAATTCTCTCTGTAGATTGATGTTTATAAGCCAATTATTGTTAATGTTTAAATCTTTTAGTATGTCTTCATTGCTGTTTTTCATGACCCAAAGTATCTTACGGATTTTTCTGTGTCATTCTGTTTTGAATGAATCATTTTCTTCCTTGCTGTTTGAGCGATTGTCCTTGATTCACAACCAATGTTGTTATTGGGAAGATAATGTCCTCAGTAATTTTAATTTAACTACCTTGCTATTTTGTCACATGATCTTTATGGCATTTAGTGTTTGTGTTGCTATTGCGGATCTTCTTTTGATCTCGTTCTGGCAGTCCCCATAGTTAGTTACTACAGAGTTAATATATTCATAGTTTGTTATAATTTCAAGTTCTTCACTGTTGATGATGATTATAGGTTGGCTTTTTAATTTGTCAATGGGCAATAACTTAGTTTTCTGTATGTTTATATAGAGGGTTTGCTCTTCTGTGTTCTTTAACACACTCATTTGCCTCTTTTAATCCTTCTGCACTGTTTGAGAGGAGGACTGTGTCACCAGCGTATCTGGAATTATGTATCCATTTATTGTGAAAGGGTTTAACTTCACAAATCTGTCACCGTTTCTGACATTTCTCATGATGTTCTCAGCATAGATGTTGAACAGGTATGGAGAGAGGATGTATATCCCTGCCTCTCACCTTTTTATACTTCAAATCAATTCGATGTTTCACCATCTATTCTGATAGCCGCTTGCTATTCGTGATATAGTGATTCGATGAGTTGTATTAGGTGTGTTGGAAAACCCATATCTTTCATGATGTTCCACAGTTTCTGATGTGCGCAGTCAAAGGCCTTGCTCTCTACACTTCTCCATGACGTTCCTCGTGTTAAAGATGTGTTCCGAGGTACCTCTACTATGTGCTGAAACCTGCTTTAAGTATATGAAGCCGTTTCTCTAACTTTCTTGCTATTCTATTTATGATGATCAGCAGAAGTATTTTTTTTTCCCTGGCATGGCTTATTAAGTCAATAGCCCTTTAGTTAGAACACAGCTTCAGATTTCCTTTCTTTGGAATGGGGATATATATACTGATCTTTTCCAGGCTTTTGGCTAGTATGTATTCTTTCAGATCTTCACACACAGTGCGTGGTAAATACAAATGCTTACCTCCCCTCCAGCTTGGATGAATTCAGCTGAAATATCATCTCATTTCCTGATGACTTCCCTCTGTTCACATTTTTTATTACGAAACGAACTACATTCAGCATAGACAGTGCTAGACTGGTTTATTTTCTTCACTTTCTATTAATTTATTTGAGTGTTTTGAAGCATCTTTATACTTTGCTGTACAGTGTTCATTCCATAATTGCAATATATCATTTTGTTCATTTAGTGTGTTGCCACTGTGGTAATTAATTATTTGAACTGATGGTCTAAAATTGCCTGCTTTCGTTCTAATTTCTCTGAACATTTCTCCGTTGCAGTTAGAGCTCTTCAACTCTGCCACAGGCGTTCATAATATATTTCTTTTTGTCATTTCCAACTCATCCAGTTATCTGAAGTCCCTGTCACTTCCCACTCACCCAGTTAGCTGAAGTCCCTGTCACTTCCCACTCACCCAGTTAGCTGAAGTCCCTGTCACTTCCCACTCACCCAGTTAGCGCAGGTCCCTGTCACTTCCCACTCATCCAGTTAGCTGAAGTCCCTATCATTTCACACTCACCCAGTTATCACAAGTCCCTGTCACTTCCCACTCACCCAGTTAGCTGAAGTCCCTGTCACTTCCTACTCACCCAGTTAGCTGAAGTCCCTGTCACTTCCCACTCACCCAGTTAGCGCAGGTCCCTGTCACTTCCCACTCATCCAGTTAGCTGAAGTCCCTATCATTTCACACTCACCCAGTTATCACAAGTCCCTGTCACTTCCCACTCATCCAGTTAGCTCATTTCCCTGTCACTTCCCACTCATCCAGTTAGCTCATTTCCCTGTCACTTCCCAATCACCCAGTTAGCGCAGGTCCCTGTCACTTCCCACTCACCCAGTTAGCTGAAGTCCCTGTCACTTCCATCTCACCCAGTTAGCGCAGGTCCCTGTCACTTCCCACTCATCCAGTTAGCTGAAGTCCCTATCATTTCACACTCACCCAGTTATCACAAGTCCCTGTCACTTCCAACTCATCCAGTTAGCTCATTTCCCTGTCACTTCCCACTCACCCAGTTAGCGCAGGTCCCTGTCACTTCCCACTCACCCAGTTAGCTGAAGTCCCTATCATTTCACACTCACCCAGTTATCACAAGTCCCTGTCACTTCCCACTCATCCAGTTAGCTCAGGTCCCTGTCACTTCCCACTCATCCAGTTAGCTCAGGTCCCTGTCACTTCCTACTTATCCAGTTAGCTCAGGTCCCTGTCACTTCCCACTCATCCAGTTAGCTCAGGTCCCTGTCACTTCCCACTCACCCAGTTAGCTCAGGTCCCTGTCACTTCCTACTCACCCAGTTAGCTCAGGTCCCTGTCACTTCCTACTCATCCAGTTAGCGCAGGTCCCTGTCACTTCCCACTCACCCAGTTAGCTCAAGTCCCTGTCACTTCCCACTCATCCAGTTAGCTCAAGTCCCTGTCACTTCCCACTCATCCAGTTAGCTCAAGTCCCTGTCACTTCCCACTCATCCAGTTAGCTCAAGTCCCTGTCACTTCCCACTCATCCAGTTAGCTCAGGTCCCTGTCACTTCCCACTCATCCAGTTAACTCAGGTCCCTGTCACTTCCCACTCATCCAGTTAGCTCATTTCCCTGTCACTTCCTACTCATCCAGTTAGCTCAGGTCCCTGTCACTTCCCACTCATCCAGTTAGTTCAAGTCACTGTCACTTCCCACTCATCCAGTTAGCTCAAGTCCCTGTCACTTCCCACTCACCCAGTTAGCTCAAGTCCCTGTCACTTCCCACTCATCCAGTTAGCTCAAGTCCCTGTCACTTCCTACTCATCCAGTTAGCTCAAGTCCCTGTCACTTCCCACTCACCCAGTTAGCGCAGGTCCCTGTCACTTCCCACTCACCCAGTTAGCGCAGGTCCCTGTCACTTCCCACTCACCCAGTTAGCGCAGGTCCCTGTCACTTCCCACTCATCCAGTTAGCTCAAGTCCCTGTCACTTCCTACTCACCCAGTTAGCTCAAGTCCCTGTCACTTCCCACTCACCCAGTTAGCGCAGGTCACTGTCATTTCCCACTCACCCAGTTAGCGCAGGTCCCTGTCACTTCCCACTCATCCAGTTAGCTGAAGTCCCTATCATTTCACACTCACCCAGTTATCACAAGTCCCTGTCACTTCCCACTCACCCAGTTAGCTGAAGTCCCTGTCACTTCCCACTCACCCAGTTAGCTGAAGTCCCTGTCACTTCCCACTCACCCAGTTAGCGCAGGTCCCTGTCACTTCCCACTCATCCAGTTAGCTGAAGTCCCTATCATTTCACACTCACCCAGTTATCACAAGTCCCTGTCACTTCCCACTCATCCAGTTAGCTCATTTCCCTGTCACTTCCCACTCATCCAGTTAGCTCATTTCCCTGTCACTTCCCACTCACCCAGTTAGCGCAGGTCCCTGTCACTTCCCACTCACCCAGTTAGCTGAAGTCCCTGTCACTTCCATCTCACCCAGTTAGCGCAGGTCCCTGTCACTTCCCACTCATCCAGTTAGCTGAAGTCCCTATCATTTCACACTCACCCAGTTATCACAAGTCCCTGTCACTTCCAACTCATCCAGTTAGCTCATTTCCCTGTCACTTCCCACTCACCCAGTTAGCGCAGGTCCCTGTCACTTCCCACTCACTCAGTTAGCTGAAGTCCCTATCATTTCACACTCACCCAGTTATCACAAGTCCCTGTCACTTCCCACTCATCCAGTTAGCTCAGGTCCCTGTCACTTCCCACTCATCCAGTTAGCTCAGGTCCCTGTCACTTCCTACTTATCCAGTTAGCTCAGGTCCCTGTCACTTCCCACTCATCCAGTTAGCTCAGGTCCCTGTCACTTCCCACTCACCCAGTTAGCTCAGGTCCCTGTCACTTCCTACTCACCCAGTTAGCTCAGGTCCCTGTCACTTCCTACTCATCCAGTTAGCGCAGGTCCCTGTCACTTCCCACTCACCCAGTTAGCTCAAGTCCCTGTCACTTCCCACTCATCCAGTTAGCTCAAGTCCCTGTCACTTCCCACTCATCCAGTTAGCTCAAGTCCCTGTCACTTCCCACACATCCAGTTAGCTCAGGTCCCTGTCACTTCCCACTCATCCAGTTAGCTCAGGTCCCTGTCACTTCCCACTCATCCAGTTAACTCAGGTCCCTGTCACTTCCCACTCATCCAGTTAGCTCATTTCCCTGTCACTTCCTACTCATCCAGTTAGCTCAGGTCCCTGTCACTTCCCACTCATCCAGTTAGCTCAAGTCACTGTCACTTCCCACTCACCCAGTTAGCTCAAGTCCCTGTCACTTCCCACTCACCCAGTTAGCTCAAGTCCCTGTCACTTCCCACTCATCCAGTTAGCTCAAGTCCCTGTCACTTCCTACTCATCCAGTTAGCTCAAGTCCCTGTCACTTCCCACTCACCCAGTTAGCGCAGGTCCCTGTCACTTCCCACTCACCCAGTTAGCGCAGGTCCCTGTCACTTCCCACTCACCCAGTTAGCGCAGGTCCCTGTCACTTCCCACTCATCCAGTTAGCTCAAGTCCCTGTCACTTCCTACTCACCCAGTTAGCTCAAGTCCCTGTCACTTCCCACTCACCCAGTTAGCGCAGGTCACTGTCATTTCCCACTTATCCAGTTAGCTCAAGTCCCTGTCACTTCCCAATCATCCAGTTAGCTCAGGTCCCTGTTACTTCCCACTCACCCAGTTAGCTCAGGTCCCTGCCACTTCCCACTCATCCAGTTAGCTCAGGTCCCTGTCACTTCCCACTCATCCAGTTAGCTCAGGTCCCTGTCACTTCCCACTCATCCAGTTAGCTCATTTACTTGTCAATTCCTACTCATCCAGTTAGCTCAGGTCCCTGTCACTTCCCACTCATCCAGTTAGCTCAAGTCACTGTCACTTCCCACTCATCCAGTTAGCTCAAGTCCCTGTCACTTCCCACTCACCCAGTTAGCTCAAGTCCCTGTCACTTCCCACTCATCCAGTTAGCTCAAGTCCCTGTCACTTCCTACTCATCCAGTTAGCTCAAGTCCCTGTCACTTCCCACTCACCCAGTTAGCGCAGGTCCCTGTCACTTCCCACTCACCCAGTTAGCGCAGGTCCCTGTCACTTCTCACTCACCCAGTTAGCGCAGGTCCCTGTCACTTCCCACTCATCCAGTTAGCTCAGGTCCCTGTCACTTCCTACTCATCCAGTTAGCTGAAGTCCCTGTCACTTACCACTCACCCAGTTAGCGCAGGTCCCTGTCACTTCCAACTCTTCCAGTTAGCTCAGGTCCCTGTCACTTCCCACTCATCCAGTTAGCGCAGGTCCCTGTCACTTCCCACTCACCCAGTTAGCGCAGGTCCCTGTCACTTCCCACTCACCCATTTAGCGCAGGTCCCTGTCACTTCCCACTCATCCAGTTAGCGCAGGTCCCTGTCACTTCCCACTCACCCATTTAGCGCAGGTCCCTGACACTTCCCACTCATCCAGTTAGCTCATTTCCCTGTCACTTCCCACTCATCCAGTTAGCTCATTTCCCTGTCACTTCCCACTCATCCAGTTAGCTGAAGTCCCTATCATTTCACACTCACCCAGTTATCACAAGTCCCTGTCACTTCCAACTCATCCAGTTAGCTCATTTCCCTGTCACTTCCCACTCACCCAGTTAGCGCAGGTCCCTGTCACTTCCCACTCACCCAGTTAGCTGAAGTCCCTATCATTTCACACTCACCCAGTTATCACAAGTCCCTGTCACTTCCCACTCATCCAGTTAGCTCAGGTCCCTGTCACTTCCCACTCATCCAGTTAGCTCAGGTCCCTGTCACTTCCTACTTATCCAGTTAGCTCAGGTCCCTGTCACTTCCCACTCATCCAGTTAGCTCAGGTCCCTGTCACTTCCCACTCACCCAGTTAGCTCAGGTCCCTGTCACTTCCTACTCACCCAGTTAGCTCAGGTCCCTGTCACTTCCTACTCATCCAGTTAGCGCAGGTCCCTGTCACTTCCCACTCACCCAGTTAGCTCAAGTCCCTGTCACTTCCCACTCATCCAGTTAGCTCAAGTCCCTGTCACTTCCCACTCATCCAGTTAGCTCAAGTCCCTGTCACTTCCCACTCATCCAGTTAGCTCAGGTCCCTGTCACTTCCCACTCATCCAGTTAGCTCAGGTCCCTGTCACTTCCCACTCATCCAGTTAACTCAGGTCCCTGTCACTTCCCACTCATCCAGTTAGCTCATTTCCCTGTCACTTCCTACTCATCCAGTTAGCTCAGGTCCCTGTCACTTCCCACTCATCCAGTTAGCTCAAGTCACTGTCACTTCCCACTCATCCAGTTAGCTGAGGTCCCTGTCACTTCCCACTCACCCAGTTAGCTCAAGTCCCTGTCACTTCCCACTCATCCAGTTAGCTCAAGTCCCTGTCACTTCCTACTCATCCAGTTAGCTCAAGTCCCTGTCACTTCCCACTCACCCAGTTAGCGCAGGTCCCCTTCACTTCCCACTCACCCAGTTAGCGCAGGTCCCTGTCACTTCCCACTCACCCAGTTAGCGCAGGTCCCTGTCACTTCCCACTCATCCAGTTAGCTCAAGTCCCTGTCACTTCCTACTCACCCAGTTAGCTCAAGTCCCTGTCACTTCCCACTCACCCAGTTAGCGCAGGTCCCTGTCATTTCCCACTTATCCAGTTAGCTCAAGTCCCTGTCACTTCCCAATCATCCAGTTAGCTCAGGTCCCTGTCACTTCCCACTCACCCAGTTAGCTCAGGTCCCTGTCACTTCCCACTCATCCAGTTAGCTCAGGTCCCTGTCACTTCCCACTCATCCAGTTAGCTCAGGTCCCTGTCACTTCCCACTCATCCAGTTAGCTCATTTACTTGTCAATTCCTACTCATCCAGTTAGCTCAGGTCCCTGTCACTTCCCACTCATCCAGTTAGCTCAAGTCCCTGTCACTTCCCACTCACCCAGTTAGCTCAAGTCCCTGTCACTTCCCACTCATCCAGTTAGCTCAAGTCCCTGTCACTTCCTACTCATCCAGTTAGCTCAAGTCCCTGTCACTTCCCACTCACCCAGTTAGCGCAGGTCCCTGTCACTTCCCACTCACCCAGTTAGCGCAGGTCCCTGTCACTTCCCACTCACCCAGTTAGCGCATCTCCCTGTCACTTCCCACTCATCCAGTTAGCTCAGGTCCCTGTCACTTCCTACTCATCCAGTTAGCTCAAGTCCCTGTCACTTCCCACTCACCCAGTTAGCGCAGGTCCCTGTCACTTCCCACTCTTCCAGTTAGCTCAGGTCCCTGTCACTTCCCACTCATCCAGTTAGCGCAGGTCCCTGTCACTTCCCACTCACCCAGTTAGCGCAGGTCCCTGTCACTTCCCACTCACCCATTTAGCGCAGGTCCCTGTCACTTCCCACTCATCCAGTTAGCGCAGGTCCCTGTCACTTCCCACTCACCCATTTAGCGCAGGTCCCTGACACTTCCCACTCATCCAGTTAGCTCTGGTCCCTGTCACTTCCCTCTCACCCAGTTAGCGCAGGTCCCTGTCACTTCCCACTCATCCAGTTAGCTCAGGTCCCTGTCACTTCCTACTCATCCAGTTAGCTCAGGTCCCTGTCACTTCCAACTCACCCAGTTAGCGCAGGTCCCTGTCACTTCCCACTCATCCAGTTAGCTCAAGTCACTGTCACTTCCCACTCACCCAGTTAGCGCAGGTCCCTGTCACTTCCCACTCATCCAGTTAGCTCAGGTCCCTGTCACTTCCCACTCATTCATTTAGCTCAAGTCCCTGTCACTTCCCACTCACTTAGTTAGCGCAGGTCCCTGTCACATCCTACTCATCCAGTTAGCTCAAGTCCCTGTCACTTCCCACTCACCCAGTTAGCGCAGGTCCCTGTCACTTCCCACTCATCCAGTTAGCTCAGGTCCCTGTCACTTCCCACTCACCCAGTTAGCGCAGGTCCCTGTCACTTCCCACTCACCCAGATAGCGCAGGTCCCTGTCACTTCCTACTCATCCAGTTAGCTGAGGTCCCTGTCACTTCCTACTCATCCAGTTAGCGCAGGTCCCTGTCACTTCCCACTCACCCAGTTAGCGCAGGTCCCTGTCACTTCCTACTCATCCAGTTAGCTCAAGTCCCTGTCACTTCCCACTCATCCAGTTAGCTCAGGTCCCTGTCACTTCCTACTCATCAAGTTAGCTCAAGTCCCTGTCACTTCCCACTCATCCAGTTAGCTCAAGTCCCTGTCACTTCCTACTCACCCAGTTAATTCAAGTCCCTTTCACTTCCCACTCATCCAGTTAGCTCAGGTCCCTGTCACTTCCCACTCACACAGTTAGCTCAAGTCCCTGTCACTTCCCACTACACCCAGTTAGCTCAGGTTGCTGTCACTTCCCACTCATCCAGTTAGCTCAGGTCCCTGTCACTTCCCACTCATCCAGTTAGCTGAAGTCCCTATCATTTCACACTCACCCAGTTATCACAAGTCCCTGTCACTTCCAACTCATCCAGTTAGCTCATTTCCCTGTCACTTCCCACTCACCCAGTTAGCGCAGGTCCCTGTCACTTCCCACTCACTCAGTTAGCTGAAGTCCCTATCATTTCACACTCACCCAGTTATCACAAGTCCCTGTCACTTCCCACTCATCCAGTTAGCTCAGGTCCCTGTCACTTCCCACTCATCCAGTTAGCTCAGGTCCCTGTCACTTCCTACTTATCCAGTTAGCTCAGGTCCCTGTCACTTCCCACTCATCCAGTTAGCTCAGGTCCCTGTCACTTCCCACTCACCAAGTTAGCTCAGGTCCCTGTCACTTCCTACTCACCCAGTTAGCTCAGGTCCCTGTCACTTCCTACTCATCCAGTTAGCGCAGGTCCCTGTCACTTCCCACTCACCCAGTTAGCTCAAGTCCCTGTCACTTCCCACTCATCCAGTTAGCTCAAGTCCCTGTCACTTCCCACTCATCCAGTTAGCTCAAGTCCCTGTCACTTCCCACTCATCCAGTTAGCTCAGGTCCCTGTCACTTCCCACTCATCCAGTTAGCTCAGGTCCCTGTCACTTCCCACTCATCCAGTTAACTCAGGTCCCTGTCACTTCCCACTCATCCAGTTAGCTCATTTCCCTGTCACTTCCTACTCATCCAGTTAGCTCAGGTCCCTGTCACTTCCCACTCATCCAGTTAGCTCAAGTCACTGTCACTTCCCACTCATCCAGTTAGCTCAAGTCCCTGTCACTTCCCACTCACCCAGTTAGCTCAAGTCCCTGTCACTTCCCACTCATCCAGTTAGCTCAAGTCCCTGTCACTTCCTACTCATCCAGTTAGCTCAAGTCCCTGTCACTTCCCACTCACCCAGTTAGCGCAGGTCCCTGTCACTTCCCACTCACCCAGTTAGCGCAGGTCCCTGTCACTTCTTACTCACCCAGTTAGCGCAGGTCCCTGTCACTTCCCACTCATCCAGTTAGCTCAAGTCCCTGTCACTTCCTACTCACCCAGTTAGCTCAAGTCCCTGTCACTTCCCACTCACCCAGTTAGCGCAGGTCACTGTCATTTCCCACTCATCCAGTTAGCTCAAGTCCCTGTCACTTCCCACTCATCCAGTTAGCTCAGGTCCCTGTCACTTCCCACTCACCCAGTTAGCTCAGGTCCCTGTCACTTCCCACTCATCCAGTTAGCTCATTTCCTTGTCAATTCCTACTCATCCAGTTAGCTCAGGTCCCTGTCACTTCCCACTCATCCAGTTAGCTCAAGTCACTGTCACTTCCCACTCATCCAGTTAGCTCAAGTCCCTGTCACTTCCCACTCACCCAGTTAGCTCAAGTCCCTGTCACTTCCCACTCATCCAGTTAGCTCAAGTCCCTGTCACTTCCTACTCATCCAGTTAGCTCAAGTCCCTGTCACTTCCCACTCACCCAGTTAGCGCAGGTCCCTGTCACTTCCCACTCACCCAGTTAGCGCAGGTCCCTGTCACTTCCCACTCACCCAGTTAGCGCAGGTCCCTGTCACTTCCCACTCATCCAGTTAGCTCAGGTCCCTGTCACTTCCTACTCATCCAGTTAGCTCAAGTCCCTGTCACTTCCCACTCACCCAGTTAGCGCAGGTCCCTGTCACTTCCCACTCTTCCAGTTAGCTCAGGTCCCTGTCACTTCCCACTCATCCAGTTAGCGCAGGTCCCTGTCACTTCCCACTCACCCAGTTAGCGCAGGTCCCTGTCACTTCCCACTCACCCATTTAGCGCAGGTCCCTGTCACTTCCCACTCATCCAGTTAGCGCAGGTCCCTGTCACTTCCCACTCACCCAGTTAGCGCAGGTCCCTGTCACTTCCCACTCATCCAGTTAGCTCTGGTCCCTGTCACTTCCCTCTCACCCAGTTAGCGCAGGTCCCTGTCACTTCCCACTCATCCAGTTAGCTCAGGTCCCTGTCACTTCCTACTCATCCAGTTAGCTCAGGTCCCTGTCACTTCCCACTCACCCAGTTAGCGCAGGTCCCTGTCACTTCCCACTCATCCAGTTAGCTCAAGTCCCTGTCAATTCCCACTCACCCAGTTAGCGCAGGTCCCTGTCACTTCCCACTCATCCAGTTAGCTCAGGTCCCTGTCACTTCCCACTCATTCATTTAGCTCAAGTCCCTGTCACTTCCCACTCACTTAGTTAGCGCAGGTCCCTGTCACTTCCTACTCATCCAGTTAGCTCAAGTCCCTGTCACTTCCCACTCACCCAGTTAGCGCAGGTCCCTGTCACTTCCCACTCATCCAGTTAGCTCAGGTCCCTGTCACTTCCCACTCACCCAGTTAGCGCAGGTCCCTGTCACTTCCCACTCACCCAGTTAGCGCAGGTCCCTGTCACTTCCTACTCATCCAGTTAGCTGAGGTCCCTGTCACTTCCTACTCATCCAGTTAGCGCAGGTCCCTGTCACTTCCCACTCACCCAGTTAGCGCAGGTCCCTGTCACTTCCTACTCATCCAGTTAGCTCCAGTCCCTGTCACTTCCCACTCATCCAGTTAGCTCAGGTCCCTGTCACTTCCTACTCATCAAGTTAGCTCAAGTCCCTGTCACTTCCCACTCATCCAGTTAGCTCAAGTCCCTGTCACTTCCTACTCACCCAGTTAATTCAAGTCCCTTTCACTTCCCACTCATCCAGTTAGCTCAGGTCCCTGTCACTTCCCACTCACACAGTTAGCTCAAGTCCCTGTCACTTCCCACTACACCCAGTTAGCTCAGGTCCCTGTCACTTCCCACTCATCCAGTTAGCTCAGGTCCCTGTCACTTCCCACTCACCCAGTTAGCTCAAGTCCCTGTCACTTCCTACTCATCCAGTTAGCTCAGGTCCCTGTCACTTCCCACTCACCCAGTTAGCTCAGGTCCCTGTCACTTCCCACTCATCCAGTTAGCTCAGGTCCCTGTCACTTCCTACTCATCAAGTTAGCTCAAGTCCCTGTCACTTCCCACTCATCCAGTTAGCTCAAGTCCCTGTCACTTCCTACTCACCCAGTTAATTCAAGTCCCTTTCACTTCCCACTCATCCAGTTAGCTCAGGTCCCTGTCACTTCCCACTCATCCAGTTAGCTCAGGTCCCTGTCACTTCCCACTCATCCAGTTAGCTCAGGTCCCTGTCACTTTCCACTCATCCAGTTAGCTCATTTACTTGTCAATTCCTACTCATCCAGTTAGCTCAGGTCCCTGTCACTTCCCACTCATCCAGTTAGCTCAAGTCACTGTCACTTCCCACTCATCCAGTTAGCTCAAGTCCCTGTCACTTCCCACTCACCCAGTTAGCTCAAGTCCCTGTCACTTCCCACTCATCCAGTTAGCTCAAGTCCCTGTCACTTCCTACTCATCCAGTTAGCTCAAGTCCCTGTCACTTCCCACTCACCCAGTTAGCGCAGGTCCCTGTCACTTCCCACTCACCAGTTAGCGCAGGTCCCTGTCACTTCCCACTCTTCCAGTTAGCTCAGGTCCCTGTCACTTCCCACTCATCCAGTTAGCGCAGGTCCCTGTCACTTCCCACTCACCCAGTTAGCGCAGGTCCCTGTCACTTCCCACTCACCCATTTAGCGCAGGTCCCTGTCACTTCCCACTCATCCAGTTAGCGCAGGTCCCTGTCACTTCCCACTCACCCATTTAGCGCAGGTCCCTGTCACTTCCCACTCATCCAGTTAGCTCTGGTCCCTGTCACTTCCCTCTCACCCAGTTAGCGCAGGTCCCTGTCACTTCCCACTCATCCAGTTAGCTCAGGTCCCTGTCACTTCCTACTCATCCAGTTAGCTCAGGTCCCTGTCACTTCCCACTCACCCAGTTAGCGCAGGTCCCTGTCACTTCCCACTCATCCAGTTAGCTCAAGTCCCTGTCACTTCCCACTCACCCAGTTAGCGCAGGTCCCTGTCACTTCCCACTCATCCAGTTAGCTCAGGTCCCTGTCACTTCCCACTCATTCATTTAGCTCAAGTCCCTGTCACTTCCCACTCACTTAGTTAGCGCAGGTCCCTGTCACTTCCTACTCATCCAGTTAGCTCAAGTCCCTGTCACTTCCCACTCACCCAGTTAGCGCAGGTCCCTGTCACTTCCCACTCATCCAGTTAGCGCAGGTCCCTGTCACTTCCCACTCATCCAGTTAGCGCAGGTCCCTGTCACTTCCTACTCATCCAGTTAGTTCAAGTCCCTGTCACTTCCCACTCATCCAGTTAGCTCAGGTCCCTGTCACTTCCTACTCATCCAGTTAGTTCAGGTCCCTGTCACTTCCTACTCATCCAGTTAGCTCAGGTTCCTGTCACTTCCTACTCATCCAGTTAGCTCAGGTCCCTGCCACTTCCCACTCATCCAGTTAGCTCAGGTCCCTGTCACTTCCTACTCATCCAGTTAGTTCAGGTCCCTGTCACTTCCTACTCATCCAGTTAGCTCAGGTCCCTGTCACTTCCTACTCATCCAGTTAGCTCAGGTCCCTGTCACTTCCCACTCATCCAGTTAGCTCAGGTCCCTGTCACTTCCTACTCATCCAGTTAGCTCAGGTCCCTGTCACTTCCCACTCACCCAGTTAGCTCAGGTTCCTGTCACTTCCTACTCATCCAGTTAGCTCAGGTCCCTGTCACTTCCTACTCATCCAGTTAGCTCAGGTCCCTGTCACTTCCTACTCATCCAGTTAGCTCAAGTCCCTGTCACTTCCCACACATCCAGTTAGCTCAGGTCCCTGTCACTTCCCACTCACCCAGTTAGCTCAGGTCCCTGTTACTTCCTACACATCCAGTTAGCTCAAGTCCCTGTCACTTCCCACTCACCCAGTTAGCTCAGGTCCCTCTCACTTCCTACCCATCCAGTTAGCTCAAGTCCCTGTCACTTCCCACTCATCCAGTTAGCTCAAGTCCCTGTCACTTCCCACTCACCCAGTTAGCTCAAGTCACTGTCACTTCCAACTCACCCAGTTAGCTCAGGTCACTGTCACTTCCCACTCACCCAGTTAGCTCAAGTCCCTGTCACTTCCCACTCATCCAGTTAGCGCAGGTCCCTGTCACTTCCCACTCACCCAGTTAGATCAGGTCCCTGTCACTTCCCACTCACCCAGTTAGCTCAGTTCACTGTCACTTCCCACTCACCCAGTTAGCTCAGGTCCATGTCACTTCCCTCTCACCCAGTTAGCGCAGGTCCCTGTCACTTCCCACTCACCCAGTTAGCGCAGGTCCCTGTCACTTCCCACTCACCCAGTTAGCGCAGGTCCCTGTCACTTCCCACTCATCCAGTTAGCTCAGGTCCCTGTCACTTCCTATTCATCCAGTTAGCTCAAGTCCCTGTCACTTCCCACTCACCCAGTTAGCGCAGGTCCCTGTCACTTCCCACTCATCCAGTTAGCTCAGGTCCCTGTCACTTCCCACTCATCCAGTTAGCTCAGGTCCCTGTCACTTCCCACTCACCCAGTTAGCTCAGGTCCCTGTCACTTCCCACTCATCCAGTTAGCTCAGGTCCCTGTCACTTCCCACTCATCCAGTTAGCTCAGGTCCCTGTCACTTCCCACTCATCCAGTTAGCTCATTTCCATGTCAATTCCTACTCATCCAGTTAGCTCAGGTCCCTGTCACTTCCCACTCATCCAGTTAGCTCAAGTCCCTGTCACTTCCCACTCATCCAGTTAGCTCAGGTCCCTGTCACTTCCCACTCACCCAGTTAGCTCAGGTCCCTGTCACTTCCCACTCACCCAGTTAGCGCAGGTCCCTGTCACTTCCCACTCACCCAGTTAGCGCAGGTCCCTGTCACTTCCCACTCATCCAGTTAGCTCAAGTCCCTGTCACTTCCCACTCACCCAGTTAGCGCAGGTCCCTGTCACTTCCCACTCACCCAGTTAGCTCAGGTCCCTGTCACTTCCTACTCATCCAGTTAGGTCAAGTCCCTGTCACTTCCCACTCACCCAGTTAGCGCAGGTCCCTGTCACTTCCCACTCATCCAGTTAGCTCAAGTCCCTGTCACTTCCCACTCACCCAGTTAGCGCAGGTCCCTGTCACTTCCCACTCATCCAGTTAGCTCAGGTCCCTGTCACTTCCCACTCATCCAGTTAGCTCAAGTCCCTGTCACTTCCCACTCACCCAGTTAGCGCAGGTCCCTGTCACTTCCTACTCATCCAGTTAGCTCAAGTCCCTGTCACTTCCCACTCACCCAGTTAGCGCAGGTCCCTGTCACTTCCCACTCATCCAGTTAGCGCAAGTCCCTGTCACTTTCCACTCACCCAGTTAGCTCAAGTCCTTGTCACTTCCTACTCATCCAGTTAGCTCAGGTCCCTGTCACTTCCCACTGACCCAGTTAGCTAAAGTCCCTGTCACTTCCTTCTCATCCAGTTAGCTCAGGTCCCTGTCACTTCCTACTCATCCAGTTAGCTCAGGTCCCTGTCACTTCCCACTCACACAGTTAGCTCAAGTCCCTGTCACTTCCTACTCATGCAGTTAGCTCAAGTCCCTGTCACTTCCCACTCATCCAGTTAGCTCAAGTCCCTGTCACTTCCCACTCACCCAGTGAGCTCAAGTCCCTGTCACTTCCCACTCACCCAGTTAGCGCAGGTCCCTGTCACTTCCCACTCATCCAGTTAGCTCAGGTCCCTGTCACTTCCCACTCACTCAGTTAGCGCTGGTCCCTGTAACTTCCCACTCATCCAGTTAGCTCAAGTCCCTGTCACTTCCTTCTCATCCAACTAGTTCAATTCCCTGTCACTTCCCACTCACCCAGTTAGCTCAGGTCCCTGTCACTTCCCACTCATCCAGTTAGCTCAAGTCCCTGTCACTTCCTACTCATCCAGTTAGCTCAGGTCCCTGTCACTTCCTACTCATCCAGTTAGTTCAGGTCCCTGTCACTTCCTACTCATCCAGTTAGCTCAGGTCCCTGTCACTTCCTACTCATCCAGTTAGTTCAAGTCCCTGTCACTTCCTACTCATCCAGTTAGCTCAGGTCCCCGTCACTTCCTACTCATCCAGTTAGTTCAAGTCCCTGTCACTTCCTACTCATCCAGTTAGCTCAAGTCCCTGTCACTTCCTACTCATCCAGTTAGCTCAGTTCCCTGTCACTTCCTACTCATCCAGTTAGCTCAAGTCCCTGTCACTTCCCACTCACCCAGTTAGCTCAAGTCCCTGTCACTTCCTACTCATCCAGTTAGCTCAGGTCCCTGTCACTTCCTTCTCATCCAGTTAGCTCAGGTCCCTGTCACTTCCTACTCATCCAGTTGGCTCATGTCCCTGTCACTTCCCACTCACCCAGTTAGCTCAGGTCCCGGTCACTTCCCACTCACCCAGTTAGCTCAAGTCCCTGTCACTTCCTACACATCCAGTTAGCTCAAGTCCCTGTCACTTCCCACTCATCCAGTTAGCTCAAGTCCCTGTCACTTCCCACTCACCCAGTTAGCTCAAGTCCCTGTCACTTCCCACTCACCCAGTTAGCTCAAGTCACTGTCACATCCCACTCATCTATTTAGCTCAAGTCCCTGTCACTTCCCACTCACCCAGTTAGCGCAGGTCCCTGTCACTTCCCACTCATCCAGTTAGCTCAAGTCCCTGTCACTTCCCACTCACCCAGTTAGCGCAGGTCCCTGTCACTTCCCACTCATCCAGTTAGCTCAAATCCTTGTCACTTCCCACTCATCCATTTAGCTCAAGTCCCTGTCACTTCCCACTCACCCAGTTATCGCAGGTCCCTGTCACTTCCTACTCATCCAGTTAGCTCAAGTCCCTGTCACTTCCCACTCACCCAGTTAGCGCAGGTCCCTGTCACTTCCCACTCATCCAGTTAGCTCAAGTCCCTGTCACTTTCCACTCACCCAGTTAGCGCAGGTCCCTGTCACTTCCCACTCACCCAGTTAGCGCAGGTCCCTGTCACTTCCTACTCATCCAGTTAGCTCAGGTCCCTGTCACTTCCTACTCATCCAGTTAGCGCAGGTCCCTGTCACTTCCCACTCACCCAGTTAGCGCAGGTCCCTGTCACTTCCTACTCATCCAGTTAGCTCAAGTCCCTGTCACTTCCCACTCATATAGTTAGCTCAGGTCCCTGTCACTTCCTACTCATCCAGTTAGATAAAGTCCCTGTCACTTCCCACTCATCCAGTTAGCTCAGGTCCCTGTCACTTCCTACTCACCCAGTTAGTTCAAGTCCCTGTCACTTCCCACTCATCCAGTTAGCTCAAGTCCCTGTCACTTCCCACTCACACAGTTAGCTCAAGTCCCTGTCACTTCCTACTGCACCCTGTTAGCGCAGGTCCCTGTCACTTCCCACTCATCCAGTTAGCTCAAGTGCCTGTCACTTCCCACTCACCCAGTTAGCTCAAGTCCCTGTCACTTCCTACTCATCCAGTTAGCTCAGGTCCCTGTCACTTCCCACTCACCCAGTTATCTCAAGTCCCTGTCACTTCCTACTCATCCAGTTAGCTCAAGTCCCTGTCACTTCCCACTCATCCAGTTAGCTCAAGTCCCTGTCACTTCCCACTCACCCAGTTAGCTCAAGTCCCTGTCACTTCCCACTCACCCAGTTAGCGCAGGTCCCTGTCACTTCCCACTCATCCAGTTAGCTCAGGTCCCTGTCACTTCCCACTCACTCAGTTAGCGCAGGTCCCTGTCACTTCCCACTCATCCAGTTAGCTCAAGTCCCTGTCACTTCCTACTCATCCAGCTAGTTCAAGTCCCTGTCACTTCCCACTCACCCAGTTAGCTCAGGTCCCTGTCACTTCCCACTCATCCAGTTAGCTCAAGTCCCTGTCACTTCCTACTCATCCAGTTAGCTCAGGTCCCTGTCACTTCCTACTCATCCAGTTAGTTCAGGTCCCTGTAACTTCCTACTCATCCAGTTAGCTCAGGTCCCTGTCACTTCCTACTCATCCAGTTAGTTCAAGTCCCTGTCACTTCCTACTCATCCAGTTAGCTCAGGTCCCCGTCACTTCCTACTCATCCAGTTAGTTCAAGTCCCTGTCACTTCCTACTCATCCAGTTAGCTCAAGTCCCTGTCACTTCCTACTCATCCAGTTAGCTCAGTTCCCTGTCACTTCCTACTCATCCAGTTAGCTCAAGTCCCTGTCACTTCCCACTCACCCAGTTAGCTCAAGTCCCTGTCACTTCCTACTCATCCAGTTAGCTCAGGTCCCTGTCACTTCCTTCTCATCCAGTTAGCTCAGGTCCCTGTCACTTCCTACTCATCCAGTTGGCTCATGTCCCTGTCACTTCCCACTCACCCAGTTAGCGCAGGTCCCTGTCACTTCCCACTCACCCAGTTAGCTCAAGTCCCTGTCACTTCCTACACATCCAGTTAGCTCAAGTCCCTGTCACTTCCCACTCATCCAGTTAGCTCAAGTCCCTGTCACTTCCCACTCACCCAGTTAGCTCAAGTCCCTGTCACTTCCCACTCACCCAGTTAGCTCAAGTCACTGTCACTTCCCACTCATCCATTTAGCTCAAGTCCCTGTCACTTCCCACTCACCCAGTTAGCGCAGGTCCCTGTCACTTCCCACTCACCCAGTTAGCTCAAGTCCCTGTCACTTCCCACTCACCCAGTTAGCGCAGGTCCCTGTCACTTCCCACTCATCCAGTTAGCTCAAATCCTTGTCACTTCCCACTCATCCATTTAGCTCAAGTCCCTGTCACTTCCCACTCATCCAGTTAGCGCAGGTCCCTGTCACTTCCTACTCATCCAGTTAGCTCAAGTCCCTGTCACTTCCCACTCACCCAGTTAGCGCAGGTCCCTGTCACTTCCCACTCATCCAGTTAGCTCAAGTCCCTGTCACTTTCCACTCACCCAGTTAGCGCAGGTCCCTGTCACTTCCCACTCACCCAGTTAGCGCAGGTCCCTGTCACTTCCTACTCATCCAGTTAGCTCAGGTCCCTGTCACTTCCTACTCATCCAGTTAGCGCAAGTCCCTGTCACTTCCCACTCACCCAGTTAGCGCAGGTCCCTGTCACTTCCTACTCATCCAGTTAGCTCAAGTCCCTGTCACTTCCCACTCATCCAGTTAGCTCAGGTCCCTGTCACTTCCTACTCATCCAGTTAGATAAAGTCCCTGTCACTTCCCACTCATCCAGTTAGCTCAGGTCCCTGTCACTTCCTACTCTCCCAGTTAGTTCAAGTCCCTGTCACTTCCCACTCATCCAGTTAGCTCAAGTCCCTGTCACTTCCCACTCACACAGTTAGCTCAAGTCCCTGTCACTTCCTACTGCACCCTGTTAGCGCAGGTCCCTGTCACTTCCCACTCATCCAGTTAGCTCAAGTGCCTGTCACTTCCCACTCACCCAGTTAGCTCAAGTCCTTGTCACTTCCTACTCATCCAATTAGCTCAGGTCCCTGTCACTTCCCACTGACCCAGTTAGCTCAAGTCCCTGTCACTTCCTTCTCATCCAGTTAGCTCAGGTCCCTGTCACTTCCTACTCATCCAGTTAGCTCAGGTCCCTGTCACTTCCCACTCACCCAGTTATCTCAAGTCCCTGTCACTTCCTACTCATCCAGTTAGCTCAAGTCCCTGTCACTTCCCACTCATCCAGTTAGCTCAAGTCCCTGTCACTTCCCACTCACCCAGTTAGCTCAAGTCCCTGTCACTTCCCACTCACCCAGTTAGCGCAGGTCCCTGTCACTTCCCACTCATCCAGTTAGCTCAGGTCCCAGTCACTTCCCACTCACTCAGTTAGCGCAGGTCCCTGTCACTTCCCACTCATCCAGTTAGCTCAAGTCCCTGTCACTTCCTACTCATCCAGCTAGTTCAAGTCCCTGTCACTTCCCACTCACCCAGTTAGCTCAGGTCCCTGTCACTTCCCACTCATCCAGTTAGCTCAAGTCCCTGTCACTTCCTACTCATCCAGTTAGCTCAGGTCCCTGTCACTTCCTACTCATCCAGTTAGTTCAGGTCCCTGTAACTTCCTACTCATCCAGTTAGCTCAGGTCCGTGTCACTTCCTACTCATCCAGTTAGTTCAAGTCCCTGTCACTTCCTACTCATCCAGTTAGCTCAGGTCCCCGTCACTTCCTACTCATCCAGTTAGTTCAAGTCCCTGTCACTTCCTACTCATCCAATTAGCTCAAGTCCCTGTCACTTCCTACTCATCCAGTTAGCTCAGTTCCCTGTCACTTCCTACTCATCCAGTTAGCTCAAGTCCCTGTCACTTCCCACTCACCCAGTTAGCTCAAGTCCCTGTCACTTCCTACTCATCCAGTTAGCTCTGGTCCCTGTCACTTCCTTCTCATCCAGTTAGCTCAGGTCCCTGTCACTTCCTACTCATCCAGTTGGCTCATGTCCCTGTCACTTCCCACTCACCCAGTTAGCTCAGGTCCCTGTCACTTCCCACTCACCCAGTTAGCTCAAGTCCCTGTCACTTCCTACACATCCAGTTAGCTCAAGTCCCTGTCACTTCCCACTCATCCAGTTAGCTCAAGTCCCTGTCACTTCCCACTCACCCAGTTAGCTCAAGTCCCTGTCACTTCCCACTCACCCAGTTAGCTCAAGTCACTGTCACTTCCCACTCACCCAGTTAGCTCAAGTCCCTGTCACTTCCCACTCACCCAGTTAGCTCAAGTCCCTGTCACTTCCCACTCACCCAGTTAGCTCAAGTCACTGTCACTTCCCACTCACCCAGTTAGCTCAAGTCACTGTCACTTCCCACTCACCCAGTTAGCTCAAGTCCCTGTCACTTCCCACTCACCCAGTTAGCTCAGGTCCATGTCACTTCCTACTCATCCAGTTAGCTCAAGTCCCTGTCACTTCCCACTCACCCAGTTAGCTCATTTCCATGTCACTTCCTACTCATCCAGTTAGCTCAGGTCCCTGTCACTTCCCACTCACCCAGTTAGCGCAGGTCCCTGTCACTTCCTACTCATCCATTTAGCTCAAGTCCCTGTCACTTCCCACTCACCCAGTTAGCGCAGGTCCCTGTCACTTCCTACCCTTCCAGTTAGCTCAAGTCCCTGTCACTTCGTACTCATCCAGTTAGCTCAAGTCCCTGTCACTTCCTACTCATCCAGTTAGCTCAAGTCCCTGTCACTTCCTACTCATCCAGTTAGCTCAAGTCCCTGTCACTTCCCACTCACCCAGTTAGCTCATGTCCATGTCACTTCCTACTCATCCAGTTAGCTCAGGTCCCTGTCACTTCCCACTCACCCAGTTAGCGCAGGTCCCTGTCACTTCCTACTCATCCATTTAGCTCAAGTCCCTGTCACTTCCCACTCACCCAGTTAGCGCAGGTCCCTGTCACTTCCTACCCTTCCAGTTAGCTCAAGTCCCTGTCACTTCGTACTCATCCAGTTAGCTCAAGTCCCTGTCACTTCCTACTCATCCAGTTAGCTCAAGTCCCTGTCACTTCCTACTCATCCAGTTAGCTCAAGTCCCTGTCACTTCCCACTCACCCAGTTAGCTCAGGTCCATGTCACTTCCTACTCATCCAGTTAGCTCAAGTCCCTGTCACTTCCCACTCACCCAGTTAGCTCAAGTCCCTGTCACTTCCCACTCACCAAGTTAGCTCAGGTCCATGTCACTTCCTACTCATCCAGTTAGCGCAGGTCCCTGTCACTTCCCACTCACCCAGTTAGCTCAGGTCCCTGTCACTTTCCACTACCCAGTTAGCGCAGGTCCCTGTCACTTCCCACTCACCCAGTTAGCGCAGGTCCCTGTCACTTTCTACTCATCCAGTTAGCTCAGGTCCCTGTCACTTCCTACTCATCCAGTTAGCGCAGGTCCCTGTCACTTCCCACTCACCCAGTTAGCGCAGGTCCCTGTCACTTCCTACTCATCCAGTTAGCTCAAGTCCCTGTCACTTCCCACTCATCCAGTTAGCTCAGGTCCCTGTCACTTCCTACTCATCCAGTTAGATAAAGTCCCTGTCACTTCCCACTCATCCAGTTAGCTCAGGTCCCTGTCACTTCCTAATCACCCAGTTAGTTCAAGTCCCTGTCACTTCCCACTCATCCAGTTAGCTCAAGTCCCTGTCACTTCCCACTCACACAGTTAGCTCAAGTCCCTGTCACTTCCTACTGCACCCTGTTAGCGCAGGTCCCTGTCACTTCCCACTCATCCAGTTAGCTCAAGTGCCTGTCAATTCCCACTCACCCAGTTAGCTCAAGTCCTTGTCACTTCCTACTCATCCAGTTAGCTCAGGTCCCTGTCACTTCCCATTACCCAGTTAGCTCAAGTCCCTGTCACTTCCTTCTCATCCAGTTAGCTCAGGTCCCTGTCACTTCCTACTCATCCAGTTAGCTCAGGTCCCTGTCACTTCCCACTCACCCAGTTAGCTCAAGTCCCTGTCACTTCCTACTCATCCAGTTAGCTCAAGTCCCTGTCACTTCCCACTCATCCAGTTAGCTCAAGTCCCTGTCACTTCCCACTCACCCAGTTAGCTCAAGTCCCTGTCACTTCCCACTCACCCAGTTAGCGCAGGTCCCTGTCACTTCCCACTCATCCAGTTAGCTCAGGTCCCTGTCACTTCCGACTCACTCAGTTAGCGCAGGTCCCTGTCACTTCCCACTCATCCAGTTAGCTCAAGTCCCTGTCACTTCCTACTCATCCAGCTAGTTCAAGTCCCTGTCACTTCCCACTCACCCAGTTAGCTCAGGTCCCTGTCACTTCCCACTCATCCAGTTAGCTCAAGTCCCTGTCACTTCCTACTCATCCAGTTAGCTCAGGTCCCTGTCACTTCCTACTCATCCAGTTAGTTCAGGTCCCTGTAACTTCCTACTCATCCAGTTAGCTCAGGTCCCTGTCACTTCCTACTCATCCAGTTAGTTCAAGTCCCTGTCACTTCCTACTCATCCAGTTAGCTCAGGTCCCCGTCACTTCCTACTCATCCAGTTAGTTCAAGTCCCTGTCACTTCCTACTCATCCAGTTAGCTCAAGTCCCTGTCACTTCCTACTCATCCAGTTAGCTCAGTTCCCTGTCACTTCCTACTCATCCAGTTAGCTCAAGTCCCTGTCACTTCCCACTCACCCAGTTAGCTCAAGTCCCTGTCACTTCCTACTCATCCAGTTAGCTCAGGTCCCTGTCACTTCCTTCTCATCCAGTTAGCTCAGGTCCCTGTCACTTCCTACTCATCCAGTTGGCTCATGTCCCTGTCACTTCCCACTCACCCAGTTAGCTCAGGTCCCTGTCACTTCCCACTCACCCAGTTAGCTCAAGTCCCTGTCACTTCCTACACATCCAGTTAGCTCAAGTCCCTGTCACTTCCCACTCATCCAGTTAGCTCAAGTCCCTGTCACTTCCCACTCACCCAGTTAACTCAAGTCCCTGTCACTTCCCACTCACCCAGTTAGCTCAAGTCACTGTCACTTCCCACTCACCCAGTTAGCTCAAGTCCCTGTCACTTCCCACTCACCCAGTTAGCTCAAGTCCCTGTCACTTCCCACTCACCCAGTTAGCTCAAGTCACTGTCACTTCCCACTCACCCAGTTAGCTCAAGTCACTGTCACTTCCCACTCACCCAGTTAGCTCAAGTCCCTGTCACTTCCCACTCACCCAGTTAGCTCAGGTCCATGTCACTTCCTACTCATCCAGTTAGCTCAAGTCCCTGTCACTTCCCACTCACCCAGTTAGCTCATGTCCATGTCACTTCCTACTCATCCAGTTAGCTCAGGTCCCTGTCACTTCCCACTCACCCAGTTAGCGCAGGTCCCTGTCACTTCCTACTCATCCATTTAGCTCAAGTCCCTGTCACTTCCCACTCACCCAGTTAGCGCAGGTCCCTGTCACTTCCCACTCACCCAGTTAGCTCAAGTCCCTGTCACTTCCCACTCACCAAGTTAGCTCAGGTCCATGTCACTTCCTACTCATCCAGTTAGCGCAGGTCCCTGTCACTTCCCACTCACCCAGTTAGCTCAGGTCCATGTCACTTCCTACTCATCCAGTTAGCTCAGGTCCCTGTCACTTCCCACTCACCCTGTTAGCTCAGGTCCCTGTCACTTCCCACTCATCCAGTTAGCTCAAGTCCCTGTCACTTCCCACTCACCCAGTTAGCTCAAGTCCCTGTCACTTCCCACTCATCCAGTTAGCTCAAGTCCCTGTCACTTCCCACTCACCCAGTTAGCTCAGGTCCCTGTCATTTCCCACTCATCCAGTTAGCTCAAGTCCCTGTCACTTCCCACTCATCCAGTTAGCTCAGGTCCATGTCACTTCCTACTCATCCAGTTAGCTCAAGTCCCTGTCACTACCCACTCACCCAGTTAGCTCAAGTCCCTCCTAACTCTCTGCCTTGAGGCAGGTTTGTAGTCTCGTCTACTCTCCCTTTTTTTTGTTGGCACGTCCAAAGCATCAAGAACTCTTCCAAAAGTGTCCGTGTTTCTCAGTCTTGTTGCCATATCAGCCACACCCACCTGGTTGAGGATTCTTGGAATCTATGGCAATGGTCACTCTACCATTCGTCAGTAACCAATCACTATCTCTTTAACTCCGCCTTACAATTCTGTCATTAATCATCGTTTCATGAGGAATCTGTCAATCACTCCTACTACTTAGGCTTCCAGCAAAACAAAGCTGTCATTTGGTCTCTGAGACCACATGTGGGAGTCTCTCTCTCAGAACTCTTTTTATCTCCTACAGTCGTAGCACATCAGAGAGAACTCTGCGTCTCATATCGTTAGGTTTCAACGAAACGTTTACGGCTAAAAACTCCCCGTTCGGTCGCTCTGTCATGAATATCAAACGAGCCTGTTTTCTTGGTCCAACGCTATTCTCCGTTTTCTAGGTAACATCCACAGGCTAGGGACGATCTCTAAAAGTTCCAACATATAGTCCGTGGTAACTATCTCTTGCTGTTTCTATCCGCTTAATCTCATAGCGTGTTACCACTCAACGTTCTGAGTCTGGTCGACCAATTTACGATCGCTAATTCTTGAGCTCCTTTATTTTCTACTTGACCTACAACTTATTCTTCTTGTATTCTACTGGGTGGGTAACACTATCACAACACGGCCCCTGTCAGTTCTCATATACTTCATTAGTTCAAGCCCCTGTCAGTTCTCATATACTGCATTAGTTCAAGCCTCTGTCAGTTCTCATATCATGCATTACTTCAAACCCCTGTCAGTTCTCATATCCTGCATTAGTTCAAGCCCCTGTCAGTTCTCATCCACTGCATTAGTTCAAGCCCCTGTCAGTTCTCATATCCTGCATTAGTTCAAGCCCCTGTCAGTTCTCATATACTGCATTAGTTCAAGCCCCTGTCAGTTCTCATCCAATGCATTAGTTCAAGCCTCTGTCAGTTCTCATATACTGCATTAGTTCAAGCCTCTGTCAGTTCTCAAATCCTGCATTAGTTCAAGCCTCTTTCAGTTCTCGTATCCTGCATTAGTTCAAGCCCCTGTCAGTTCTCATATACTGCATTAGTTCAAGCCCCTGACAGTTCTCATCTATTGAATTAGTTCAAGCCTCTGTCAGTTCTCATATACTGCATTAGTTTAAGCCTCTGCCAGTTATCATATTCTGCATTAGTTCAAGCCCCTGTCAGTTATCAGATACTGCATTAGTTCAAGCCCCTGTCAGTTCTCATCCACTGCATTAGTTCAAGCCCCTGTCAGTTCTCATATCCTGCATTAGTTCAAGCCCCTGTCAGTTCTCATCTATTGAATTAGTTCAAGCCCCTGTCAGTTCTCTTATACTGCATTAGTTTAAGCCCTTGTCATTTCTCATCCACTGCATTAGTTCAAGCCTCTGTCAGTTCCCACTGACTGAATTAATTCAATCTTTTTTCACTTATCATACACTGCATTAGTTCACGCCTCTGCCAGTTCTCATACACTGCATTAGTTCACGCCTCTGCCAGTTCTCATCCACTGCATTAGTTCACGCCTCTGCCAGTTCTCATCCACTGCATTAGTTCAAGTCTATGACAGTTCTCATCCACTGAATTAGCTCAATATTTTTTCAGTCCCCAGTCACAGCGTTAGTTCAAACCCCTGTCACTTCCCACCAACTGAACTAGTTCAAGCCCCTGTTAGTTCTTCTTACTCAATTAGTTCAAGCCCCTGTTAGTTCTTCTTACTGAATTAGTTCAAGCCCCAGCTAGTTCTAACCCACTGATCTCAAGCCACACTACCTCTTGTCATCCACTGAATTAGTTCAAGTCTATCAGTTCTCTTTACTGAATTAGTTGAAACCTCTTCCAGTTCTTATCTTCTAAACTAGTTTAAGCTGCTGTCAATTCTTATTCACTGTATTAGTTCAAGCCTGTGTCAGTTCTCTTTACTGAATTAGTTGAAACCTCTATCAGTCTCTCTTTACTGAATTAGTTGAAACCTCTATCAGTTCTTATCTACTAAACTAGTTTAAGCTGCTGTCAATTCTCATTCACTGTATTATTTCAAGCCTGTGTCAGTTCTCATCTACTGAATTAGTTTAATCCCACTTCCAGTTCTCATCTACTGAATTAGTTCAAGCCCACTTCCAGTTCTCATCTACTGAATTAGTTCATGCTCCCTGTCAGTTCTCATATAGTGAATTAGTTCAAGCTACTGTCAGTTCCCGCTCACTGCATTAGTTCAAGCCCACGGCAGTTCTCATTACTAAATTATTTCAAGCCTTTGCCAACCCTCATCCACTGAATTAGTTCAAGCCCCCTGTCAGTTCTTATCTACTAAATTAGTTCAAGCCCCTGTCAGTTCCCACTCACTGCATAAGTTCAAGCCCCTGACAGTTCTCATCTACTAAATTAGTTCAAGCCCCTGTCAGTTCTCATCTACTAAATTAGTCCAAGCCCCTGTCAGTTCTTATCTATTAAATTAGTTCAAGCCCCTGTCAGTTCTTATCTGCTAAATTAGTTCAAGCCCCCTGACAGTTCTCATCTACTAAATTTGTTCAAGCACCTGTCAGTTCCCACTCACTGCATAAGTTCAAGCCCCTGTCTTTTCTCATCTACTAAATTAGTTCAAGCCCCCTGTCAGTTCTCATCTACTAAATTAGTTCAAGCCCCTGTCTGTTCTCATCTACTAAATTAGTTCAAACCCCCTGTCTGTTCTCATCTACTAAATTAGTTCAAGCCCCCTGTCAGTTCTCGTCTACTAAATTAGTTCAAGCCCCCTGTCTTTTCTCATCTACTAAATTAGTTCAAGCCCCCTGTCAGTTATTATCTACTAAATTAGTTCAAGCCCCTGTCTTTTCTCATCTACTAAATTAGTTCAAGCCCCCTGTCAGTTCTCATCTACTAAATTAGTTCAAGCCCCCTGTCAGTTCTCATCTGCTAAAGTAGTTCAAGCCCCTGTCAGTTCTCATCTACTAAATTAGTTCAAGCCCCTGTCAGTTCTCATCTACTAAATTAGTTCAAGCTCCTGTCAGTTCTCATCTACTAAATTAGTTCAAGCCCCTGTCAGTTCTCATCTACTAAATTAGTTCAAGCCCCCTGTCAGTTCTCGTCTACTAAATTAGTTCAAGCCCCCTGTCTTTTCTCATCTACTAAATTAGTTCAAGCCCCCTGTCAGTTCTCATCTACTAAATTAGTTCAAGCTCCTGTCTGTTCTCATCTACTAAATTAGTTCAAGCCCCCTGTCAATTCTCATCTACTAAATTAGTTCAAGCCCCCTTTTAGTTCTCATCTACTAAATTAGTTCAAGTCCCCTTTCAGTTCTCACCTACTAAATTAGTTCAAGCCCCTGTCAGTTCTCATCTGCTAAATAAGTTCAAGCCCCTGTCAGTTATCATCTACTAAATTAGTTCAAGCCCCTGTCTGTTCTCATCTACTAAATTAGTTCAAGCTCCTGTCTGTTCTCATCTACTAAATTAGTTCAAGCCCCCTGTCAGTTCTCATCTACTAAATTAGTTCAAGCCCCCTTTCAGTTCTCATCTACTAAATTAGTTCAAGCCCCCTTGTCAGTTCTCATCTACTAAATTAGTTCAAGCCGCTGCCAATTCTCATCTACTGAACTACTTCAAGCCCCTGCCAATTCTCATCTACTGAACTACTTCAAGCCCCTGCCAATTCTCATCTACTGAACTACTTCAAGCCCCTGCCAATTCTCATCTACTGAACTACTTCAAGCCCCTGCCAATTCTCATCTACTGAAATACTTCAAGCCCCTGCTGGATCTAACCCACTCATCCCAAGCCACACTACCTCTTGTTATCCACTGAATTCTCTCAAGTTACTGCCAATACTTGTCGCCGGTGTTTGCTCAATCAATCGTCAAAGTATTTCTTGACTTCAGTTGGGCAAGCCAGCTAAATTAACTTCAATTCTAACATCCGGCGGACTCCAGAATATCCTCTCCTATGTGTCTGCTTGAGGGGGTCGTAATTTAGAATTGTTCTGCGAGAACACGATCAGGAGTTGGTAGTTTCAAGACAAACTTTGATAGTTTGAAAGGCTTATTAATGCAAATTCGTAGGAAAGAAAACTAACTGAAAACTGTAAATGTGTTCTTTGATTGGCTTGGTCGTTTGTGTGAGTCTTCGTGTGAATTGTTTGAGCTGGTGTGGAGGAGTGAGATAGACACCGTGAACTTGAAGTAGGACAGAAAGTTTAAATATGGATAAATAAATGGACACTTCGTTTCGATAATTTGGAGAAGTTTATAATTTGTGTATAGAACAGGGTCTGGTTTATTGATTACTTTCTCCTTGTGAGATGTTGATGGAGCTCTGCTGTTTCTAGTGATTGTGAATTTAGACTTTTCGTGTCCCCTAGAAAGGTGAGGGAGGAGGGGGGCTTAACTCTTTGTTTCCATACCGTATCGATGATATAGCAGCTACTCATCAGCAATGATATGACAGCTACTTAGCAGCAATGGTATGACAGCTAATCATGAGCAATGGTATGGCAGCTACTCAACAGCAATGGTATGGCAGCTACTCAGCAGCAATGATATGGCAGCTACTCATCAGCAATGATATAACAGCCACTCAGCAGCAATGATATGACAGCTACTCAGCAGCAATGATATGACAGCTACTCAGCAGCAATGATATGACAGCTACTCATCAGCAAAGATATAACAGTCACTCAGCAGCAATGATTTAACAGCTACTCAGCAGCAATGATTTGACAGCTACTCAGCAGCAATGATATGGCAGCTACTCATCAGCAATGATATGACAGCTACTCATCAGCAATGATATAACAGCCACTCAGCAGCAATGATATAACAGCCACTCATCAGCAATGATATGACAGCCATTCAGCAGCAATGATATAACAGCCACTCATCAGCAATGGTATGGCATCTACTCAACAGCAATGGTATGGCAGCTACTCAGCAGCAATGATATGGCAGCTACTCATCAGCAATGATATAACAGCCACTCAGCAGCAATGATATGACAGCTACTCAGCAGCAATGATATGACAGCTACTCAGCAGCAATGATATGACAGCTACTCATCAGCAAAGATATAACAGTCACTCAGCAGCAATGATATGACAGCTACTCAGCAGCAATGATATGACAGCTACTCAGCAGCAATATATGACAGCTACTCAGCAGCAATGATTTAACAGCTACTCAGCAGCAATGATATGACAGCTACTCATCAGCAATGATATAACAGCCACTCAGCAGCAATGATATAACAGCCACTCATCAGCAATGATATGACAGCTACTCAGCAGCAATGATATGACAGCTACTCAGCAGCAATGATATGACAGCTACTCAGCAGCAATGATATCACAGCTACTCAGCAGCAATGATATGACAGCTACTCAGCAGCAATGATTTGACAGCTACTCAGCAGCAATGATATGACAGCTACTCAGCAGCAATGATATGACAGCTACTCAGCAGCAATGATTTAACAGCTACTCAGCAGCAATGATTTGACAGCTACTCAGCAGCAATGATATGGCAGCTACTCATCAGCAATGATATGACAGCTACTCATCAGCATTGATATAACAGCCACTCAGCAGCAATGATATAACAGCCACTCAGCAGCAATGATATGACAGCTACTCAGCAGCAATGATATGACAGCTACTCAGCAGCAATGATATGACAGCTACTCAGCAGCAATGATTTGACAGCTACTCAGCAGCAATGATATGACAGCTACTCAGCAGCAATGATATGACAGCTACTCAGCAGCATTATCGTTTAGGTCTTTTTCAGTTCCTCAATTGCATAAAGCTGTAACCTCACACATTTTGTTTTCTGTTGTTTCTTTATTTTTTTTTTCTGATCATTAACTTTACAGTTGCATCGTATTTCTATGCATCTTTACGCATTATTCTGCCTTTACTTATGTATCGATGGTGTAAATTTCAACTGAAGTGCTCTTTACATGACGTTTAATTAAGTGAAGTTGCCTGCGTACATGCATTCTTTCCAGTTCCATCTCTAGCTCAGTTTTGTTGGTAGACTCATGAGAATGACTCTATCATTAGAGTTTATCGTCAGCTATGATACATTTGTTGTCTGTGACTGGCTGACGCTTTCATCTCACTGAGATAAGAACAAATATCAAGGGGCGGAGCTTCAAGAAAACTGAGCAAAATGGAGGCAGGAAGTTCAGGGATTGCTCCCCAAAACATTTTCATTTAGAATTCCGTCTCGTGTAAATAAATAGCTGCCCCATTTTTTCTTTTAAATAATAGAGATAAATTTAATATTTCACAACATTTCTTCTTCTTCTTCTTCTTTTTCTTTTTCTTCATCGTTCAAACGATGTGATCATGCGAACTTGACTCTTTGTCCTGTTTCATGATAGAGGGGCAAGGACAACATCATGACACACGATAAACTTGTCGATAGCCAGTACTTGTTTTAGCGTGTTTGTTCTGATTGTTCCCTTGAACCTGCGCCGTGGTAGACACACTCCGTCTTCGGCAGACTCATTTTAATTGTTTGTATTTTTAATATGCTTTCGTTGGTCTTAAACACTTAAACACAAATATATTTCGACTTTTGTTTTGGTTACTTGTTGCACTAACTTGGTCGTAATATTTGCTCTGTCTTCTATAGTGTCTAGCATATTCTATATCTTTTTAACTATTATTACTTTTTCTCATCCCTTTTATAAGAAAAAAAAAAAAAAAAAAAAAAAAAAAGTAAAGAGCCCCGTCACGCCAAGTGATGTAAAATATGATGTTAGTGACCATAATTTTTACAGACCTTCTGCACATGATTTTTTGGGGTAATGTGGTCGGTATTACGCCCGGGCTTTATACTGGGTTTACTTCACCAGAAAAAAATCCGGTGCCCATCTAAGGCTGGGTGAACAGGGAAGCTATCGATCAGGATCTAACACGACTTCTTGTAATTGTAGTCCAGTTCACTAACCACTGAGCGATTGCGGCTCAAATCTCTTTATGTCTATCGACAAACAATCTGCTGCAACGCATAGATTGACGCCCGTTTGATCCGAATTGAAATTCCGTAGAAAACATCATCATTATCATGTGCCATACCGGTTGGCGTAGGTGATCATGTCCCTCCACAATCTTCTATCTACAGTGCATCGTATCAGTTCTGCTGTTGACTGTTTTCAATGCCATGACACCAAGCTATCCAGTATTTTCTCTCTTTGTCGTCCGCGATCTCTCTTTCCTTTTATTTTGCCAGTTGTAACCAAGTATTCCAACTTTCCTCTTCTCATGATGTGCCCGAAAAATGTTGATTGTTTCTTTCTAATGTTTTTTAGGAGCTTCCTTTTTGTTTTGGCCTGTTTAAGAATTTCCTTATTGGTCTTTTTAGCTGTCCAGGGAACTTTGAACATTCTTCTGAGAAATCCCATCTCTGTGGCCTCTAATCGTCTTTTCATTTATTTGTCTACTGTCCATGATTCGCTTCCATAGGTCAGAAATGGTTCTATATAGCACCAATAAACTCTCTTTCTCACTTCTATTGACATAGATTTGTTACATAAGATAATTTTCATGTTCGTACAGGCAACCCAAAATAACATAACCGGTAGAAATCGGTTTTGACCTACCGAGAAGAGAATCCACTTTCATCAGAATGACAAACGATTTTAATGCACATGCCCACGCGTAAAAAAGAACGCGAATAGTAAAAGCCACGGCAAGAACAATAAAAGCCAGGACAAGAACAATAAAAGCCAGAACAGAAACAATAAAAGCCAGGACTAGAACAATAAAAGCCACGACAAGAACAATAAAAGCCAGAACAAGAACAATAAAACCAGAACAAGAACAATAAAACCAGAACAAGAACAATAAAACCAGAACAAGAACAATAAAACCAGAACAAGAACAATAAAAGTCAGAACAAGAACAATAAAAATCAGAATAAGAACAATAAAAAACAGGACAAGAACAATAAAAGCCACGACAAGAACAATAAAAGCCAGGACAAGAACAATAAAAACCAGGACAAGAACATTAAAAGCCACGACAAGAACAATAAAAGCCACGACAAGAATAATAAAAACCAGGACAAGAACAATAAAAGCCACGACAAGAAAATAAAAGCCAGGACAAGAACAATAAAAGCCAGGACTAGAACAATAAAAGCCACGACAAGAACAATAAAAGGTAGAACAAGAACAATAAAGCCAGAACAAGAACAATAAAATCAGAACAAGAACAATAAAAGCCAGGACAAGAACAATAAAAGCCAGAACAAGAAAAAAAAGCCAGAACAAGAACAACAAAAGCCAGGACAGGAACAATAAAAGCCAGAACCAAAAAAAGAAAAAGCCAGAACAAGAACAACAAAAGCCAGGACAGGAACAATAAAAGCCAGAACAAGAACAATAAAAACCAGAAAAAAAAACAATAAAAGCCAGGACAAGAACAATAAAAGCCAGAACAAGAACAAGAAAAATAAAAGCCAGAACAAGAACAATAAAAGCCAGGACAAGAACAATAAAAGCCAGGACAAGAACAATAAAAGTCAGAGCAAGAACAATAAAAGCCACTACAAGAACAAATAAAAGCCACAACAAGAACAATAAAAGCCAGAACAAGAACAATAAAGGCTAGGACAAGAACAAAAAAGACAGAACAAGAACAATAAAACCAGAACAAGAACAATAAAACCAGAACAAGAACAATAAAAGTCAGAACAAGAACAATTAAAGCCAATACAAGAACAATAATAGCCACGTCAAGAACAATAAAAGCTGGGACAAAAACAATAAAATCCAGGACAAGAACAATAAAAGCCAGAACAAGAACAATAAAAGCCAGGACAAAAACAATAAAAGCCAGGACAAAAACAATAAAAGCCAAAACAAGAACAATAAAAGACAGAACAAGAAAAATAAAAGCCAGAAAAAAAACAATAAAAGCCAGGACAAGAACAATAAAAGCCACGACAAGAACAATAAAATCCAGAACACGAACAATGAAAGCCACGACAAGATCAATAAAAGCCACGACAAGAACAATGAAAGCCACTACAAGAACAGTAAAAGCTAGGAGAAAACAATAAAAGTCACAACAAGAACAATAAATGCCAGAACAAGAACAATAAAAGCCAGGACAAAACGATAAAAGCCACAATAAGAACAACAAAAGCCAGGAAAAGAACAATAAAATAACAGAACAAGAACAATAAAAGTCAGAACAAGAACAATAAAAGTCAGAACAAGAACAATAATAGCCAGGACAAGAACAATAAAAGATACGACAAGAACAATAAAAGCCAGGACAAAACAATAAAAGCCAGACCAAGAACAATAAAAGCCATAACAAGAACAATAAAAGCCACGACAAGAACAATAAAAGCCAGAACAAGAACAATAGTAGCCACGACAAGACAATAAAAGCCACGACAAGAACAATAAAAGCCAGAACAAGAACAATAAAAGCCAGAACAAGAACAATAAAAACCAGAACAAGAACAATAAAAGCTACGACAAGAACAATAAATGCCACGACAAAACGATAAAAGCCACAACAAGAACAATAAAAGCCAGAATAAGAACAATAAAAGCTAGGACAAGAACAATAAAAGCTACGACAAGACAATAAAAGCCAGGACAAAACGATAAAAGCCACAATAAGAACAACAAAAGCCAGGACAAGAACAATAAAATACCAGAACAAGAACAATAAAAGTCAGAACAAGAACAATAAAAGTCAGAACAAGAACAATAATAGCCAGGACAAGAACAATAAAAGATACGACAAGAACAATAAAAGCTAGGACAAAAACAATAAAAGCCAGGACAAGAACAATAAAAGCCAGGACAAAACAATAAAAGCCAGACCAAGAACAATAAAAGCCATAACAAGAACAATAAAAGCCACGACAAGAACAATAAAAGCCAGAACAAGAACAATAGTAGCCACGACAAGACAATAAAAGCCACGACAAGAACAATAAAAGCCAGAACAAGAACAATAAAAGCCAGAACAAGAACAATAAAAACCAGAACAAGAACAATAAAAGCTACGACAAGAACAATAAAAGCTACGACAAGACAATAAAAGCCACGACAAGAACAATAAAAGCCAGGACAATAACAACAAAAGCCACGACAAGAACAATAAAAGCCAGAATAAGAACAATAAAAGCTAGGACAAGAACAATAAAAGCTACGACAAGACAATAAAAGCCACGACAAGAACAATAAAAGCCACGACAAGAACAATAAAAGCCACGACAATAACAATAAAAGCTCCGAAAAGAACAATAAAAGCCACGACAAGAACAATAAAAGCCAGGACAATAACAACAAAAGCCACGACAAGAACAATAAAAGCCAGGACAATAACAACAAAAGCCAGGACAATAACAACAAAAGCCAGGACAATAACAATAAAAGCCACGAAAAGAACAATAAAAGCAATGACAATAACAATAAAAGTCATGACAAGAACAATAAAAACCAGGACAATAACAATGAAAGCCACGACAAGAACAATAAAGGCCTAAATGAATCTTCTGAAATATGAGAATGTCCTTCTACACAAATGTATATGACCAGTCTAATATGAAGCCTGGAGATGCAGGAATGCCTTACACCACATGATCACTGTGGAAACTGACTGAATTTGTATCTGAAATGTCCAGATTTCGAAACAGGCTTGAGGGATTTTCAGAAAATGGTAGAATTTAATTAATTAGCCAGCTCAAACAACAGCGCAGAGTAAAATGGCTACGTCATGTATCTCGATCGTCTGGCCCAGCAAAACTTACTATGTAAAGAACTATGAAAGGAGCTAGAAGGAAAGGTTGACAGAGAAAGTGAAGGGGATATGACATCAAAGAATGTTCAGGCCCGAAGGATAACTGAATGTATAGAGAAGGTTAACGAAGTCTTTCAGTGGTGCCCCAACGACCACCAAGTTGACGATATCTGCCAGTGGTGCCCCAACGACCTCCAAGTTAATGAAGTCTGCCAGTGGTGCCCCAACGACCACCAAGTTGACGATATCTGCCAGTGGTGCCCCAACGACCAACAAGTTGACGAAGTCTGCCAGTGGTGCCCCAACGACCACCAAGTTGACGAAGTCTGCCAGTGGTGCCCCAACGACCACCAAGTTGACGATATCTGCCAGTGGTGCCCCAACGACCTCCAAGTTGACGATATCTGCCAGTGGTGCCCCAACGACCTCCAAGTTAACGAAGTCTGCCAGTGTTACCTCAACGACCACCAAGTTAACGAAGTCTGTCAGTGGTGCCCCAACGACCACCAAGTTAATGAAGTCTGCCAGTGGTGCCCCAACGACCACCAAGTTGACGATATCTGCCAGTGTTACCTCAACGACCACCAAGTTCACGAAGTCTGTCAGTGGTGCCCCAACGACCACCAAGTTGACGATATCTGCCAGTGTTACCTCAACGACCACCAAGTTCACGAAGTCTGCCAGTGGTGCCCCAACGACCACCAAGTTCACGAAGTCTGCCAGTGGTGCCCCAACGACCACCAAGTTGACGATATCTGCCAGTGGTGCCCCAACGACCTCCAAGTTAACGAAGTCTGTCAGTGGTGCCCCAACGACCACCAAGTTGACGATATCTGCCAGTGGTGCCCCAACGACCACCAAGTTGACGAAGTCTGCCAGTGGTGCCCCAACGACCACCAAGTTCACGAAGTCTGCCAGTGGTGCCCCAACGACCACCAAGTTGACGATATCTGTCAGTGGTGCCCCAACGACCACCAAGTTGACGATATCTGCCAGTGGTGCCCCAACGACCTCCAAGTTAACGAAGTCTGCCAGTGGTGCCCCAACGACCACCAAGTTAACGAAGTCTGCCAGTGTTACCTCAACGACCACCAAGTTAACGAAGTCTGTCAGTGGTGCCCCAACGACCACCAAGTTGACGAAGTCTGCCAGTGGTGCCCCAACGACATCCAAGTTAACGAAGTCTGTCAGTGGTGCCCCAACGACCACCAAGTTAACGAAGTCTGCCAGTGTTACCTCAACGACCACCAAGTTAACGAAGTCTGTCAGTGGTGCCCCAACGACCACCAAGTTGACGAAGTCTGTCAGTGGTGCCCCAACGACCACCAAGTTAATGAAGTCTGCCAGTGGTGCCCCAACGACCACCAAGTTGACGATATCTGCCAGTGGTGCCCCAACGACCACCAAGTTAATGAAGTCTGCCAGTGGTGCCCCAACGACCACCAAGTTAACGAAGTCTGCCAGTGGTGCCCCAACGACCACCAAGTTGACGAAGTCTGCCAGTGGTGCCCCAACGACCTCCAAGTTAACGAAGTCTGCCAGTGGTGCCCCAACGACCTCCAAGTTAACGAAGTCTGCCAGTGGTGCCTCAACGACCACCAAGTTAACGAAGTCTGTCAGTGGTGCCCCAACGACCACCAAGTTGACGAAGTCTGTCAGTGGTGCCCCAACGACCTCCAAGTTGACGATATCTGCCAGTGGTGCCCCAACGACCACCAAGTTGACGATATCTGCCAGTGGTGCCCCAACGACCACCAAGTTGACGAAGTCTGTCAGTGGTGCCCCAATGACCACCAAGTTGACGATATCAGTCAGTGGTGCCCCAACGACCACCAAGTTGACGATATCTGTCAGTGGTGCCCCAACGACCTCCAAGTTGACGATATCTGCCAGTGGTGCCCCAACGACCACCAAGTTGACGATATCTGCCAGTGGTGCCCCAACGACCACCAAGTTGACGATATCTGCCAGTGGTGCCCCAACGATCACCAAGTTGACGACATCTGCCAGTGGTGCCCCAACGACCTCCAAGTTGACGAAGTCTGTCAGTGGTGCCCCAACGACCACCAAGTTGACGATATCTGCCAGTGGTGCCCCAACGACCACCAAGTTAATGAAGTCTGCCAGTGTTACCTCAACGACCACCAAGTTAACGAAGTCTGTCAGTGGTGCCCCAACGACCACCAAGTTGACGAAGTCTGTCAGTGGTGCCCCAACGACCACCAAGTTGACGAAGTCTGCCAGTGGTGCCCCAACGACCACCAAGTTGACGAAGTCTGCCAGTGTTACCTCAACGACCACCAAGTTGACGAAGTCTGCCAGTGGTGCCCCAACGACCACCAAGTTAATGAAGTCTGCCAGTGTTACCTCAACGACCACCAAGTTAACGAAGTCTGCCAGTGGTGCCCCAACGACCACCAAGTTGACGATATCTGCCAGTGGTGCCCCAACGACCACCAAGTTAACGATGTCTGCCAGTGGTGCCCCAACGACCACCAAGTTGACGATATCTGCCAGTGGTGCCCCAACGACCACCAAGTTGACGATATCTGCCAGTGGTGCCCCAACGACCACCAAGTTAACGAAGTCTGTCAGTGGTGCCCCAACGACCCCCAAGTTAACGAAGTCTGCCAGTGTTACCTCAACGACCAACAAGTTGACGAAGTCTGTCAGTGGTGCCCCAACGACCACCAAGTTAATGAAGTCTGCCAGTGGTGCCCCAACGACCACCAAGTTGACAAGATCTGCCAGTGGTGCCCCAACGACCACCAAGTTGACAAGATCTGCCAGTGGTGCCCCAACGACCACCAAGTTAATGAAGTCTGCCAGTGGTGCCCCAACGACCACCAAGTTAATGAAGTCTGCCAGTGGTGCCCCAACGACCACCAAGTTGACAAGATCTGCCAGTGGTGCCCCAACGACCACCAAGTTAATGAAGTCTGCCAGTGGTGCCCCAACGACCACCAAGTTAATGAAGTCTGCCAGTGGTGCCCCAACGACCACCAAGTTAACGAAGTCTGCCAGTGTTACCTCAACGACCACCAAGTTGACGAAGTCTGCCAGTGGTGCCCCAACGACCACCAAGTTAATGAAGTCTGCCAGTGGTGCCTCAACGGCCAACAAGTTGACGAAGTCTGTCAGTGGTGCCCCAACGACCACCAAGTTGACAAGATCTGCCAGTGGTGCCCCAACGACCCCCAAGTTAATGAAGTCTGCCAGTGGTGCCCCAACGACCACCAAGTTAATGAAGTCTGCCAGTGGTGCCACAACGACCACCAAGTTAATGAAGTCTGCCAGTGGTGCCCCAACGACCAACAAGTTGACGAAGTCTGCCAGTGGTGCCCCAACGACCAACAAGTTGACGAAGTCTGCCAGTGTTGCCCCAACGACCAACAAGTTGACGAAGTCTGCCAGTGGTGCCCCAACGACCAACAAGTTGACGAAGTCTGCCAGTGGTGCCCCAACGACCAACAAGTTGACGAAGTCTGCCAGTGGTGCCCCAACGACCAACAAGTTGACGAAGTCTGCCAGTGTTGCCCCAACGACCAACAAGTTGACGATATCTGCCAGTGGTGCCCCAACGACCACCAAGTTGACGATATCTGCCAGTGGTGCCCCAACGACCACCAAGTTAACGAAGTCTGTCAGTGGTGCCCCAACGACCACCAAGTTAACGAAGTCTGTCAGTGGTGCCCCAACGACCAACAAGTTGACGAAGTCTGTCAGTGGTGCCCCAACGACCACCAAGTTGACAAGATCTGTCAGTGTTGCCCCAACGACCAACAAGTTGACAAGATCTGTCAGTGTTGCCCCAACGACCAACAAGTTGACAAGATCTGTCAGTGTTGCCCCAACGACCAACAAGTTGACGAAGTCTGTCAGTGGTGCCCCAACGACCAACAAGTTGACGAAGTCTGCCAGTGGTGCCCCAACGACCAACAAGTTGAAGAAGTCTGCCAGTGGTGCCCCAACGACCAACAAGTTGACGAAGTCTGCCAGTGGTGCCCCAACGACCAACAAGTTGACGAAGTCTGCCAGTGGTGCCCCAACGACCAACAAGTTGACGAAGTCTGCCAGTGGTGCCCCAACGACCAACAAGTTGACAAGATCTGTCAGTGTTGCCCCAACGACCACCAAGTTGACAAGATCTGTCAGTGTTGCCCCAACGACCAACAAGTTGACGAAGTCTGTCAGTGGTGCCCCAACGACCAACAAGTTGACGAAGTCTGCCAGTGGTGCCCCAACGACCAACAAGTTGACGAAGTCTGCCAGTGGTGCCCCAACGACCAACAAGTTGACGAAGTCTGCCAGTGGTGCCCCAACGACCACCAAGTTGACGAAGTCTGCCAGTGGTGCCCCAACGACCACCAAGTTGACAAGATCTGTCAGTGTTGCCCCAACGACCAACAAGTTGACGATATCTGTCAGTGGTACCCCAACGACCACCAAGTTAACGATATCTGTCAGTGGTGCCCCAACGACCACCAAGTTGACGATATCTGTCAGTGGTGCCCCAACGACCACCAAGTTAACGATATCTGTCAGTGGTGCCCCAACGACCACCAAGTTGACGAAGTCTGCCAGTGGTGCCCCAACGACCACCAAGTTGACGAGATCTGCCAGTGGTACCCCAATTTCTATTTCTATGTGCAAAAGATGTGTGTGTGCAGTCAATTTTATGTGAACAGGTGTGTGACCTATTCCGACACAAAAGACGAACCAGAACACAACGGGAAGTACAAAGATTGACAGTTTACACCTAGCAGTGTTACCGAGGCCTTCCATAACCAATAACCTAACAACTGAGCACAATTGAGAAATAAGGGGTAGCGGTTACATTTTTTTTTACACATAAATAGAACTACTTTATTTACATAGTCCGCTGAACATAGACTATCAAAACAACCTCCCAGCGGCGTGGATCACCGCTGTAGGTGTCAAAGTAATGCAAAGGAGGTTCCAATTACCTCCTATCTACGTAGTATTTGTAATTAATCTCAGGGCTCTCTCTCACACGTTGAATCAATTATCTCTGTCCACATTTCCTGAACAGTGTACAGAACTTAACAACCAACGTAATGTCCACGTTATAAATCCATCTCATGGAACATATCATTACAGACACTTCCTCACTAATCCGCTCACTGTCACTCCACAGTATGATTACAAAATATCCAGCTTCCTAAACTAAGGATCCAGTCTCACTGGTTCCTTTAACTAAATTGAACATATTAAACGAAATGTCCACCGTATGATTGTTCCTACACACGGCCTAGCTAACGGCAGTCCGGGCATTCCCGTATTCGCTCTGCCACCCCCCAGCAAACATCGAAGTGTTTGTCTATGATTGTTCCTGTCCTACATTGATAAAACATGGCCCCTTCTTTTCATCATAACATTCTTCTCCAGGTTTTGTCCTTCGTGGTGCTTGTGTTCCACTATTCTTTTAGCATGTTGGTTATTCTCAGCTTCGCTGTCTTCTTCCTCTTGGATGTGTTCTTTTAACTCTTTCCGTACGTTGTGCCGCACAGTGCGTCACTCTCAATTTGATTAGTGTAAATTGTCATCAAACCATATTCTATTTACATGTCTTGTATGATCTTGGTAATGGTGAAATCTAATTCCTTGTATAATTATCGAAAAATGCATATATAATATATTAAGTGTTAGATAAATATAAACATGTAGATTGATTTTTAAAGTCATGAAACATTTAATCTCTGAAATCTCTACCGTTGAATTAGTAATAGCATTACGTACTGAAAGAGTTAAAGCCCTTGCGTTGTCATGCGTTTATTCGGCGTCAGCGCTTGGAGAGCTTGTTGCAGGCGACGACCATTGCAGGAACCAAAAAGTATCCGGTAATAGTGTTAATTATATTTTACTATTGAATAACAACTGTTTTTAAGTTTAGAAACTTTTAGTTCGCTTACCGAACTGTTCCGAATTAATGTGCCAGGGGTCTAATTTACATCTTAGGCTGATCAGTATACAGTTGGTGTCGGTTCATTATGCAATGACATTCACCCATTATTAGTTGGCTCAATTCAACAGCTCCATACCTATTGGCTCATTTAACCACAGACAATGACTCTTCCCGGTATGCATTTAGTTTTTTCTTTTTTTACTAGCCGTCTGCTGCTGCTGGCATTGCGTCCTCAAGTGTCGCATAACTCGTAATTATCTGTGATGCTGGTGCATTAAAGTCCAACGAGTCTTTCAGTGGTTCTCAGTCTACGATGAGCGCATCTCCAGGGGTATATTCAGCAGCAACGTAGGGGATCATCATCAAACACCATGCAGGCTGGTGTAGGTGATTATGTCTCTCCACAACTCTCTGTCTCTGCGGTTGTTTATTAATTTTCCAACTGGTTTCCTTTAATGTCACTATCTTAGCAATCTAGTATCTCTTTGTTTTGCTTCCTTCGAATTCTCCTTTTTTTTTTTAAATTTCTTTTCCACTTTTTTTTTTAGCTGTTAGTGGTATCCTCAACATTCTTCTGTAAAGTCACATTCCGTGGGTTACGAAGATTCCGGTGTGCACCAAAAAAGAAAATTAAATAAATTTCACAAGCGTTTAATGTGTTTAAGGAAGAGAAGAAGAAAAAATTTCAGAAGTTGTGATATCAACACCAAGCTTTGAGAGGAATTGTGAAATGGATATTTTGATTTAAATGCCGCTGTGAGTGTGTACTCGTGTTTAGGAAAAAAAAACCCGCCGTCGACCCTTGCCGCTGGCAGAAATGGGTACCAGGGTAGTACTCTGGGAAGGTGAAGAATGCCGCCTCGCATCGTTTCGATGCTTGAAGCAACACTATCCGGAAGTCTTTGAATACTTCTAGATAGGCGGCTGAGCACAGATGGGTGACAACTCACGTGTTAAGATGCCGATTCAAGTCTCGTACTTTACCTTTACCTTACCTTTATTTTCGTATTTAAACCACATCTCCGCCCACAAACGACGATTCCAAACGGGTTCCATCGAATAGAGAGTGCACAGTCATTTCCTTGCTCCAGTTTCCTCTGAAAGAAAATGCAGATCTAAAACAAATAAAGCAACCGAAACGGTTTGAGCGACTGCCTTAATCGCTGCAAAAAAAAACAGGACGACATGCAGCCATTGTGATTTTCCGTTGTCGATTGACGGGCGTTAGCAAGGTCGAACTCCTGTGCGAGCCAAGGTCTTTGAAGCTGTTTTAGTGAAGGCACTCTGTAAAGGGGCCTGAGGCAAAGACCGCCATCTTTCCCGAAAATCGATTCAGTGAGGATGATATAGCGACAAGATTATTTTTGTGAAAGCGTTTAAAAATGAGATAAAGTTGGAGTTTAAAGTGTAAATTGCGACTGTCAGAAGATTTGAATTGAAAGTGAAGTATTTCCGAAGGTAAAATTACAAAATTGTTTGTATTTTGAATCGTCGCCAATGAGCGGAGATTAGGGCTACACGATAGTCGACCATGTCAATGAGCGGAGATTAGGACTACACGATAGTCGACCATGTCAATGAGCGGAGATTAGGACTACACGATAGTCGACCATGTCAATGAGCGGAGATTTGGACTACACGATAGTCGACCATGTCAATGAGCGGAGATTTGGACTACACGATAGTCGACCATGTCAATGAGCGGAGATTTGGACTACACGATAGTCGACCATGTCAATGAGCGGAGATTAGGACTACACGATAGTCGACCATGTCAATGAGCGGAGATTAGGACTACACGATAGTCGACCATGTCAATGAGCGGAGATTAGGACTACACGATAGTCGACCATGTCAATGAGCGGAGATTTGGACTACACGATAGTCGACCATGTCAATGAGCGGAGATTTGGACTACACGATAGTCGACCATGTCAATGAGCGGAGATTAGGACTACACGATAGTCGACCATGTCAATGAGCGGAGATTAGGACTACACGATAGTCGACCATGTCAATGAGCGGAGATTAGGACTACACGATAGTCGACCATGTCAATGAGCGGAGATTAGGACTACACGATAGTCGACCATGTCAATGAGCGGAGATTAGGACTACACGATAGTCGACCATGTCAACAGAATTTGCCACTGCGCTTTGGCGGAGCTGTGACATGAGTGGAGCGGATATTGCCAATTCTCGTCTGCAGTGAAACTGACTCCTTGAAGAGAACAGAATAGAACTGAGTGAAATAAAAGACACCACCATCTTGGAAACCGGAAACAAACTGTATTATTAACTCTTTCCGTACGTTTAGCCGCACCATGCGTCACTCCTAAATTGATTAGTGTAAATAGTCATCAAACTATACTTTTTTTTACATGCCTTGTACCATCTTGGTATTGGTGAAATTTAATTCCTTGTACCATCTTGGTATTGGTGAAATCTAATTCCTTGTTAATTATCTAAAATTTCAAATATAATATGTTAAGTGTTAAACTTAATAATAATAAATATAAACATGTAGATTTAATGTTTAAAAACATGAAAAATGTTATTTCTGAAATCTCTACCGCGAGATTGATAATAACCTACTGTACTGAAAGAGTTCAGCTTTTTATTTAGTCTCAATCGTACTTGTGACATCTATCTATCTATTGTCCTTTCGAGCCGAAGTCGTCACATAGGGCAGAACCACAATCTCAATTTCAATCAAGAAACCTTATGTGCCAAAATGGCACATATTGCAGAGATCACTGCTTCTAAAATGTATGGTTCTGTTTCCATAACAATATTTTTCACAATGACAGCTTGTCAAGCCATCGATCAATCTCCTTAGTCGCCTCTTACGACATGCCTGGAAGGTCACAGTGTCACTATACTTGTGACATACAATTAGCTAAATCAGATCGAAACACTTCGCCAATGGGAGAGCCGCGATAGCTCAGTGGTTAGTGAACTGGACTACAAAAAACAAGAGGTCTGGTCCGATCCTGATCGACGGCTTTCGGGTTAACCCAACTTTTCTGGGAAATTAAAGCGGCACGGGCGTAATACTGACCACATTACACCAAAAATCATATGAAGAAGGTCAGTAGTGGGAGGTGGACACAATGCTCTCGCTTTTTTAGTTGACCAAAGAGTAGGAGGAAAGGAGGAAAAATTTCCTCCTTCAAGTACAAGAGTTATATAGTAGAATACCACCACTTTCCCATGGTGGAAGGTGGTGGTGGTGGTGGAGGACTTCTGTCATTATATATATGTATATATGAATAGGGCTTGTATAGTGCATGAAGGGGTGGGTTGTTGAGGGGGATAATTACTGAGTCATGTATTGGACATCAGTTTTTCCCGCCAAAGTGACTTCCAATAGGAGCTAGTGTGTGTGTGTGTGTTGTCCGGCTATAGACCACGCCCACTCCGGAAGTGAAACTACCATATTAGGGAGTAGTGATACGTTAGTTATTTCATAGTTATGGTGAGCATTTATACATATAATAGTAATAGTAATAGTTATTATATCTACGTGGACGTAAATGGGCCCCGTATTTAAGATAGGGACCGTAAGTAGGTATATATACATACATATATTGGCAAATCTTGCTGGCGGTATTAACGAACAGTTATTTTCTCCTACCGTGGCACATAATGACCCAATCGTTGCCGCTCTCGCGTGAGTTTAATGATTATTTTCTCCAGCGAGCGCGAAACGCAATAAGTTGTGTAAACTAATGAGCGATCTGTCTCGGTACGCGGTTAGCAGACAATAAGACATAGGTTAATAACAATACTTATGATCTCGATACGCGTATCGTGTTATCAAATAAGGTTCGTAAGTTATAAAATAACGACATAAAACTACCTCGCGACAGTCGTAGGTATGGATCCAACCTGGAATCATCCGTTTACGGCGCTTGTCGCAGGACCGACGGGATGCGGAAAAAATGTGTTTGTTAGGCGCTTTATCGATCACGTGTCAGAAATGATCAGACCCGCTCCGGAGGAAATAATCTACTGTTACGGCGAGTGGCAATCGATGTACGATACGATGAAGGGTGTTCAGTTTAACGAAGGGCTACCCGACATGGCGCAATGGCGAGGAGATAGGACACGTCCGTTGGTCATAGACGATCTGATGAACGAAACCGACGATAGGGTCACGAAACTATTTACCAAGGGAAGTCATCATAGAAATATAAGCGTCGTGTATATAGTACAGAATCTCTTTAGCAAAAACAAGGAACAGCGGACGATAAGTCTCAACAGTCATTACATAGTTATGTTTAAAAACCCGAGAGACGGGTCTCAGATTACGAATCTGGCCAAACAAATGTACCCGGGGCGCGTGTCGTACGTGCAAGAAAGTTTTAAAGACGCGACATCAGCTCCACACGGGTATTTATTATTTGACCTTCGGCAAGAGACGCCGGATCATCTAAGGCTGCGCGCAAATATTTTTCCTAAAAAACAGCAGGTAGTCTACATCCCAAAGTAAGGAACATGGGCGAGTCGGTCAAAAGACACGGAGAGATGTTGCGTTTTCTGTGCTCTGCTAAACCACCAGTTGTAAAGGCCGCGATGAAAACAGCGTCGCCTGATCTCATAAGAACTCTGTGCGAATGTTGCCACAACGTGTTAAAAGGTAACGTTCGGCTCACGCCGGCTCAGAAGAGACGGTTGCAGCGCCATAAACACGACCTGAGGATTCTCGCACGAAAAAAGACGACCGTGAAAAAGAGAAAACAGATTCTACACAAAAGGGTGGTTTTATCGGCGCTCTGATTAAACCAGTTCTGGGTATCCTGAGCGGTATTCTGGGCATGTGAACGATGGCAAAGAAAATGATTTTGATCGATCCTCGACTGCTAGAGTCTGTAAATCACCACCAAATCGCGTATACACCACCCGAGTCACTAAAAGACACCCTAGGAGATCTGGATACGCAAATGCAACGAGTCCTGGAAAGAGAGGACATGTCACCACGCGACAAAGCCAGACTGTATCAGCAGACATTGCAACGGTATCTGCAACGTCTCGATCAGTACAGACACAAACCTCTAGGCGTAGTGGACATTAAACAGGCACCCCCATCCCCCGACGCGATTACAACACCACCAACCGCGGTACTTAAAGACGAAGTCGACGAAAAAATTCCTCAGTCAGCGCCAAGCGCGCCTAGGCCGAAAACGAAAGCGGTCACTCACAAAGAAGTTGTGGGCAAGTACAGGCTCAGGAAAAGAAGAAAAAGTAAAATTCCAAAACCAAACTGGGAGTCATGGCCAAACGAGTAGATAAGATGTTAAGAAGCCGTTACTACGATCCGAATCGACCGGGTGCCTACGGGGGTGTGGGTGGTTTACAGCGTAGTACAAAACTAAGCTCTGCAAAAATTAAAGAATGGCTGAGTCTACAGGATGCTTATACTCTACACAAACCCGTTGTTAGAAAATTTAAGAGACGACCCATCATCGTGGGTGGTATGAATCAGCAGTTCCAGGCTGATCTGATCGATCTGAGACAATTAAGAAGATACAACGACGCGTTCTCGTATCTCGTTACGTGTATCGACGTTTTTGCGAAGTATGTTTGGGCAGTTCCGATACGGTCGAAAACCGCAAAAAATCTAGTGGAGGCCGTGAGCGAAATATTTGCCGAGCGCAAACCGATAAATCTTCAAACGGACAAAGGATCCGAATTCGTCAACAAAACTTTCCTAAAGTTTCTCAAGGAAAATGGAGTCCATTTCTTCACTACGGAGAACGAGGATATAAAGGCAGCGATCGTGGAACGATTTAACCGAACGTTAAAAGAGAAAATGTGGAAATTTTTTACGAAAACGAACAAATTGAGATATGTGGATGCGTTATCCGCCTTACTCAGAAACTACAATAATTCGTATCACAGGAGCATTAAAATGGCGCCGGTCCACGTAAATTCGGCCAATCAAGAACAAGTCTGGAATACGTTGTATAATAAACTGTCGGGGAGAGACAATAGACAGTCAGTGGCGATCAATATCCGTTATAAAGAAGGTGATCGCGTTAGGATAGCTCAAGCCAGAACTAATTTCAAAAAGGGGTATACACCAGCGTGGACGGAAGAACTGTTTACAATCAGTCGTGTAAACAAAAACACTAACCCGGTAACCTACGTTGTGAAAGATGATTCTGGTGAAGAGTTGAAAGGGTCGTTTTATACAGAAGAGCTTCAGAAAGTCGGCGAAAAACGGGTGTATCGAATAGAAAACATCTTAGAAGAGAGGAAAGTTGATGGAAAAAAACAGTACTTAGTCAAATGGTACGCTTACAGCTCGGCATTTAACAGTTGGATTTTGAGCGAGCAGGTATCGAGATACAGAGACTGACGAAATGGAGGGGGATGAACACGTGCAAACTTTTCTGAGTACGGTAGTTGAACGAGAAGAAACGAAGAACGACGAAGGGACCAGTCACGATAGCAGAACCTCACTCTGGCCTGTTTTCGGTAAACTGCTCCCGCGAATGGAAATCGTTTTTCTCTGCCAAATGATCGTTATATATGCCGTAATCGGCGTGGCTTTATTTAATCTGACGGGTGGAAACGGTGAGGGTCAGGACGGAAAGATTTGGATCGCGCTCCTGAGTAGTTGTCTGGGATATATGCTTCCAAATCCCAAGTTAGAGACGAGACGGTGAATCAAGGAAGATGAGTTTTTACATCACAGCCCCCAGCAACGCTTCGATGCAAATTTATCCTGAAAATAGTCCTGGAAACTTTTTCGTCAAACTCCCTCAAACTATCGAACTGAATGCAAACTACGAAGTCGGTTTGGCCGAGATACAATTTCCAAACACTCATTTCAACGTCCTACCCGGCGATATCTGGATCCGTTACGAAGCCTCTAGTAACACAGCAGTAACAATGGAACTGGCGCCGGGGTTATACAAGACAGCGGATAACTTTATCGATGTTTTAAATAAAGTGATTTTGGAAAAAACACCCGGCGTCAATATGAGATTTTTTTATAAAAAAAAACGAAAATAAGGCCATCTTTAAAGTCGTTGAACAAGGAGCCTCGGTTACCATAAGCGAGGAATTGAAAAGTATCTTAAGCTTCCCATCGAATCGCGTGACAGACGCTAACGTGGCCCTGCACGGTGAGAAAGAAATAAATTTGGAAGCTCAAACTAGAAACGTGTACGTCTATTGCGATCTAGTGTCACCTAGAGTGGTGGGGGATGTTCTGGTACCCTTACTGAGGGCAGTTCCTATTTTGGAGAAAACCACCACATCCATATTTTGTATCTACGACAAACCGCACTATGTCCCCCTGAGCAGGTTCTCCTTCGACAGGTTAGAAATTCTTTTAACTAACGACAGGGGAGTTGCGATCCCATTTACATCCGGAACGTCGGTACTGACGTTACATTTCAGAGCGCGGAAGCACTTCGATCTGGAATAATGGTGAGACACACGCCGCTTCATCGAAATGCTAAGTTATACGAAGAGTGTTGCTTTAATCAAGCCGGCCACGGCCTCCCGGTATTTGTCGGAGGTAGAAGTCAGCGAGGGCGCGGTATCGGTAGTTTTTTCGGAGGCATCGGAAGAGCAATTTTACCGTGGCTAAAAACAGGAGGTAAGGCATTACTCAGAGAAGGTGTCGGCACGGGACTACAAGTCGCGCAAGACGCATTGGCGGGAAGAAATATTGGAGAGTCGTTTAAAGAAAGAGCTAAGGAATCCGGTCAGCGTTTAATTCAGGGAGCCATCAGTCATCTGGCCGGTGGCGATACAGGCCAACAAACCGGAAGCGGTAGAAGAAGGAAAAGACGAGCAGCTCCACCTGGGATGCCGGCAAGAAGAATAAAAACGACAAAACGACGCGATCACTCTCATTCCGCGTCCAAGAAGTCTAAGAGGACAAACTATTCGGACATATTCGGTTAAGCGATATGGCGTTAGTGCATCCCAAGTCTTGCGAGTGTTTCCATTCTGGGCTAGATTTGTTTAGCGTTCCACCGACTCAGACATCTCTTGATTCTGCCCAGTTTGTAGAAGTTTCCCACTTGGCGTCTCTGGCATCGGGGGCCCCTATAGAATTTTCCATCAGCGGAAATTCGGACGAATACATCGATTTTTCCAACACGTATCTGCATATGAGAGCAAAAATTACGCTGTCCAACGGTGACAATATACCAAATGATGTTGAAGTTGCGCCTGTGAACTATTTTCTGCACAGTCTAATCTCGCAAGTCGACGTATCTCTCAACGATACTTTGATTTCAGCTTCTGAAAACACCTACCCTTTTCGAGCATACCTAGAAGCCACTCTCAACCATAGCAAGGAATCTAAGAAAAGTTATCTCACGAGCGCGCTCTACTACACCGATACTCCCAAACACGCGGATGACACCCAAGGTGACTCCAATACGGGTCTTAAAACTCGACGAAATCTGGCCCGAGGTAGCCATGAGCTGGATATGATAGGGCGACTTCACTCTGATATTTTTGCTCAGGAGCGTTACATGCTAAACAGGGTTGACGTGAAAATTAAGTTGACCCCCTCAAAGGACGTATTTAACATCATAGCTCACGACAAAACTGTCGGTTATAAAAGTGTCATCACCTACGCCGCCCTGTTGGTGAGGAAAGCCTCGGTTAATCCGGCCATTTCGCTGGCTCACGAAAAGGCTCTCTTACGAGGCAATGCGCGATACCCCATGAAGAGAGTTATGATTAAAACATTTGCCATTCCTAAAGGTATGTTATCTCATTCCCAAGACAACCTTTTCCTGACTCAAATACCAACGCGACTAGTCCTCGGCTTACTGGACTCGGCTGCATTTAATGGAAGTTACGACACCAACCCCTTCAATTTTAAAAACTTTGGCCTTACCTACTTAAACATCACCGTCGCCGGTCATAGTATTTGGGGTAAACCTCTATCTACCGAATTTGACCGCGGTCAGTACGCTCGCGCCTACTTCAAGTCCATGCTGGCGTTGGGTCTTGTGGGAACAGACGCTGGTAACGGAATAGATTATAACGACTTCAAGAACGCCTACACTCTTTTTGCATTCGATCTCAGCCCAAGTCTTTTGAACGCCGAACAATTTGAGCTGGCAAAATCAGGGCCCGTCGCCATCGAGCTCAAATTTGCGACGATCACGCCTAATCCTATACAGGTCCTAGTTTACGCAGAACTGGATTACGTGGTGGAGATCTCTAAAACGAGACAGATTCTTACAGATTACACAGCGTAAACACTTCGACAATGAACACGAGAGATATTCTCAACGTACTTATGTCTGACATTTTTGTGAGACGGTGTTCCATTGTTAGCGTAGTGGCTCGCAATCGGTTACCTCGCTATATCGATCCAACTAAAACAGCAGCCTTCGTTATCAATACCGACCCTAGTTGGAGACCGGACTCTCACTGGGTCGCCCTCTACTACAACGCTATGGGGCAGTTTGAGTATTTCGACAGTTTCGGGTTTTCTCCCAGACATACCGAGATCATCGATTTTATCGAGAGGAATTCGAACAGACCTCTCATCTACAACTCGCGTCAGTTACAAGATCTTGTTAGTAACGCGTGTGGACTGTACTCTGTGTATTTTCTACTGATTAAAACACGAGGAGGATCAATGCAAAGGGTCTTAATGCCGTTTACCTCATCCACCAGACAACACATAAACGATCGAATCGTGTATCGACTAGTAGCACCGAAACTTGTGTCGCAAAATTTAAAATTTCTAGTGCAGTGACGTCAGTGGCTAAAAATATCGCAGACAAGTCTGGACACGAATTTTAGTGTTTAAAAATCCGGACTAAACCGGATCTATAATCTGACCTATGGTATAAAAGTCGCGGGTGAGAAAGCGCCAGTCACACATCGCTCAGTGCTGAGATACAGAAGATGCTGACAAACGTCGAGGCTGCACCAGTTGTCGATGTACCCACTAGCTGGGTCTACGTTACAGCAGATCGTGAAATGGTCAAACCATTGGCTGCAGGGCTGAAAGTAGCGTCTGTGTCTTCATATAGAGGGTCGACTATGATCCATATTCGAAAATTTTTCGGGACATCGAATTTAAAATATCCCACCAAGTTTGGGATCACGTTGAAGCGTTCAGAATTTGAACAGCTCGTGTCTATGCAGGACGAGTTATTGGCCGAGTATGAGCGTCTCGAAACCATTGCAATAAAACCAGAAACTCATACAGTGAACGAACCCGACATCAGACTAGATCACACACTCCCAGTATCCACGTCGCCGAGTATCGAGCCATATTCCATAAATACTGGCTTTTACATGGCTCCTTTCTACGATACTGACAACTTCGAAAGTAGTCAGCCAATACCAGCACTATCTCCTGGTTATCTTAGAAGAAACGAACAGCTCGTGGCTATGCAGGACGAGTTATTGGCCGAGTGTGCTCGTCTCGAGGCTACTGCAACAACACTACAGCCTCTTCCCTCGAACGAGCCCTCGACCACGGCAGATCATAGACTTCCAGTATCTACATCAGCATGCAACGAGCCTTATTCGATAAATAATGGTTCTTACAGGACTCCCGTGTACGATACTGACAACGTTGAAAAGATTCAACCAATAACAACGCTTGTTCCTGGTCATCTTAGAAGAAGAAAGAGACTGAGGCTGAACATTTAGATGTTGTGTTTTAATGTCGTGTCTAGATGTACTGCATACGCAGTATCGGTGTTGTGTTGTATCAATAAAATATATATATAAATTACAAAACATGCCTCGTGTTATTTGTCATTTATGTGTATGTATATAATGGATTGTATAGGTGTGAAAGTCATAGATGTTGTAACTCGTTTTTTTCTGTTTTACACACAGGTATACTGGTAGTACACCAAGGACACTGATAGTATCCATATTATTCTTACGAGACAGTACCACGTGACATGTATATACAATAGAAAAAAAACTGCATACTTTTTTTTAATGATATATTTTTAATACAATATAAACGTGACAACGACACAAACATATGTTCATTATCACTGGACATAAAACTATCACAGAAGTATCATTGTATATACATAATATACATAAATACTCTAGATACCTAACGGGAAAGTCGTCACATTGTCGTTGTGCACACGGCGTTTGATGTAGAAATAAGAGAGAGAATTTCTATGTTGTGTATATGTATAGACACTCGATTTATATCGTTTAAAACCCACATTTTTCCCTCCCTGCGCCTGTTGTGTCTTGAGAACCTTCATAAATATATATTTGTCTAGTTTATTGTGATGTTTGCTAAGCCCTTTAGTACTAGTTTTTGAGTAATCTCCAAAACAGTGGTATGTTTTACTACATAACGATACCATCCCATCCCCTTCGTACTCTAACTTAAATAAACCCGGGGTACGTTTATGGTACAATTTTGTTTTTTCGCAGTCTCGACAATCTACCTTAAATTTACCTTTACTCCTAACAAACTCCTCCCGATGAACGCTACAGGTCTCTGAGGGGAACCACTGATCGTACTCGTTATAAAAAGTTTCGAGTAAAGGCGGTCTAACGGCGGCAGCTAAACTAGGTTTACTTAACGCCAAATACAGACTGTCAGTGTCCATTTCACATAACTGAAAGTATGATCTCTCTACGAACCGGTCTAAAAAATCGTAATAAAATTGCAACATCCGTAGCTTGGCGTATTGATATACAAAGTAGCCGATTTGTAGCGGAAGGTCCCACCTCGTCGTCTTTTTTAACATTTCCACCTCGAATATATTCCCTACTCCTAAATCTGTCATATGTTTAAATAGGGGGTCGTTAACGAGCTTGGAAGCGGACTCACCCTCGCAGTACTCGACGTTCGAGTGTTTCGCTTTATCGGTAAGAGTTTTTCCATACGCCGAATTTCCTAACAACTTCATGGTCTCCCCCGTAATGGACTGCGTCTCATCTACATCCCCTTTTCGTCTGGCGTCGGATACGGTGTCCCCAAATTGTTTGAAACAACTAACAGGGTGGTATTCGATCACCTGGTAGATGTTGGTTACCTCTAGATCGTGATCCAAATACCATTTTAATAAGGGGGTGGCCAAAAGAATTTTCTTCCCGGTATAACTACCTATCAGGGTACGTCTAGGGGTCGTCAATAATTTATTTTTCACGGCGTATTCCTTCATAAGCTCTCCTATATCGTCTCTACACACGTCTACGTTTTTAAATATGGGTGTCATTTCGCTAAAATATTCCTTGAGAGAGTCGGGGACATGAATATCGCATTCTACAAGACCAAACAGCGTTTCGTCTTTAACAGCTTTCAAAATCTGCGCGATGGTTAGTGGTAATTTTTCCCGGGCATACGATGGTTTTGATCTGGGGAGGGCTTGTTTAAGAAACGGAATAATTGTGCTATCGGTTTTCTTTAGCGCTTGCCACTCACATTCCCACATCTCAACCACGTCAACTCCAACGTCATTGATTAAATATTCGCGAATTTCCCGGGTCTTGTCGTATAGCTCGGACAAGGGTTTTTTGTTTATAGGGTTAACACCTTTGTGTTTTTCAGTGAGGTGACAGATATGACCGTGCGTCAGGCACCCCATAAACTGCCAGGCTTTATTACTCTTTTGACAGAAGCCATCCACTCTAATCCTACGAGGTCCCAGTGGTACCTCACCCCCGTTGTATTGAGTTCGCAACTCAATGTTGTGTTTGTGAGCTACCCACGTTAACCACTCTCTACTCTGCTGATCGTAATAATTAACTTTACGTTGTCTAAACCCGTCCACAACTTTTCGTATAATTGGAAAGTCAGTGGGCATTTTCTGCATCAACGCCCAGAGATACAGAGCGTTTGCGTCGTAGCCTTTAAGACTCTCTACTACGTTTTCAGGATTACCTCTGATTCGAGTCTCGTCCTTCTCATGGTGGCGATGAAAGATTATGCTCGGACCACCCACTATATTATCTCTAAGTGTTTTATGAAGCTCTGCTTCGCGTTTACCGCATAACGAAAAGACTATGTTTTTAGGTATGGTGTTGAAGAGGTATCTTAACGTCACACCGGGGACTGAAATGGCGTCCTTAAACATATCTACACCTAAACCCGCGTAAAATTCGATCTGTTTCTCTAATGCGAGTAGGAAGGGCCCGACATCCTTGTTGTTATACCAAACAAGAAAATCTCTGAGAGTGGACATGTTATTGTCCGCCCATATCTTGTTACAATACGCGTACTCTTCGTTTGAAATATTACAGTTTTTAAGCGTCGAAAAGAAGGCCTCATGCGGTGGAAGAGAGGTTTCGTCTAACTTTATTAGGTCGGTAATATACTCGTAACAAAATACGCCTTTAGTCTCTTTAATCTTGTACGCCGCCAAGTATTTACTATAAGAGAACCCCGGGGCGAGATAATTTATAATATCTAAGAACTTTAGTCGACTGGTGGAGATGCACATAAAATTATTATTGCGCTTAACGATAAACTTGAAGGGCGAGGTCACCCCTTTTTTAGTTTTGTTTTGTTTCGGCTCTTCTTCTTCTTCTTTTTCATCTTCTTCTTCTTCATCGTCATCTTCTTCTTCATCGTCATCATTTTTCAATTCTTCTTCAACGTCATCTTCTTCATCATCTTCTTCTTCTTCTTCGTTCGCTTTTTCTACTTTGTTCGCCCCAGCTACGAAATGTCTTATTAAATAGGGTTTGATAACGTTTAAGTCATACTTTCCAGAGTTGAATCCTATAACGGGGAGCTCTTTCAAGTATGACTCGAGTTTCCCTATGAGGTCACTACAGTCACCCCTGTCTCTTAAACTGTCAAAAACCTGTTTGAAACTGCCGCGTAAGATTATATACGACCGTTTCGCTAATGTCTCTAGATAATCTATCATTTTACTCACTAATTTTTGAGAATCACCTTCGCTCACAAAACATACTGGTTTCTCATAACCCGGAATATTACTGGCTACGGCACAGGACATTGGAATATGCCTGGCTACATATTCGGTGACATTACTAGTGTTTCCATCTGTCGTCGGTACATTACTAAAGTAACATTCATAATCGTACGTCGCTCTGTAGGGATACACATAGTTATTAGGAACTTCTATACCCCTATTAGCTATCGTTTCGAGTATACCCTCTTTGTTCCTATAAACGCCTCCGATATACTTGTCTTTTCGCTTATCCCCGGTACATGTCTTCTCGTGTCTTGTCATGCGGCGTAAACTTTTCCACAATTTTCCACATTTAGGACACGAAAAAGCCCGGGCTGCCTTATCTATGTCCGCTATATACATAAAATGTTCTTCGTAAAATAGAACTCGTAAGGTGTCGTTAAAAGTCGTACTACCTCTTAGCATTGGGGACAGGACTTGGTCATTGTCAAAAGCGAAGACGTCCACGTTAATACCGAAACACTTTTCTAGAGAGGGAATCTGCGCTAGCGTTACACCCGGGAACTTGTCGTCTATATCTAACACCTGATTTTCTTGCCACTGTTTCAGGAGATCGCTGGTGGGTCTGTGTAAATTACTGAGATTAGCACCCCTAAATAACGCTACGCATCTAAAGAAACAGAGATTATCAGTATAGGCTGATTCCCTTGTGTTAGTTTGTAATGTATAAATGAATTTATTGTTTGTAATGTGTTGTGGCAGGTCGGTGGTTAGACAGCCGATAGGATATTCTACGAAATGATAGAGATAGAAGGAAGTGCTGGGAAGGGTTTCAACGCTATATTTAGTGCTCGGTCTGTTATGATTTGCGTGGTTTAAGGGGTCGCTATCTTGTAGTTGTGTGAGGAACCTATAAAAATCTGCTCTGTTATTGATAACCATCGGAGTTGAAAGAATTAAACTATTATTGAAACTACTATGGAAAAACCGAAGGTCATTGTTTTCTTTATTCCTCAGGATGAAATTGTGAGAATAATTTATTTTAAATCTACGTGTTTGGTTATTAAAGATGGGATTTAGGATATTTGCCCAGTTTGGCAGTAGCTGTGAATTTGGATTATGGAAGACTGTGTGGACTGACAGATGCCTGTTATTATTACTATGTGACCTTATTGCCGGCCAGTTGTCGACATAGACCTGTCTAACATCTGCTGGTAAACTAGCTAAACTGTCTAATTCTAGATCCGTTCGCGCCTTCTTGCTGTGTTGACGCTCTATCGATTGTTCATTATTCCGCTTCCTCTTATTTGTTGGATCAGCTCTGGGCTTTGAACAGGTCGTCGGTATCGAAGCTGATGAGGTGGCGGCGGTGGTTGATGCTGATGAGGTGGAGGAGGTTGACACTGCTGTTGTGGAGGTGGTTGATACTGATGAGGTTGATGGTCTTGTCGCGGATGCTGAGCTTGTACTTGTTGATATCACTAGTTGGTGTTTGTTTTTAATATGTGTTCTTAGATTGTCCTGTCTGTTAAATTCGCATGGACATAGAGGACACTGATATGTCTGTTTATTGTGAACAGTGTCTATATGCCGATCTAGATTGTCTTGTCTTTTGAAGATTTTTTCGCAGTCTTTACACGAGTATTTAGTATTAATGTGTACAGATGATATGTGTTCTGTACTGTCTCTAGGCTGCTCACCCCCACAAGTGTTATCTACTCGGGGTTTCTTTCTAGAGTGTTGTTGTTCTTCATCCCCGGTCTCTGCAACGTTGTTGTCTGTTGCAGAGAATACTGTCGGGGCCCTTGATGTAGCCGGTGCTGGTGCCGGTGATATAGATGCATATGCTGTGTGTTTCTTCGCCACATGGTTTGTAAGATTTGTGGCTCTTGTAAAGATGCAGCCGCATATAGGACACGGATATCTCTGTTGGCCGTGCGCACTATCTACGTGTCTGGCTAGAGCATCCCGACGTGTAAAGCTTTTCCCACACGTTTCACACACGTGGCGTGGTCTGCTTACAAGTTCGTTACGTGAGGCCATCTGTCAACGAGATAAAACCACGCATTTAGTGTGCGTACCAAAAATACATTGAAATAGTATACATATATAACATGCGCTCGCACACGCACGCACGCGCGCGCGCACACACACACATGTACGCACGCACACATACTATATGTTACTAGACATTTATTAGTTATCGACCACTTCATTAGCACACCTAACCTCACCGGTTATCATGTCTTACACCATCCTCGTACAACTCAAAACTCATCCGTCGCTCCTACTATCATAAACGCTATAGCCAGATATGACTCATTCCTCCGCTTTCGCTAGTTTATTATAACTGTCTCTCAGCGTCTACCACCGCTATATCAGACCGTTTCAAATCTTTCTTTCTTTCTTTTCTTTTCTTTCTTTCTTTCTTTCTTTCTCTCTGCCTTTCTTTCTTTTTTCTTTCTCTCTCTCTCTCTCTCTCTCTCTCTCGCTCTCCCTTATCAGTACTTTAATCTTTACACTCAAAACACATTATCAACATCTACGTACTTATTACTTAACTAAAACACGCATCCATTAACAGTTAGTTTTAAATAGTATATTTTGTCGGTGAGCGGGTATTTAGGTGTTTACTAAACCTTTTATTGACATATTTGAGTCTCTATCCCTATCATGTTCATATCACTATCGTAACCATACCACTTTTACAATATGTGTACTAACGCGACTGGAACTATAAGATTCATGGAACTTAATACATCGCTCAGTTTGTGTGACTCACGCGTAATGTATAGCCGAACATGTCCAGACATGTTTCACATTATTGATTTCACGTACCACGCGCGCTTCTGAATTTATCTTATATGGATTCGAAAATGACTAGTTCTGATTGTAAAATGTGTATGGCTACAGTTTCGAACGAAATTGTGGTATTAGCTGTTGATATTATCCACACTTACGATAAGACTAAAAAGAAGCTTTCCACGTTTTATAAATCAATGGCTAAACTAGTCTATACGGTATCAGAGAGATATGACTCGTTATTCGCTGGTATGACTATGGGAGTCGGGGATAAGGATATTTACGCCTCGTTTGCGACCATTGTGGTTTATATGGTTTCAGATGGAATTTTTAACTGTGGGCGCCTCGTGATTATTTATACGCTGGCTTATCGACTAATTAAGAACCATGTCAAAGACTTTTACGATTCTGATACAGATATATCTTCTCTGGAAAAGAGCTTCGCTTTCTTTGCCGGGATGTTTATCGGTGGATTATTCGGAGACTGGCTTGTAAAAAACGGAGGTTGGAAAAAGTTCCAAGACTTCTCTACCGAAAAAGAAAAGGATACGACGATGTGGACTCTATTTCGTAACAGCTTTGCTCTGTGACCGTTACGACACTTACCGAACACGTTCCTATATGTTACGTAATTCATTTCCATTAATAAAACTATGATAATAAACACACATTGTTATGTATTTTAAGCAAAATTTCAACTTACCTGTATTCTTATAATGTTGGTTTTTAAAAGGCTGGTTCTCCTAGCTTCTCCGACGTTGTTTCAGTATAACACCTCTGGTTATCTGCTGTTAGATTTACAGCTCTGATAGGATAATATCGGTGAGGCTCTGGTTGTAGATTTACAGATATGGAAGCGTATCTGGCAGTGTTATCACTGTGGGTACCTCGTGACTGACTGCCCGACCGACGCTAGTCGAATGAATATATTAAATCGTGTACGCGCCTTTTTTTACATAACAACCTGCTGACGTTTCGCGCTGGAGAAAATAATCATTAAACTCACGCGAGAGCGGCAACGATTGGGTCATTATGTGCCACGGTAGGAGAAAATGACTGTTCGTTAATACCGCCAGCAAGATTTGCCAATATATGTATGTATATATACCTACTTACGGTCCCTATCTTAAATACGGGGCCCATTTACGTCCACGTAGATATAATAACTATTACTATTACTATTATATGTATAAATGCTCACCATAACTATGAAATAACTAACGTATCACTACTCCCTAATATGGTAGTTTCACTTCCGGAGTGGGCGTGGTCTATAGCCGGACAACACACACACACACACACTAGCTCCTATTGGAAGTCACTTTGGCGGGAAAAACTGATGTCCAATACATGACTCAGTAATTATCCCCCTCAACAACCCACCCCTTCATGCACTATACAAGCCCTATTCATATATACATATATATAATGACAGAAGTCCTCCACCACCACCACCACTAAGGCAATAGCCATTAGAGCATTGTGTCCACCTCCCACTCAGTAATTATCCCCCTCAACAACCCACCCCTTCATGCACTATACAAGCCCTATTCATATATACATATATATAATGACAGAAGTCCTCCACCACCACCACCACTAAGGCAATAGGCAGAGCATTGTGTCCACCTCCCACTACTAAGGTCTATAAAAATTATGGTCACTAACACCATATTCCCTATACGCCATTTGGTGCGACGGGGCTCTTTACTTTAAAAAAAAAATTAATTCTTCAATACAGACGAAACAGTATCGTTGGTTACTAATTACGTATTTTGCTTACTATTTATGTACATCTACGATAGATACATGCTATATTGAGTACACACATGTTTCCCCAATATAGAGAAAACAATTTATCTATAAATGTACACAATACGTTTGTTAGCGAGGAAGATCCTATTGCTCTGTGGGGAGATTCACGGTTTCTGCCATTTCTAGCATGTGACAAAGGTCAAGAACGCAAATTTTCAACTTAAATTTCAAAGCAGCTTTTAAAAAAGGAACAGATCAACCGTGGACCGTAAAGAACCAGCATTAATCTGTTCTTACCAGAGAGCAAGCCGTAATCACTAGCTGTTTGTCTCTGATACTTTAGTTCATTTGCTCTATTATGTCTTTCCAGGAAGATAAAATACACATACATCTTCTATTATACATCCAAGTTGATTAGAAAGAGCTTTATCTTAGGATTTAAAGCCTTTTGTGATTATAAATAGAATCTTGCACTGCCAGAAACGCTTGCATTTATCAGTCTTTGATCTTCATGAGCATTAACTACTAGAATATTATCCCCCCCATAAATGTTGCCTTTTAACCGAAAACCTTACTTTTTGTGTCTGGTGTGACAAACTGAAACCACTTACATATAATATAACACTTTCAAGAATAAGGGGAATGTTCTATGTTAAAGGAACCTTTATCCATAAAATATCACGCTTTCAAGAATAAAGGAAATGTTCTATGTTCAAGGAATCTTTATCCATAAAATATCACACTTTCAAGAATAAAGGAAATGTTCTATGTTCAAGGAACCTTTATCCATAAAATATCACACTTTCAAGAATAAAGGAAATTTTCTATGTTCAAGGAACCTTTATCTATAAAATATCACACTTTCAAGAATAAAGGAAATGTTCTATGTTCACGGAACCTTTATCCATAAAATATCACACTTTCAAGAATAAAGGAAATGTTCTATGTTTAAGGAACCTTTATCCATAAAATATCACACTTTCAAGAATAAAGGAAATGTTCTATGTTCAATGCATCTTTATCCATAAACAATGTAAAGCTTCCAAGACTTAGAACTAAAACACCAATTTGAGATGAAAACAAACAGATGTGCAATATACTAACTCAATAACAGTAATAGACCCAGCTAGAAAGTCTTGATAGTGTCACAAACGTTTCGACACAGAAAAGTAAAAATATAGTTGACCCATGCTCGCTACAATATCATTGCGTCCCTATACCTGCTATTTTAAAATGTATTTTTACTTCTTTATTTTTTATTCGCTATTTTGCATCCTTAAGGAGTTTACGTTCATCTAACAGGTTCACTAAGACCCAGTCTTAGTGAACCTGTTTGATGAACCTGTCCTCTACACACTACGCCATTTAGAAGAAGAAGCCCTAGAGTGACAAACCTACGGTTTCCGAAACAGATGTTAGAGTAACAAATTTACGATGGTATAAGTAGTCTCAGAGTAACAAATCTACGGTGATATAAGTAGCCTCAGAGTAACAAATTTACGTTGGTATAAGTAGCCTCAGAGTAACAAATCTACGGTAGCATAAGTAGCCTCAGAGTGATAAATTTACGGTGGCAAAAGTAGCCCCAGAGTAACAAATTTACGGTGGCATAAGTAGCCTCAGAGTGATAAATTTACTGTGGTATAAGCAGCCCCAGAGCAACAAATTTACGGTGGCATAAGTAGCCTCAGAGTAACAAATCTACGGTGGTATAAGTAGCCCCAGAGTAACAAATTTACGGTGGCATAAGCAGCCCCAGAGTAACAAATTTACGGTGGCATAAGCAGCCCCAGAGTAACAAATTTACGGTGGCATAAGTAGCATCAGAGTAACAAATTTACGGTGGCATAAGTAGCTCCAGAGTAACAAATTTACGGTGGCATAAGTAGCATCAGAGTAACAAATTTACGGTGGCATAAGCAGCCCCAGAGTAACAAATTTACGGTGGCATAAGCAGCCCCAGAGTAACAAATTTACGGTGGCATAAGCAGCCCCAGAGTAACAAATTTACGATGACACAAGTAGCATCAGAGTGATAAATTTACGGTGGCATAAGTAGCTCCAGAGTAACAAATTTACGATGACATAACTAACCTCAGAGTAACATATTTACGGTGGTATACAAAGCCTCAGAATAACAAAGTGACCGTGAAAGAGTCCTCAAAGTGTCATGTTTACATTATATGATAAATTTAAGATGGTGAAAAAAATCATAGAAATTTGATAAACTTGCCTTGACAAACCACCCAAAAAAAAAAAAATGAAAAACAACTCTTTTGGGTGAGAAATTTTCCAGTTGAATGAAGCCACAAAGTGACAAGCATACGATGGTGATAAAAGCCACAAAGTGACAAGCATACGATGGTGATAAAAGCCACAAAGTGATAAACATACGATGGTGATAAAAGCCACAAAGTGACAAGCATACGATGGTGATAAAAGCCACAAAGTGACATGCATACGATGGTGATAAAAGCCACAAAGTGACAAGCATACGATGGTGATAAAAGCCACAAAATGACAAGCATACGATGGTGATAAAAGCCACAAAGTGACAAGCATGCGATGGTGATAAAAGCCACAAAGTGACAAGCATACGATGGTGATAAAAGCCACAAAGTGATAAACATGCGATGGTGATAAAAGCCACAAAGTGACAAGCATACGATGGTGATAAAAGCCACAAAGTGATAAACATGCGATGGTGATAAAAGCCACAAAGTGACAAGCATACGATGGTGATAAAAGCCACAAAGTGACAAGTATACGATGGTGATAAAAGCCACAAAGTGATAAACATGCGATGGTGATAAAGGCCACAAAGTGACAAGCATACGATGGTGATAAAAGCCACAAAGTGACAAGCATACGATGGTGATAAAAGCCACAAAGTGATAATCATGCGATGGTGATAAAAGCCACAAAGTGACAAGCATGCGATGGTGATAAAAGCCACAAAGTGATAATCATGCGATGGTGATAAAAGCCACAAAGTGATAAACATGCGATGGTGATAAAAGCCACAAAGTGACAAGCATACGATGGTGATAAAAGCCACAAAGTGATAATCATGCGATGGTGATAAAAGCCACAAAGTGATAAACATGCGATGGTGATAAAAGCCACAAAGTGATAAACATGCGATGGTGATAAAAGCCACAAAGTGACAAGCATGCGATGGTGATAAAAGCCACAAAGTGATAAACATACGATGGTGATAAAAGCCACAAAGTGATAAACATGCGATGGTGATAAAGGCCACAAAGTGACAAGTATACGATGGTGATAAAAGCCACAAAGTGATAAACATGCGATGGTGATAAAGGCCACAAAGTGACAAGCATACGATGGTGATAAAAGCCACAAAGTGACAAGCATACGATGGTGATAAAAGCCACAAAGTGATAATCATGCGATGGTGATAAAAGCCACAAAGTGACAAGCATGCGATGGTGATAAAAGCCACAAAGATACGATGGTGAAAGAAGGTTCCGGATTACAAATTTACAGTGCCGAGAGAAACACATTTAGACTTTTGTCAGAGAGATTGATGTACTTATTTCAAGAGACCTAACAAATAGAAAGAAAAAGGAAGCAAAATACAAAGCAGTCCCGGAAGATGAATAAAAATAAAATGCAGAAGAAGAAGAGGAAGAAGAAGAAAAAGAAGAAAATGGAAGAAGAATAAGCATACAAATCAACATACAAACATACAAATTGACAAAGAAGGGTAGATAATCCCAAATATATTTATATATTAAAGAAACTGAGAGTTGTCGAAACATTATTTAAATAATGTCACTTTTGATCAGAGCATCATTTATAGTAAGGTAACTAGGAAGTTACCGGTATATATCAGAAATTAACAGTGTGACCTGTTCTCTTCTCTGGTTAATATTATATTTTTATTATTATTATATATATATATATATATATATGTATATATATATATATAGCACATAGCACTTATTTATCAAAAACATATCGACGTAATACGATGTGTTCTTGACAGATAAGTGCTATATTCGCCATTCGGCACAACACTTCGGACTTAGAATATTTGTGTTATCGTTACAGTTATAGAAGGCCCCGGTATCACTGCAAACGAATTAAAATCCATAATTGCTCAACCTCCCGTGCCAGTGGAATCATCCGAATTACTATCTCATCTCCTTAACAAAGAAAGGTAGCTGTAGTCCCCATCATAGCAGTCTCAGCACACGCTAAAAGACATACATGGCGAAACCGCACAGAAATTGAACACAGCCATCTGTTCTCCGTCATACGATATCATCATTCATCGTAAACAATCGAAATATCGAACCACGATCAAAACAGATGAAATGCACAGCTCACGGTGTGCACAGAGCACTTAACTCAGTATCTCCTGCAACAAGCCGGACTTGAAATATGAGGATACTGCAACAAGGAACACTTTTCAGACATAGCCTTTAATGATTCCTGCTGCCTATCCACCATAGTGACCGGTAGCTCACGTCCTCCTGAAAATGATGATCGTTATATTTTTTTTTTTTTATGTATTGCGCTTGATGATGTTAGGACATCGTTTTTGACTCCAAATCCGAACATATGAAACACAGTTAGACATCTGATTATCCCCATCGCACATCAAACAACGGACCGTAAGATATCCCTACAATGTGAATTTATGAAATTATAAACCTGTTATATGTCTACCCTCGATCTCACCCCACCACTGGCTCCTCGCTACCAGCTTTACCGCAGCATTGCAATTATTTGCCTATTCCCTTCATTTTTATCGCTGCTACTTTATGTTTGTTTAACGTCAACCATCTCCGTGTACTTTAATTAGAACCATTTCCACTCCGTTCCTTCACCTACCTATACTATCTCTCGTCAGTCTCTCCTCGCCATCATATCTGTGTGCTTCCTTACCCTCTCCTCTCGTACTTGGCTCCACATTCTCCCTATTTCCTACCTTCCCTCTTTCTATTCTTGGCTTCTCTATACCTTCGCGTGTCCCTACCTTCATCCAGTAGGTTTATCCCCCATTTTCCTGCTCGATCCCCTCTCATCTCCTCACTATGCCCTCCCTCAAACATCTATCTCACTTTATCCGTCACTCCATCGCCTCTTTCTCCACTCTATCCCCCCCCCCCCCCCCCCCCCCCCCCCCGAGCTATCTAACATCTCCAAGGACTTTGCCTTCATTACCTTCAAGAAAACTAGATTTACCTGTCATCTGAATTTCTTGAACAACTGCCTCCATCGTAAAATTCTCCCTTGCGGGTTCCGATCTCACTTCTTTCCTCAAGTTGGGCAACCCCACCTCTCTAACCATCTTCGGCGCCAACTGCAGCACCTTGAACTTCAGCATGGCCTGAGACGCGTTCGTCTTGTCGTCTCTAGCCACTCTTGTCTCATTTCCCACCTTAACACCCGCCTACAACACCTCCTATCCCAACTCCATCTCCTCACCTCTAACTTTCCTGGCACTCTTCGCTTCATCCGCCATACTATCCACCACCACAACCAATCTATGAATGACTTTTTGTCCCCTCAGCACAAACGTAAACTCTTGAACCTCCGTTCTCCCCCTCCTCCCTCACCTCCTCCTCTCCCGTCTGTCTCTGACTCTAGCTCCCGTGTCGTCTGTATTCCCCCTGATTTGCCCCTTTCCGACCACGAGCGCTCTCTTCTCAGCAAGGGTCTTAAGTTTGTCCCTCTTCGCCCCTCGAGTGACTCATTTTCTCTCTTATGGGACATAACATGAGTATCACAGACGACTACGGCTCACTCTATTACTAGCTTCATCCGAACTCTTCCTCTCAACCTCCTCCTACAGACGAATTTGCCTGTTTTTCCTCCCGTAAATCTTCCTGGACTCCCTCATCGGGCGACTCACAGGCGTTGGGACAGTTCATTAACAGTACCTACTGGGAGATTAAGGCACTTCGTCCCCATAGGCTTCGACACTCTAATCTTAGTAGTGAGGAGTATAAGGCCCCCCCCCTCCCAAAGATCTTAGCCGACCTGATGATATTGTCATCAAGCTGGCCGACAAGGGTGGCTCTGTGATGATATTGTTATCAAGCAGGCCGACAAGGGTGGCTCTGTGATGATATTGTCATCAAGCCGGCCGACAAGTGTGGCTCTGTGATGATATTGTCATCAAGCCGGCCGACAAGGGTAGCTCTGTGATGATATTGTCATCAAGCCGCCGACAAGGGTAGCTCTGTGATGATATTGTCATCAAGCCGACCGACAAGGGTGGCTCTGTGATGATATTGTCATCAAGCCGGCCGACAAGGGTGGCTCTGTGATGATATTGTCATCAAGCCGGCCGACAAGGGTGGCTCTGTGATGATATTGTCATCAAGCCGGCCGACAAGGGTAGCTCTGTGATGATATTGTCATCAAGCCGGCCGACAAGGGTAGCTCTGTGATGATATTGTCATCAAGCCGGCCGACAAGGGTAGCTCTGTGATGATATTGTCATCAAGCCGGCCGACAAGGGTAGCTCTGTGATGATATTGTCATCAAGGTGGCCGACAAGGGTAGCTCTGTGATGATATTGTCATCAAGCCGGCCGACAAGGGTAGCTCTGTGATGATATTGTCATCAAGCCGGCCGACAAGGGTAGCTCTGTGATGATATTGTCATCAAGCCGGCCGACAAGGGTGGCTCTGTGGTGGTATGGAAGAAAGACCTCTATATCAGGGAAAGTGATAAACAATTATCCGACTCGACTTTTTTACCTCCCCTCCCCCGACGACACCACTGTCTGTAATAACGCCCAGGTGTGTCGTACGATCCTCCGTTTCATTCAGGATGGGCTACTTCCCTCCAGCTCCTCCCGTATGATCTTTCCTGATCACTGCTTGGGATCACTCTTTCTATATGCTGCCCAAAATACATAAACCTGACTGTCATGGACGATCTATTGTCTCTTCCATCTCATGTCCCACAGTTCTCATTTCTGACTTCCTTGATAGTGTCCCCATAGTTATGGGGCTCCCTTCGTATGTCAAAGACACTAACGACGCCCTCAACATCTTCGCCTCTATCACCCTCCTCCCTGATCGTCACTACCGCCTCTTCGTTATGGATGTCTGCTCTCTTTATATTTCTATCCCCCACTCCGACGGCCTTCGAGCTCTTCAGTTTTTCCTGGACCGTAGGATCCAACCTTCCATCACCATTGGCGTCCTCTTCCGTCTAGCGGAATTAGTCTTGAACCTCAACTCGTTCGAGTTCAATGGCACTTTCTTCACCCAAATTAGCGGTGTGGCGATGGGCACTAAAATGGGCCCTAGCTATGCTTGTCTCTTCATGGGCTACCTCGAACACCAAACCATCCAAACCTACGATGGCCCTCTTCTCCTTATGTATCGTATACATCGATGGCTGCATTGGTCTGTCTGACCTTCCAGAGGATGAGATCTCCCGTTTAATCGAATATGTCGGACATTTCCACGCCTCTATCCACATCACCTACCATATCTCCACCTCCTCCGTATCTTTCCTAGACATCCTAGTCTCCTTGGGCACCTCTCATCTTCTCAACTCGGTCTTCTACAAGGCCGCCGACTCCCACAAATTCCTCCGCTACGACTCCTCTCACCCGACATCCTATAAGAACTCTCTTCCCTATTCTCAGTTTCTCAGACTTCGTCGCCCTTGCCAAGACGATGAAGATTTCCTTCACAATGCCCACCTTATGCTTGACTTCTTCCTCCGACGCTTCTATCCAGAATCAGCTCTCCTCCCTGCCCTGCGTCGAGTTCTCCACACTTCACGTCAGACTGCTCTTACCCCCTCTACTCATTCCCCCTCGGATAGAGTAGTGCTCGCCCTTACCTATCTCCCTCATCACCACGCTGTGATTAGGACGATTCATCGCTACCTCCCTATTCTTCGATCTGACCCTACTACTCGTCTGCTCTTCCCCGACCCGCCATTAGTGGCCTTTAGACGTGACCGGAACCTCCGTGACTTTCTTGTCAGGGGCCGTCTGCAAGCTGCCCTCCTTAGCCATCGAGGTACTATCCGCTGCAACCGCATAGTATGCAATACTTGTGACCACGTTCTCAATACTGATACTGTCCTCTTCCCTAATGGTCCTTTCGAGATCAGAGAGGGATTCATTTGCACATCGTATAACATCATTTATGTCATCATTTGTAAGCGATCCAAGTTGACCTACATCGGCCATTCTGGTCGACGTATCTGGGATGGGTGCCGTGAACACTTGAATGACATCACCCGAGAAGCGGGCACTCCTGTAGCAGCCCACTTTAACTCGAGGGGCCATCGAGGTAAGACTGATGTTTTGGTAACTGGATTAGTATCATGCTCCTCTGATCACCACAGTCGGCACACTCTGGAGCCCCGTCTTATCGCTCGTTGGGGTTGCCTCACCCCTCGTGGCATCAATGTATCCCTGTCCCTCTGAGGACCCTCATTCCTCCGGCTCCATCCTCCCACCTATAGACTTCTCTTCCTATTTCACTTCTTGAGTCTTCTACTCCTCGTCCATCCCTGCTTTCCATATCGTCTTTGATTAACCCCTATCTTGCATTCTTCATTCTTAACCACCCCTCTCTTCTGACTACCTACATTTCCTTCACCTCTTATCACTATATCACCTCTCCACCTGGACTGTACCATCTCTCTGCCCACTTCTATTGTTCCTCGTCCTTCCCACCACCTCTCTGCTGATCTACTCCTAGCTTACCCCTTTCCTCTCTAATCACTTGTAGTCACTACTCCTCTATACCTATTATTCCAGTATCCCCCTTATCCTGATGTCCACTTTCATTCCTCTCCTAGGACCCTCATCATCCCCCTTATCCTGATGTCCACTTTCATTCCTCTCCTAGGACCCTCATCATCCCCCTTATCCTGATGTCCACTTTCATTCCTCTCCTAGGACCCTCATCATCCTGCTTATCCTGATGTCCACTTTCATTCCTCTCCTAGGACCCCCCCCCCCCTTTGTTCTATCATTTCCCAACTTCTTTACCTCCTACAGTACATACCTCTTGCACACCATTCCTCCATTACTCCACTTCTTCCAGACTCCCTCTTTTTCTATTCACTTCTGACCTATGCCTCTCCTCCTATCCACGTTTCACATAGCTGTCTCTTATCCCTCCTCCTCTAATACTTCCCTACCTCTCGATTGACTAACTTCCTCCGGACCACCCCTCTATCACTCTATCGCCCTTCTTCCTACCTACTTGACTTATACCGGCTTTCTTATTCTTCCTCTCCTTATCTCTTCCTCTGGTATTCACTTCCTCCCTCTCCCTCCCTTCGTTGACCTACCGCTCAATTCATCCAACCCCAGGCCATCCATTCTGTAGAGTCTATCTCCCTCACCCATCTCCCAGTTCACTACTTTGTTTTTTCAGTCACTCTTTCTTTTAACCTCTTCCGGGATCTCTCACTTGCATTGTCCGAGTGATTTATAGTGGCCACTTTTCTCCCCCCACCCCCACCTGGTCTTTGTTTGCTAGCAGTTTTTCCCCTCCGGGCCTTTGGTTTTGGGCCTCTAGTTTTCCTCTCACCAGTGACCATCGTTTTCATAGTAGTTTGGCAGCTTCACCTATTCCTTCCCCCTTTCCCGCCTCCCTCAGATTGGTTTTCCCACGACACAGGCCGTTTGTCCTTCTATACTCGCGTGTTTCAGTCACGTGTTACATTCTAGACACAACCTTAACGCTCCAAGTCATTCTGATGTGTTCCATCACGAAGGACAGACTTGTTGTTTGAGCTAAGTGCCTTTTATGATACATTTTTCTCTTTGTCTATTTTATATATCTTGACGTTCATCCTACCTCTCCTCATGCAGTATTCATTTCTCTCTCCTTTCTTATTTCAACATCCTACTTTCCTCGCCCTCCACTTGATCATCTAACATGTAGTTATAGATAATTTTGCTTCACCGTTTGTTGTCGTTGTCCTTGTATTCTGAAGCCACAGGCCGAAACGTCAGTATTGTGTTGTGTTCCTTCCTTGCAAAGCTGTCACCACACTTTGGAGTGTTTAGTACACCCCACCACTGGCTCCTCGATCTCACAGTAGCCCTCTTGAAAGATTGAAACTAGACAACATCCCTCCTGACTAACATGAAACTCCGGGAGTCACCCCATTGCTTCAAAGTCATGAACAAAACTCCGTCATTTCGCCTTTCATCATTACCGTACGGCCAGTGTAGGGATATCCTATCAGCCATTATGGTTATAGTTATGGTAGGCCCCGGTATCATTGCAAACGAATTAAAATCCACAATCTTAGATCAGCCATTATGATGACGTAATTATGATGCCATTATGATGACGTAATTATGATGCCATTATGATGTTTTGTGTATACCAAGCAAACTATTGTTACCCGTTTGCGTCATATTTACTAATTTATCATTACATCATCGTAATGAGCCATACCGGTTGGCATAGGCGATCATGGCCTTCCACAATCTTCTATCTACAGTGCATCGTATCAGTTCTGTTGTTGACTGTTGTCCATGCCATGACACCAAACTATCCAGTATTTTCTCTCTTTGTCGTCCGCGATCTCTCTTTTCTTTTCTTTTACCAGCTGTAGCCAAGTATTCCTACTTTCGTCTTCTCAAGATGTGCCCGAAAAATGTTGATTGTTTCTTTCTAATGTTTCTTAGGAGCTCCCTTTTTGTGTTGGCCTCTTGGACAATTTCCTCATTGGCCTTTTTAGCTGTCCAGGGAACTTTGAACATTCTTCTGAGAAATCCCATCTCTGTGGCCTCTAATCGTCTTTTCATTTATTTGTTTACCGTCCATACTTCGCTTCCAGGTCAGAATTGGTTCTACATAGCACTGATGAAGTCTCTTTCTCTCTTCTCTTGACATAGATATGTTGCATAAGATATTTTTCATTTTCTGAAATGCTATTCTGGCCTGAACTATTCTGCTTTTTATTTATGTGATGCATCTTCCGTCTGATGTTATCTCTCTCTCTCTCTCTCTCTCTCTCTCTCTCTCTCTCTCTCTGCGTTCAGGACTCAATCAGAGTAAGGATTCCAGACTCTCATATGAAGTCAGCTGTCAGGCTAAGTGTGTTGATCGCCCCCACAGACAGAACATCACAATTAGAGTCTGTCAGATCCACTCTGACTGAACACCCGTTAATACGTTGCACTGTGTTCTGCGCCAGTGGCCCAGTGCATCCGATTTCAGCCAGCATTTTTTCAGGTTTGCTTTCCTTAGCCTTTGATTGTCCCCAATCTTCCTGCAAGGCAGCAGTTGATCTTTTCTGTCGGGGGATTCTGCCCTTAGATGGTCGGCCTTCCCAGGTTTACGAGCACCATCTGCCCGAGTCACTAGAGGTGACTAACACATACATGCGACTTGTAATATGAGGAAACTGCAACAAGGAACACATTTCATGCATAGCCTCCATTTGTTCCCGCCGCCTATCCCCATATACCGGTAAGTCACGTCCTCCCGAAAATGATGATCATCGTAGCACTTGATGATGTTAGGCCATCGTTGATGACTCCAATTCCGATCATATAGACACACAGTCAGTCGTCAATTTATTCTTGTTGCACATCAAACAGCAGACCGTAAGATTTGCGCACGGCCGGTTTAGGGAACCAATACGATGACGTAGGACACAATGTCGCCAAACTCATAATCTCGATACCTTTAGACTTATGTCTGATTACTCAAGTGTAAACAGTCTACGACGAACAATACACGAAGCAACTTCCCCAAAGAGACAAAACTGCGACTGACGAAGTAGTTTACATTAATGTGTAACGTGGAAATAACTTGCGTCAAAGAATCCCAATAACGGTCTTGAACAGCACTAATGTGACGTAAAGCACAGATGAAGTCTGGACGGTGGAATGTCTCACTCACAACACTTGATTCGTCAAAAACGGACTGTTGTCGACCTACGACCTCGTCTTAGCGACACAGATGTATCAAGCATATCATCATTTTGACTTTAACGCAGAAAAGTGCAATGAAGATCCGAAATTAATCAGACCCTGGGTGCATTTTCTGCAGCGATCGAGAGGACGTGGACTAGATCCGCCATCTTGGAAACGGAAGTCGAATCTTATAATTTGTATAGGTCTGATGTTATAATTTGTATCAATTATTTGAGGCGTTGCACTGATTTCAGATTTGTGCTGTTTATTTGTATGATGCATGATAGTGTTGATTGTTTCTTCTATATGACCATTAGTTCTGTTTTCTTACTAGTTATGCCTTCTTTGTTGCTTTCTTTTACTATTATGTCTATCATTTCTTGTAGTTCATTCTCTGTCTCTGCTATTAAGACTGTGTCATCCACATATCGCAAAATGTTTATGTTGTGGCCGTTTTCTTCAATTCCTTTACTATCTACTATTGATCTCATAATATGTTCGCTGTAAAGTGAAAACAAATCCGGCGACTGAACACAACCTTGTCTGACTCCTTGTTTTTATCTTTACAATTTCGTTAATTTATTAACTTTAAATACTAACAGATGGAATCGAATTATGGACAGTAGATAAACAAATGAATTCCCTGGACAGCAAAAAAGGAGCAATGAGGACATTTTCAAAGAGGCCAATGCAAAAATGGAGCTCCTAAAAACATCAGAAAGAACCAACATTTTTCGAGCACCTGATGATAAGTAGAAAGTTTAAATACTTGGTTACAACTGTCAAAATAAAAGGAAAAAGAGATCGCGGATGACAAAGAGAGAAGATACTAGATAGCTTGGTGTCATGACATGGAAAACAGTCAACAACAGAATTGATACGATACAGAATTTATTGTGGGTAGGAGATTGTGGAAGGACATGGTCGCCTACGCCAACCGGTATGACACATAATAATGATGATGATGATGATGATGATGATAAAGAGGAGTAGTCGTCAAGATAAGATCGAAGAAGAAAAAGGAGTAGAAGAATGAATGAACTAAAACTGTTGATACCTAGACCAAGACATTGACCTATTATGCGTTGGTTACAATTAATTGAGAGAACCTGCACACACACACAAAAAATCCAACCATATTCCAGGAAGGTCTAAGTGATTCTTCTTTTCGTCTTCATCCAGTAACCCTGGGGGTCATTGTGTCACTACAGACGTCATCCAGTAACACTGGGGGTCATTGTGTCACTACAGACGTCATCCAGTAACCCTGGGGGTAATTGTGTCACTACAGACGTCATCCAGTAACACTGGGGGTCATTGTGTCACTACAGACGTCATCCAGCAACACTGGGGGTCATTGTGTCACTACAGACGTCATCCAGTAACACTGGGGGTCATTGTGTCACTACAGACGTCATCCAGTAACCCTGGGGGTCATTGTGTCACTACAGACGTCATCCAGTAACCCTGGGGGTCATTGTGTCACTACAGACGTCATCCAGTAACACTGGGGTCATTGTGTCACTACAGACGTCATCCAGTAACACTGGGGGTCATTGTGTCACTACAGACGTCATCCAGTAACCCTGGGGGTCATTGTGTCACTACAGACGTCATCCACTAACCCTGGGGGTCATTGGGTCACTACAGACGTCATCCAGTAACCCTGGGGGTCATTGTGTCACTACAGACGTCAACCAGTAACCCTGAGGGTCATTGGGTCACTACAGACGTCATCCAGTAACCCTGGGGGTCATTTGGTCACTACAGACGTCACCCAGTAACCCTGGGGGTCATTTGGTCACTACAGACGTCACCCAGTAACCCTGGGGGTCATTGGGTCACTACAGACGTCATCCAGTAATACTGGGGGTCATTGGGTCACTACAGACGTCATCCAGTAACCCTGAGGGTCATTATGTCACTACAGACGTCAACCAGTAACCCTGGGGGTCATTGGGTCACTACAGACGTCATCCAGTAACCCTGGGGTCATTTGGTAACTACAGACGTCACCCAGTAACCCTGGGCGTCATTGTGTCACTACAGACGTCAACCATTAATCCTGGGGGTCATTGGGTCACTACAGACTTCATCCAGTAACCCTGGGGGTCATTGGGTCACTACAGACGTCATCCAGTAACCCTGGGGGTCATTGTGTCACTACAGACGTCATCCACTAACCCTGGGGGTCATTGTGTCACTACAGACGTCATCCAGTAACCCTGGGGGTCATTGTGTCACTATAGACGTCTACCAGTAACCCTGCGGGTCATTGTGTCAGTACTGACGTCATCCAGTAACCCTGGGGGTCATTGTGTCACTACAGACGTCATCCAGTAACCGTGGGGATCATTGGGTCACTACAGACGTCACCCACTAACCCTGGGGGTCATTGGGTCACTACAGACGTCATCCACTAACCCTGGGGGATCATTGGGTCACTACAGACGTCATCCACTAACCCTGGGAGTCATTGGGTCACTACAGACGACATCCACTAACCCATGGGGATCATTGGGTCAATACAGACGTCATCCAGTAACCCTGGGGGTCATTGTGTCACTACAGACATCAACCAGTAACCCTGGGGGTCATTGTGTCACTACATACGTCATCCAGTAACCCGGGGGGTCATTGTGTCACTACAGACGCCATCCAGTAACCGTGGGGATTATTGGGTCACTACAGACGTCACCTACTAACCCTGGGGGTCATTGGGTCACTACAGACGTCATCCACTAACCCTGGGGGTCATTGGGTCACTACAACGTCATCCACTAACCCTGGGAGTCATTGGGTCACTAGAGACGTAATCTACTAACCCATGGGGATCATTGTGTCACTACAGACGTTATCCACTAACCCATGGGGATCATTGGGTCACTATAGACGTCATCCATTAACCCTGGGGGTCATTGGGTCACTACAGACGTCATCCACTAACCCTTGGGGTCATTGTGTCACTACAGACGTCATCCACTAACCCTGGGTGTAATTGGGTCACTACAGACGTCATCCACTAGCCCTGGTAGTCATTGGGTCACTACAGACGTCATCTACTAACCCTGGGGGTCATTGGGTCACTACAGACGTCATCCACTAACCCTTGGGGTCATTGTGTCACTACAGACGTCATCCACTAACCCTGGGGGTCATTGTGTCACTACAGACGTCATCCACTAACCCTTGGGGTCATTGTGTCACTACAGACGTCATCCACTAACCCTGGGGGTCATTGTGTCTCTACAGACGCCATCCAGTAACCATTGGGGTCATTGTGTCACTACAGACGTCAACCAGTAACCGTGGGGATCATTGGGTCACTACAGACGCCATCCAGTAACCCTGGGGATCATTGTGTCACTACAGACGCCATCCAGTAACCGTGGGGATCATTGGGTCACTACAGAGCCATTCAGTAACCGTGGGGATCATTGTGTCACTACAGACGCCATCCAGTAACCGTGGGGATCATTGGGTCACTACAGACGCCATCCAGTAACCCTGGGGATCATTGGGTCACTACAGACGTCACCCACTAACCCTGGGGGTCATTGTGTCACTACAGACGTCATCCACTAACCCTGGGGGTCATTGTGTCACTACAGACGTCAACCAGTAACCCTGAGGGTCATTGTGTCACTATAGACGTCAACCAGTCACCCTGGGGGTCATTGTGTCAGTACTGACGTCATCCAGTAACCCTGGGGGTCATTGTGTCACTACAGACGTCATCCAGTAACCTTGGGGATCATTGGGTCACTACAGACGTCACCAACTAACCCTGGGGGTCATTGTGTCACTACAGACGTCATCCAGTAACCTTGGGGATCATTGGGTCACTACAGACGTCACCAACTAACCCTGGGGGTCATTGGGTCACTACAGACGTCATCCACTAACCCTGGGGGTCATTGGGTCACTACAGACGTCATCCACTAACCCTGGGAGTCATTGGGTCACTACAGACTACATCCACTAACCCATGGGGATCATTGGGTCACTACAGACGTCATCCAGTAATCCTGGGGGTCATTGTGTCACTACATACGTCATCCAGTAACCCGGGGGGTCATTGTGTCACTACAGACGCCATCCAGTAACCGTGGGGATCATTGGGTCACTACAGACGTCACCTACTAATCCTAGGGGTCATTGGATCACTACAGACGTCATCCACTAACCCTGGGGGTCATTGGGTCACTACAGACGTCATCCATTAACCCTGGGAGTCATTGGGTCACTACAGACGTAATCCACTAACCCATGGGGATCATTGGGTCACCACAGACGTCATCCACTAACCCTGGGGGTCATTGGGTCACTATAGACGTCATCCATTAACCCTGGGGGTCATTGGGTCACTACAGACGTCATCCACTAACCCATGGGGATCATTGGGTCACTACAGACGTCATCCACTAACCCTGGGAGTCATTGGGTCACTACAGACGTCATCCACTAACCCTGGGAGTCATTGGGTCACTACAGACGTCATCTACTAACCCTGGGGGTCATTGGGTCACTACAGACGTCATCCACTAACCCTTGGGGTCATTGTGTCACTACAGACGTCATCCACTAACCCTGGGGATCATTGTGTCACTACAGACGTCATCCACTAACCCTTGGGGTCATTGTGTCACTACAGACGTCATCCACTAACCCTGGGGGTCATTGTGTCACTACAGACGCCATCCAGTAACCCTTGGGGTCATTGTGTCACTACAGACGTCATCCACTAACCCTTGGGGTCATTGTGTCACTACAGACGTCATCCACTAACCCTTGGGGTCATTGTGTCACAGCAGACATCATCCAGTAACCCTGGGGATCATTGTGTCACTACAGACGTCATCCAGTAACCGTGGGGATCATTGGGTCACTACAGACGCCATCCAGTAACCGTGGGGATCATTGTGTCACTACAGACGCCATCCAGTAACCGTGGGTATCATTGTGTCACTACAGACGCCATCCAGTAACCGTGGGGATCATTGGGTCACTACAGACGCCATCCAGTAACCCTCGGTATCATTGGGTCACTACAGACGTTATCCACTAACCCTTGGGGTCATTGTGTCACTACAGACGTCATAAGCCTTCACCGTTATCCATAACCATCCTATGGGACTCTGCCACATCGAGGTCAGTCTATTCTTCGATGTTATCTTTCTATCTCGCTCTCTGTCGATCACTCCTCCTTCTCTCTTTCACATTTCCTTGCATGAATGATCTTGGTCAGGCCAGATTATGGAGATATGTGATTTTGTCTGTTAGAATCACAGATTCTACATTACTTTGCCAGTTCATTCAAATCGTCTAGAACACAGAGACGTGGCATGCAAGAACCTCACTATTTGCTCTAGAAATATGTTAATCAGTTATTGCACTAGGCATCCTTGACAGAACCTCAGTGGAAGTATCTTCTTCGTCTCCGAACATCTTTAGACGTCATTATAAATAAGTTGGAAGAAAGATTGTATCATCTCAGGGCTGATGACATCTCCACACAGCTTTTCCCAGTGATGGACACGATCTCTCACAAGAGCAAGCTTGTTGTAGAATGTCCCACAGTCATTTTTGTCTGTGCTGCAGCCACACGATCTCTCACAAAAGCAAGCTTGTAGTAGAATGTCCCACAGTCATTTTTGTCTGTGCTGCAGCCACACGATCTCTCACAAAAGCAAGCTTGTAGTAGAATGTCCCACAGTCATTTTTGTCTGTGCTGCAGCCACACGATCTCTCACAAAAGCAAGCTTGTAGTAGAATGTCCCACAGTCATTTTTGTCTGTGCTGCAGCCACACGGTCTCTCACAAGAGCAAGCTTGTAGTAGAATGTCCCACAGTCATTTTTGCCTGTGCTGCAGCCACACTCATCAAAGATTCATCTCCATAGTGTGTTGAGAAGGTGGTACTTCAATCTGTTGTGAATTGTTCGGAGTTTTTAAACAAAGTTTTAATAGTTTGAGTTTTAAGCCATTTTATTATCGTTCAATTGACAAAGCTTGTATTCTATCTATCTATTGACCTTTCGAGCCGTAACCGGCCCATAGGGCGTAGACCAAGATACACCTTCTCCTATATGAATTTTTGTTCTAGCAGTTTTCTTTTAAAGATATTTTATCAAATCTCGCCATCTGTCTCTGTTCTGTGCAAGCAGTTCTATCTCATTGAGGGAGCCGATTCCTGCTGCTCTTGCCTCTCTCATCAATGTTCTTCTCAGTGTCTCCCTGGGTCTTCCTCTTTTTCTTTTACCTGTTGTTTCCCATATGAGGGCTTGCTTTGTTTGCTTGTATTGTTTGCTCTTTATTCAACTTTTGTCAGAACACACATATTTGCAACAAAAATAAGCAACAAATAATAATGTACATATAACGCTAATGGAATGTATCTGTTTCACAGTCCACGAGTTACGCTAGGTATGCATGCCATGTTATTGGTGACCCAATTTCGCGCAGCCAAGTGGCGCCATCTGCTTCAAGACGGAGAGCAATAACGGGATTAGTTGAGAGATGATCATACGCAAACAATATACGCACTCATTTCGCGTGCTGATAATTTAACACAAAGAAAATATAAAGTATAACTTCACAATGTGTACAAACAGGCAACACAAATATCATTCATGTTAAAGAAGAGATACTGTTTTACTGGGGTTTTTTTTTTACGTGAATTAATTCAAGATAAGTTATTTGTTTCGTTCGCAGTTTGACTTTCCGCATGCATAGCCAGTTCATTGATTATTTAAAAAGCTGTTCATTGATAAGATCTGTACAGTAAATGTGATTTTATCACTTAAAAATAGCAATCGTGATTGTGTATAAATTGTTCTTGTTAACAGGAAACACATCATTCACCGGACGTGAGAGTTTGCCTGCTCCTGCTGTTATTGACAGTGATGGATGGTTCTTACTATCAAGGTGTGATGAAGGTAACTCTGTCATTCTCTGTTTGCGCGATACGGTAACGTCTAGTAGAGGATGTCAAAATGACATGATTATTTCTAAATGTCAAAATTATTTAGAGTGAAAGAGAGAAAATAATTATTTTTACTATCGTTTTTTTTTAAATTGTATTTTATTGTAGCAACAATTGCTATATATATATATATATATATATATATATATATATATATATATTAAAAAGAATTAACGAAATAATGAACGAACGAACCAAAGAATGAGTGAATGAAGTAAATCGAACGAACTAAAGAATGAGTGAATGAAGTAAATCGAACGAACCAAAGAATGAGTGAATGAAGTAAATCGAACGAACCAATGAATGAGTGAATGAAGTAATCAGTTTGATAAAAACAAATTTTTAAAACTATGACACCGGAGAAGAAAACGAAATACAAATGTTAATAGCCTTTCACTTTTGTAACAAAAAATATCATGTTATTACAACAGAAACATTTGAAAACTATTTGTTGTAGTAGCAACAATAGAGTAATACTATTTTTAGTAGTAGTAGCAACAGTTGTAATTGTAGTAGTTGCAGTAGCATCAGTCGAGTAATACTAGTTTTAGTAGTAGTAGCAACAGTAGTTATTGTATTAGTTGTAGTAGCACCAATACGGTAATACTAGTTTTATTAGTAGTTGCAACAGTAGTTATTGTAGTAGTTGTAGTAGCACCAGTACGGTAATACTAATTTTATTAGTAGTTGCAACAGTAGTTATTGTAGTAGTTGTAGTAGCACCAGTACGGTAATACTAGTTTTATTAATAGTAGCAACAGTAGTTAATGTAGTAGTTGTAGTAGCATCAGTCGAGTAATACTAGTTTTAGTAGTAGTAGCAACAGTTGTAATTGTAGTAGTTGTAGTAGTAGTAGTTGTAGTAGTTGTAGTAGCATCAGTAGAGTATTACTAGTTTTAGTAGTAGTAGCAACAGTTGTAATTGTAGTAGTTGTAGTAGTGGTAGTTGTAGTAGTTGTAGTAGCATCAGTAGAGTATTACTAGTTTTAGTAGTAGTAGCAACAGTTGTAATTGTAGTAGTTGTAGTAGCATCAGTAGAGTATTACTAGTTTTAGTAGTAGTAGTAGCAACAGTTGTAATTGTAGTAGTTGTAGTAGCATCAGTAGAGTAATACTAGTTTTAGTAGTAGTAGCAACAGTTGTAATTGTAGTAGTTGTAGTAGCATCAGTAGAGTATTACTAGTTTCAGTAGTAGTAGCAACAGTTGTAATTGTAGTAGTTGTAGTAGCATCAGCAGAGTAATACTAGTTTTAGTAGTAGTAACAACAGCAGTAATTGTAGTAGTTGTAGTTGTAGTAGTTGTAGTAGCATCAGTACAGTAATACTATTCTTTAGTAGTGGTGGCAACAGTAGTAATTGTAGTAGCACCAGTAGAGTAAAACTAGTTTTAGTAGTAGTGGCAACAGTAGTAATTGTAGTAATTGTTGTAGCACCAGTAGAGTAATGCTAGTTTTAGTAGTAGTAGCAACAGTAGTAATTGTAGTAGTTCTAGCAGCATCAGAACAATAATATTTCTTTTAATAGTAGTAGCAACAGTACTAATTGTAGTAGTTGTGGTAGTAGTAAAGGTAGTATTATCAATATTCAGTGGAACCTCGCACTTCAGATGTTCCAGAGTTCAAAAGAACTGCAAAGAACTTTGATCTGGAATTCGAACGTTCGAACTGTACACGGACTGTGATAAAACGCCTTCTGTTTTGAGCGAAGGTCGTCCCTTGTCTTACTCTCGTGTGTTTTGAGCGAAGGTCAATCCTTGCCTAACTCTCGTGTGTTTTGAGCGAAGGTCACCCCCCCCCCCCCCCGTCTTACTTTCGTGTGTTTTGAGCGAAGGTCAATCCTTGCCTTACTCTCGTGTATTTTGAGCGAAGGTCAATCCTTGCCTTACTTTCGTGTGTCTTGAGCGAAGGTCACCCCTTGTCTTTCTCTCGATTGTTTTGAATGCTCGTTTCGCTTTATTTTTATTGTGCTTGGTACAATCCTGTATATTAATTATGTCGTGTAAGAAAAGTTTGAAGAAGCACAGGTTAAGAGGTGAGGGGTCTGTATCACCTATTGCAATTAAGGGTCTGTATCACCTATTGCAATTAAGGGTCTGCAATTAAGGGTCTGTATCACCTGTTGCAATTAAGGGTCTGTATCATCTATTGCGATTAAGGGTCTGTATCATCTATTGAGGTATGTCTGTATGTCTATTGAGGTGAAGAAGAAACTTATCGCCAAAATTATCCAGAACAATCGCCAACAACAGTCTTTACAGTTCTATCTCAGGAGATAAGTAGGAAAGTAAGTGAGAACCGTGTGGTTCACAAGTTCTGAAGCTATCAGTTATCTGTGATTCACAAGTTCTGAAGCTATCAGTTATCTGTGGTTCACAAGTTATGAAGCTATCAGTTATCTGTGGTTCACAAGTTCTGAAGCTATCAGTTATCTGTGGTTCACAAGTTCTGAAGCTATCAGTTATCTGTGGTTCACAAGTTCTGAAGCTATCAGTTATATGTGGTTCACAAGTTCTGAAGCTATCAGTTATCTGTGGTTCACAAGTTCTGAAGCTATCAGTTATATGTGGTTCACAAGTTCTGAAGCTATCAGTTATCTGTGGTTGACTAGTCCTGAAGCTATCAGTTATCTGTGGTTTACTAGTTCCGGAGTTATCAGTTATCTGTGATTCACTAGTTCTGAAGCTATCAGTTATCTGTGGTTTACTAGTTCTGAAGCTATCAGTTATCTGTGGTTTACTAGTTCTGAAGCTATCAGTTATCTGTGGTTCACTAATTCTGAAGCCATCAGTTATCTGTGGTTCACTAGTTCTGAAGCCATCAGTTATCTGTGGTTCACTAGTTCTGAAGCCATCAGTTATCTGTGGTTCACTAGCTCTTGAGCTATCACTTATCATTCGTTTACTGGTTCTTGATCTATCAGTTATCTTTGGTTCATAAGTTCTTGGGCTATCACTTATTAGTAGTTAATTAGTTCTAAAGCTAACATATGTATCTTTGGATTACTAGTTCTGAAGCTATCAGTTATATGTGGTCCACTAGTTCTTGAGCTATCAGTTTTCAGTGGTTCACTAGTTCTGAAGCTATCAGTTATCTTTGGATCTCTAGTTCTGAAGCTATCAGTTATCTTTGGATCTCTAGTTCTGAAGCTATCATTTATCTTTGGATCTCTAGTTCTGAAGCTATCAGTTATATGTAGCCCACTAGTTCATGAGCTATCAGTTATATGTGGTTCACTAGTTCTTGAGCTATCAGTTATATGTGGTTCACTAGTTCATGAGCTATCAGTTTTCAGTGGCTCACTAGTTCTGAAGCTATCAGTTATCTTTGGATCTCTAGTTCTGAAGCTATGCACTTGTATTCTGTATCTTTGTGTCTGCTCCATATAACATGTGAGATAAATTCCTACTTCTTTGTAAGGCAAATAAATCCCCTTATTTAAATGGAATCGGAGAACGTATTTTTTTTTACTTCCCATTTGGTGGAAAAAAAGGAGGCGGGGGGGGGGGGCGCTGGGATTGATTGGGGGGGGGGGTGTCGCCTCTTTATCTATTTAACTTTTAGACTCTTTAACGTGCGCGAACACACATGGGACCTCCTGTTTTTCGCCGATTTCAGAGAGGGCTAGACATCGGATCTCACTACCAAGAGAGGGCTAGACATCAGATCTCACTGCCAAGAGAGGGCTAGACATCGGATCTCACTGCCAAGAAAGGGCTAGACATCAGATCTCACTGCCAAGAGAGGGCTAGACATCAGATCTCACTGCCAAGAGAGGACTAGACATCAGATCTCACCACCAAGAGAAGGCTAGACATCAGATCTCACTGCCAAGAGAGGACTAGACATCGGATATCACTGCCAAGAGAGGACTAGACATCAGATCTCACCACCAAGAGAAGGCTAGACATCAGATCTCACTGCCAAGAGAGGACTAGACATCAGATCTCACTGCCAAGAGAGGACTAGACATCGGATATCACTGCCAAGAGAGGGCTAGACATCAGATCTCACTGCCAAGAGAGGGATAGACATCAGATCTCACCACCAAGAGAAGGCTAGACATCAGATCTCACTACCCAGAGACGGCTAGAGATCGGATCTCACTGCCAAGAAAGGGCTAGACATTAGATCTCACTACCAAGAGACCAGGGGAGGGTTAAGCCACAAAGCAACCACGGATTTGATGTTTGAAAAATTCTCACCGCCTGTGATGTGGATCGAACCCAGGACCCTATTGTCCAAAGACGGACATTTTACCTGTAGATCACCCAGCCCCCCCCCCCCCCCCCCCGACCCCCCTTTCCATAATTATGTGTGTTTAATGTCTGTCTATTCAATAATATAATTTTTGTCTCATTAAACGTGTGCGTTGTATTAAATAAGTATGTCCATTATATTCATCAATATCAGCGTGTTGTTTTCAACAACTTATTCTATTTGTCAGAAATCTCTATTTGAAATTATTCATGAGGAAAGTAATTGAATAACAGCGAGTTTTATTCTAAAGTGAAGCGTGAAGTATGCACAAGGAAATAATCTTATATCTGGACATAAAATGTAACACACTGATCGTAACAATCGAGTAGTGTGTCTCCATGTAATAATTCATACAACATGGCCGCTCCATTGAGGTTTTCCACCGCTGAAAGAGTAGCTGAGTAGCATGGAGGTGTTATTTGTTTTAGTTCGTACTCTGAGGGTGTGCAGCCTGCAGTAGAGTGAAGGTATCGTATGGAGACAGTTGTTTGAGTGAGTGGAGAACTAATAGGTGGAAAGATAATGTGAAGGTACTGTATGGAGACAGTTGTTCTTGTGAGTGGAGAACTAATAGGTGGAAAGATTATAAAGCGAAAAAGAAAACGTCAGTGATGAACATTCGAAAGGGAGACCAGTTTTTGTGTCTCCCTATAGTCGAATTCTCTGCAACAGTTATTGAGTTATTTGCGGGTCATCATCATGGCACTCCGAACATGTCCATAAGGGCTCAGTTCTCCTTCTCAGCAAGTCCCGCAGTGTCCAGCGACTGACGACTCCAGTTCTGTGTTGGTTGATAAGTCTTCTTATACGCCCACTAAGATTCTCTTTTCTGGCTGTGCCATTTTAACTTCCATCTCTTTCATCCGAAGGAGTTACGTGGACTCATGGTTGTCGAAGTCCTGTGCTCTACCCACAAACATTGATGATGTCCGCCCGATCCATTGGTTGACCATCCTCAACGATAACGCAGCTAGCCAACCTGTCCGCTCTTTCATTTCCCCATACTCCCGCATGTCCTGGGACGTAGACAAAGGCGACCTTACGTATTTTTTACTTCTGCAATGACTCTAGCCACTGTATGTTTACTGAGCCCGCCTCCACTTTATGCTTTTATCATACTTATCGAATCACTCTGTATTCAGGCTCTGCAACAGTATCAACATGCAATTTCATAATTCTCGTTCCAGTTTTTTTCGCTACTTTTTAAACGTTATAATTTCTTCTTCTTCTTCATTTAAACATTGAAATAGTCTTTGCCTTTTCTTATTTATTGAAATATTGGAGTAGCCTTTATTTTTTCTTATTTATTTTTTTATTTATTTAAGCTGTAGAATCTCCTTTGCTTCTTCTGATTTATTTAAACATTATAATGCCCTCTAATTCTTATTTGGGGAGCCGCGATAGCTCAGTGGTTAGTGAACTGGACTACAAAGGACAAGGAGTAGGGTTCGATCCCAACCGACGGCTTCTGGGTTCACCCAGCCTTAAATGGGTACCGGATTTTTTTCAGGGAAATTGAAGCGGCGCGGGCGTAAAACCGACCACATTACACCAAAAATCATGTGCTGAAGGTCTATAAAATGTATGGTCACTAACACCATATTCCCTATACGCCACTTGACGTGACAGGGGTACTTTACTTTTTTAAAAATTCTTATTTACTTAAACATTAGAATATCATTTAATTCTTATTATTATTTAAACATTAGAATCTCCTTTACTTCTTGTTTATTTAAATATTGAGTCTCCTTTATTTATTATCTATTTAAACGGCAGAATCTTCTTTACGTATTATCTATTTAAAGATAATCCATTACTTATTATTTATTGAAACAGAATCTCCATTACTTATTATTTATTGAAACAGAATCTCCATTACTTATTATTTATTGAAACAAAATCTCCATTACTTATTATTTATTGAAACAGAATCTCCATTACTTATTATTTATTGAAACAAAATCTCCATTACTTATTATTTATTGAAACAAAATCTCCATTACTTATTATTTATTGAAACAAAATCTCCATTACTTATTATTTATTGAAACAGAATCTCCATTACTTATTATTTATTGAAACAAAATCTCCATTACTTATTATTTATTGAAACAGAATCTCCATTACTTATTATTTATTGAAACAAAATCTCCATTACTTATTATTTATTGAAACAGAATCTCCATTACTTATTATTTATTGAAACATAATCTCCATTACTTATTATTTATTGAAACATAATCTCCATTACTTATTATTTATTGAAACAGAATCTCCATTACTTATTATTTATTTTAAAATTAGAATCGCCTTTACTACTGCGTTCACCCTACGAAACCCCTTCTAGTGGCCAGCCTTAAAATAACGTTAAGGTACCACAATTTTCTTTCATTTCTCGTATTGCAACAAGCTACGTTATCTGTGCTCTTAGACCCAGCCATCCGACTTAAGCATTATATCTTTAGGTACCGAATTTGCCCTTCAATTGTTAATCTCTACTCGCCTTGTTAGATTAGCTAGTTCGTTTATAGTGATGCCAGTGGGAGATGCTATATGATCTTGCTGAATTCTGGTTCAGTGATCCTGTTTTCACTTTGTCCGCTCCCCGGAGTTTTGAACTCCGTAATGAAACTATTTCCTTTTTCTCCAATTATATATTTATATTTTCTTTTTATATTTCTTTATCTATAACTAAAATTATACATGCATTAACAAGTAAATTAAAAAGTTACATTCACGACTTAAGGCATGTTGTTCGTCTTCTTTTTCTTCTTCCATTCAGCTCCCTGTGGGGCATAGGTCTTCAACAAACACTTTAGCTCCCCGTAGATCATAGGTCTTCAACAGATTCTTTCAGCTCTCTGTGGAGCATAGGTCTTCAACAAACACTTTTAGCTCCCCGTGGATCATAGGTCTTCAACATATTCTTTCAGCTCCCTGTGGAGCATAGGTCTTCAACAAACACTTTTCAAGCCGTTCCATTCCTTGCCATTCTTTTAAGATCGTTTCATGTCTTCCCCATCATCTTCATCTCTGCTTCCACCTGTCTTCTCCAAGAATATTTTGACCTTCCATTGTATCTCTTCCCCTGGGGTTTCCAAAAAAGGGTATATGGTGTAATACTCTCATATGTCTTCTGCAGTGTATGGCCTTAGTCTTCGTTGTATCTCTTTGTCTACTTATATTTGACTGGTACTTTTCCATAATTCTACTTTAGTGATTTCGTGCTCCCGTTTCCATTCTTTTATTCTGCCCAAGCATCCATTAAATGAAGGTCTGCATCTTCGTGATTGAAGACTAAGTTGTTATTGACCATATATTTTAATGACCAATAGCACATTTTGTAGGTGATGTGGTCGGTGCCACGATTGGCCACCCTACTTTACCAGAAAAACGCAAAACCCATTTCATATTTGTGGCTGTATGAGCCTAGGAGTCAGAATCGAACACGACCTCCTGTCCTCATTATAGTCCAGTTCACTAACCATTGAGCTTCAATAGCTGCAACATTTAGGATTGCCTGCTAATATTTTACAGAAAATAATAATTAATATTAAACACAGGAATAAGATAGCCACAATAGCTCAGTGGTTAGTGAACTGGACTACAAAGGACAAGAGGTAGGGTTCGATCTCAACCGACAGCTTCCGGGTTCACCCAGCCTTTAATGGGTACCGGATTTTTTTCTGGGAAAATAAAGCGGCACGGACGTAATACCGACCACATTACCCCAAAAATCATGTGCTGAAGGTCTGTAAAATTTATGGTCACTAACACCATATTCCCTATACGCCACTTGGCGTGACGGGGGGTACTTTACTTTACTTTACTTTTTTTTTTTTTTTTTACTGGAATAAGATCTAGTCTACAGAAGGCGAAGTGCGTCAGTCACGGCGCAGGTTAACGGGTAAAAATCAGGACACACACGTTTATACTGAGAGACCCTGCGAATCACTTCAGGGGAAGAGGTACGTTTAAAAACTCTCGTAAAAATATTCACAAATAATCAACAACAACAACAAAAATAGAACAATAGACAGATCGAAGCAGGATCGAACCCATACTTCTCGACACAGTGCCTTGCCAACGAAAACAAATGTAAGAGCACACTGCCAAGTAGGCAAACTAGTTCATCGTGTGCTCTGATATTGTTCTTACCCCTCCATCTTGAAAGAGGAAAAAGAGTCAAGTTCGCGTGATCACAAACCTCGAATGCTGAAAGAAGAAGAAAAAGACAAAGAATATGAAGGAGGAGGAGGGAGAAGGAGGTGGTGGTGGTGGTGGTGGAGCAGGAGGATGATGAAAAAGAATAATAATAAGAAGAAGAAAAAGTAAAAGAAGAAGATGGAGGAGGAGCAGGAAGAAGAAGAAGGAGGAGGAAGAAGAAGAAGGAGGAGGAGGAAGAAGAATAAGGAGGAGGAAGAGGAGGTGGTGGTGGAGCAGGAGAAGTAAGAAGAAGTAAATGGAGGAGGTGGAGGCAGAAGAAGTAAATGGAGGAGGTGGAGTAAGAAGAAGTAAATGGAGGAGGTGGAGTAAGAAGAAGTAAATGGAGGAGGTGGAGTAAGAAGAAGTAATTGGAGGAGGTGGAGTAAGAAGAAGTAAATGGAGGAGGTGGAGTAAGAAGAAGTAAATGGAGGAGGTGGAGTAAGAAGAAGTAAATGGAGGAGGTGGAGTAAGAAGAAGTAAATGGAGGAGGTGGAGTAAGAAGAAGTAAATGGAGGAGGTGGAGTAAGAAGAAGTAAATGGAGGAGGTGGAGTAAGAAGAAGTAAATGGAGGAGGTGGAGGCAGAAGAAGTAAATGGAGGAGGTGAAGGAAGAAGAAGTAAATGGAGGAGGTGGAGGAAGAAGAAGTAAATGGAGGAGGTGGAGGAAGAAGAAGTAAATGGAGGAGGTGGAGGAAGAAGAAGTAAATGGAGGAGGTGGAGGAAGAAGAAGTAAATGGAGGAGGTGGAGGAAGAAGAAGTAAATGGTGGAGGTGGAGGAAGAAGAAGTAAATGGAGGAGGTGGAGGAAGAAGAAGTAAATGGAGGAGGTGGAGGAAGAAGAAGTAAATGGAGGAGATGGAGTAAGAAGAAGTAAATGGAGGAGGTGGAGTAAGAAGAAGTAAATGGAGGAGGTGGAGGAAGAAGAAGTAAATGGAGGAGGTGGAGGAAGAAGAAGTAAATGGAGGAGGTGGAGGAAGAAGAAGTAAATGGAGGAGGTGGAGGAAGAAGAAGTAAATGGAGGAGGTGGAGGAAGAAGAAGTAAATGGAGGAGGTGGAGGAAGAAGAAGTAAATGGAGGAGGTGGAGGAAGAAGAAGTAAATGGAGGAGGTGGAGGAAGAAGAAAGAAAAGGAGGAGGAAGAGGAGGTGGTGGTGGAGCAGGAGAAGTAAGAAGAAGTAAATGGAGGAGGTTCAGGAAGAAGAAGTAAATGGAGGAGGTGGAGGAAGAAGAAGTAAATGGAGGAGGTGGAGGAAGAAGAAGTAAATGGAGGAGGTGGAGTAAGAAGAAGTAAATGGAGGAGGTGGAGTAAGAAGAAGTAAATGGAGGAGGTGGAGTAAGAAGAAGTAAATGGAGGAGGTGGAGTAAGAAGAAGTAAATGGAGAAGGTGGAGGAAGAAGAAGTAAATGGAGGAGGTGGAGTAAGAAGAAGTAAATGGAGGAGGTGGAGGAAGAAGAAGTAAATGGAGGAGGTGGAGGAAGAAGAAGTAAATGGAGGAGGTGGAGGAAGAAGAAGTAAATGGAGGAGGTGGAGTAAGAAGAAGTAAATGGAGGAGGTGGAGTAAGAAGAAGTAAATGGAGGAGGTGGAGTAAGAAGAAGTAAATGGAGGAGGTGGAGGAAGAAGAAGTAAATGGAGGAGGTGGAGGAAGAATAAGTAAATGGAGGAGGTGGAGGAAGAAGAAGTAAATGGAGGAGGTGGAGTAAGAAGAAGTAAATGGAGGAGGTGGAGGAAGAAGAAGTAAATGGAGGAGGTGGAGTAAGAAGAAGTAAATGGAGGAGGTGGAGTAAGAAGAAGTAAATGGAGGAGGTGGAGTAAGAAGAAGTAAATGGAGGAGGTGAAGGAAGAAGAAGTAAATGGAGGAGGTGGAGGAAGAAGAAGAGGAAGATGGGGGAGGAGGAGGAAGAAGAAGTAGAAATGGAAAATGGAGAAAGAGGAAAAAAAGAAGAAGAGGAAGATGGGGGAGGAGGAGGAAGAAGAAGTAGAAATGGAAAATGGAGGAAGAGGAAAAAGAAGAAGAGGAAGATGGGGGAGGAGGAGGAAGAAGAAGTAGAAATGGAAAATGGAGGAAGAGGAAAAAGAAGAAGAGGAAGATGGGGGAGGAGGAAGAAAAAATAAGGAGAAGAGGAGGAAAAAGAAGAAGAGGAAGATGGAGGAGGAGGAAGAAAAAAAGAGGAGAAGAGGAGGAAGAAGAAGATGAAGATGAAAGAGGATGGTGGAGGAAGAAGAAGAAGAAGAGGATGGTGGAGGAAAATGAAGAGGAGGAAGAAGAAGAGGAAGATGGAGGAAGAAGAGGCAGATGGAGGAGGAGGAGGAGTTGGGGGAAGAAGAAGAGGAAGATGGAGGGGAGGAGGAGGAAAAAGAAGAAGAGGAAGATGGAGTAGGAGGGGGAAGAATAAGAAGGAGAAGGAGGAGGAAGAAGAGAAAAGAATATGGAGGAGGAGGAAGAAGAAGGAGGAGAAGAATGAGGAAGAAGGAAGAAGAAGAAAAAGAAGATGAAGATGGAGGAAGAAAAATATGGAGGAAGAGGGAGAAGAAGATGGAGGAGGAGGAGGAGGAGGAAGAAGAAGAAGAAGATAAAGGAGGCGGAGGAAGAAGAAGAAAAGGGAAGAATAGGAATGAGAAGATAAAGAAGGAGGCGGAAGAAGAAGAAGAAGATAAAGGAGGAGGAGGAAGAAGAAGAATAAGCTAAAGAAGGAGGAGGAAGAAGAAGATAAAGGAGGAGGAGGAAGAAGAAGATAAAGGAGGAGGAGGAAGAAGAAGATAAAGGAGGAGGAGGAAGAAGAAGAAGAAGAAGATAAAGGAGGAGGAAGAAGAAGAGAAGAAGATAAAAGAAGAGGAAGAAAAGAAGAAGATAAAGGAGGAGGAGGAGGAAGAAGAAGAAGAAGAAGATGAAGAAGAAGATGAAGGAGGAGGAAGAAGATGTAGAAGAAGATGATGAAGAAGAAGAAGAAGAAGATAAAGATAAAGAAGGAGGAGGAAGAAGAAGATAAAGAAGGAGGAGGAAGAAGAAGAAGATAAAGAAAAAGGCAGAAGAAGAAGAAGATAAAGAAGGAGGCGGAAGAAGAAGAAGAAGATAAAGATAAAGAAGGAGCAAGAAGAAGAAGATAAAGAAGGAGGAGGAGGAAGAAGAAGAAGAAGAAGATAAATAAGGAGGCGGAAGAAGAAGAAGAAGATAAGATGAAGATAAAGAAGGAGGCGGAAGAAGAAGAAGAAGATAAAGAAGGAGGCGGAAGAAGAAGAAGAAACACCACGATAGATTATTCATTCGCAGTTTGAAATACCGATTTTTTCCCCCCTGGGTTTAACTATGTACAAGATCTAATCTATTGAGGTAGATTAAAAGCCCAGCTTTCACGAGCCATATTTAGTTTGATATCTTTCTGAATGCGCCTATCAATAAATTATATCAGACGATTGCACAAATATATAACTCGAATATTGCAAAAAATTGTTTCGTTTCAATAATCCCATACCAAACTCGCCTCGTATTTTATTGCACCCAGTCACATCTGTAGGCACGCCATTGATCAGTCGACGTCACATTTCTTTGAGTCCGAATCTCGTTTAATAACTGCTCCTACCTGGGAGATTACTGTAATGGCTTCCAGCTGCCACGATACAATCGTCCTTTAAAACTTTTCCATTTATCTTTACGCGTTGATGGCGAACTGTCGGTACACAGATAACTCAGATTGAGGCTTTGTGTCAGCTGTCAAGGAAAGATATAGTTTTAGAGATATTATTATTATTATTTTTATTTTTTTATTTATTTTTTTGGGGGTGGGGGGTGGGAGGAGGGGGTGTGTGTGTGGAAAGGGGAGGATGAATATATCTTCTTTGTTTCGTGTATTTCTTGAATTTTTATTCGGCGTATCGATTGTTGTAATGATATAGGTGGATCAGAAAAGAGAAATATATAGTGAGTCAAATGGTTTGATGCAAAAAGTTACTTAGTAATATTTTTTTCGTATTGTTCTTAGCGTTCAACCGTAAAGTAGGCGCTGATGCGTTGTGTCGCTAGTTTACGACAAGAGCCGCGACATCTGTGCCAGCCCGACACAGCCGTCAGCCCGACACAGTCGTCTTCGGCATGAGTACATTTGCTTAATAATTTATGCCGAGGCAGCAACTGTTAGGCCTACTCTTTTCAAATGTTAACTGCTAAGGGTTCTTTAACGTGTGCGAGCACACACGAGACCTCTTATGTTTTTTTGTCGTTATACGAAAGGACTAGACTTCGGATCTAAATATCCAGAGAAGTCTAGATATCGAAATTAACTACCAAGAGAGACCTAGATATCGAAATTAAGTACCCAGAGAGGTCTAGACATCGGATCTAACTACCCAGAGAGGTATAGTCATCAAATCTAACTATCCAGAGAGGGCTAGATATCATTTCTAACTACCCTGAGATAAGTAGACATCGGATCTAACTACCTAGAGAGGGCCAGACATCGGACCTAACTACCTTGAGATATCTAGACATGGGATTTTACTACAAAGAGAGGACTAGACATTGGATCTAACTACCTAGAGAGGGCCAGACATCGGACCTAACTACCTTGAGATATCTAGACATGGGATTTTACTACATAGAGAGGACTAGACATTGGATCTAACTACCTAGAGAGGACTAGACATGGGATTTTACTACATAGAGAGGACTAGCCATTAGATCTAACTAACTTGAGATATCTAGACATGAGATTTTACTACATTGAGAGGACTAGACATTGGATCTAACTACCTTGAGATATCTAGACATGGGATTTTACTACACTGAGAGGACTAGACATCGGATCTAACTACCTAGAGAGGGCCAGACATCGGACCTAACTACCTTGAGATATCTAGACATGGGATTTTACTACATAGAGAGGGCCAGACATCGGACCTAACTACCTTGAGATATCTAGACATGGGATTTTACTACATAGAGAGGACTAGACATTGGATCTAACTACCCAAAGACCAGGCGAGGATAAAGCCATGGATTCGAAGTAAAAAATTCCTGCTGCCTTTGATGGGATTCGAAGCCGGGACTTTCCTGTCTAGAGGCCCAATGCTAATATTGTCTTCTCGTGTTTCTTTCTCGTGCACTTATTACCGTATCTAAGGACAATGTGTTTGCTCCCCGTGATCCGATGTATCCTGTTACAGGCGCACATTTGTTCGGAACTTCTTTCCTAGCTTTGACTTTCCTCCATGACACTCCTACAAAGCGGCAGTTACCCATGTGACCTCGAAGTTAATTTTGGTGTGCATGCGGAGAAGATGTCGAATCTCTCATGAATCCTCTGTTCGGTTCTCATGAATCCTGGCACTTTGATGTTATTTAGGGAAAAGAAAAAGCTCCAATCACGCCACGTGGCGTATACGGAACACGGTGTTAGTGCCCATCACTTTTATAAACTCTCGGCACATTATTTTTGGGGTAAAGTGGTCGGTACTACGCCACAGCCACTCCCCCCCCCCCCTTCCCCCAGAAGGGGATGGTACCCATTTAAATCTGGCTGAAACTGGAGGTCGTCGATCAGGCTCAAACCCGACCTCTTGCCCTCGGTAGTCCAGTTCATTAACCACTGAGCTACTGCAGCTCCCGATCTCTACGCAGGGCTAAATGACAATACTTTATTTACAGCACATTAGACTCTTCTGTACAAAGAGTTATTTCTACACCACCACCTATAATTTAGACTAATGGCAGCAATAAATATAAACCAACCCGACAAATTAGCAAAATATTATCTCTATTATTCAATACGTACACGCATATACAAAGTCCTGGTTTTTGCTCTCTTTGACAGCTTCGACCATTGATACTTGATTATGTTGCAGAATTTCTCGGATGTTTGATAAAACATCTCTGAGATGAGATCGATATCTTTCTAAAAGTGAGCTGACCTAACTAGGTCGCCGTCTTCCGAGTAAAACAAACTAAGATAGGTAAAGGTCAAGGTAAAGTACGAGACTTGAACCGGCGTCTTAGCACGCGAGTTTCCACCCATATGTGCTCGGCCGCCTGTCCAGAAATGATCGGAGATTTCTGTATAGTGTCGACTCAAGCATCGAAACTCAGATGCGAGGCGACATTCCTCACCTTCCCAGGGTAATACCCTGGTACCAATTTCTGCCAACGGCTGGGTCGACCGTGAGGGTATTTTTTTTTTCCAACCACGAGTACAATTCACTCTGCTCTCAGCGGGAATCGAACACGGGTTGTCCGAACGTCGGTGGTCCAGTCGGGTGGTTTTCCAAACTAGGCTACCGAGGCCCCCTCTAAAGTAAGAACATGCGGCATCTACCACTTAATAGCTGCAACTTTTATTTCAAATCTTCTATCGTATATATGGTATAGAATAAAATCAGCACAGAAATTTCAGTGAAGACATATTTGGACCTAGCGAAATCTTTAAGCTGATATAATACCTTTCACTGAAATTACGATTTCGTCTAAAAATGTTTGAGGAAAATAATCTTTTTGTGTCTGACACTTTAACTTATCAGAACGTTTGGCCAAGGAACGAGGCATAATTGTAAAGATTGTAGTATTAGAGTGTCAGAGTGTATCATCAAGATCGAGGCACGATTGTAAAGATTGTAATATTAGCGTGTCAGGGTGTATTATCAAAATCGAGGCACGATTGTAAAGATTGTAATATTAGCGTGTCCGAGTGTATTATCAAGATCGAGGAACGATTGTAAAGATTGAAATATTAGCGTGTCAGAGTGTATTATCAAGATCGAGACACGATTGTAAAGATTGTAGGTTTAGAGTGTCAGAGTGTATCATCAAGATCGAGGCATGATTGTAAAGATTGTAGTATTAGCGTGTCAGAGTGTATCATCAAAGAACGAGGCACGATTGTAAAGATTGTAACATTAGCGCATCAGAGTGTATTATCAAGATCGAGATGCGATTGTAAAGATTGTAGTATTAGCGTGTCAGAATGTATCATCAAGGAACGAGGCACGATTGTAAAGATTGTACGTAGGGAGGTCAAAAAGTAATGCACACCAATTTTTTTCTCGGAAACTATTCGGGCAAAATGTGTGAAATTTTCACAGATTGTAGCTGAACATCCCCTTTACACTACCTATTTTTCAACATAATCTCCGTCCAAGCGTATTGCCTTACGCCAACGCGAAACTAGGTCATGAATGCCTCGTTTGTACCAAGTTTTGTCCTGCTCGCGTAGCCATTTTTTAACTGCACGGATCACATCCTCATCATTGTCAAAGTGTGTCCCACGCAGGAATTTTTTGAGTGGTCCAAACAGATGGAAATCTGAGGGAGCCAGATCAGGGCTGTAAGGAGGATGGGGCAGTACAGTCCAACCAAATTTGTTGATTGCTTCCCGTGTTACCAGACTTGTGTGAGGGCGTACATTGTCATGTTGAAGGAACATATCTGCAGATGGCTTATTAGGCCGAACTCTGTGGAACCGATTTTTGAGTTTTGTCAGTGTATTGATGTAAGCTGTCGAGTTGATTGTCTCACCTCTTGTCATTACATCAACAAGAATCACACCATCAATGTCCCAGAAGACAGTGATCATCACCTTTCCGGCTGATGGAGATGTTTTGAAATTTTTTTCTTTTTGGTGACTGCGGATGATGCCATTCCATTGACTGCATTTTTGTTTCAGGCTCATAATGATGTGCCCACGTTTCGTCACCGGTAACAATTTTTGACAAAAACATCTCCTTCAACACCGAAACGCTCCAACAATTCAGAACAGAATGTTTTCCTTTGAACTCTGTGATCATTTGTTAGGCACCGAGGAACCCATCGAGCGCAAATCTTTGAATATCCGAGAGTTTTAAAAATTGCGATTGCACTTCCCTTGCTGACTGTAAGCTGCAATGCCAATTGCTGACTAGTGATACGCCTATCCTTACGAATAATGGCATCAGCCCGGTTTAACATGTCTGTGCTGGTAGCCGAGGCAACACGTCCAGAACGCGGTAAATCATGCAGCTCCACTCGTACACTTTCTGCAGCTTTAATTCTCTGAACCCAGCGACTAACTGTGCTCCTATCGACTGCAGAACATTTGTACACTGCACACAGTCGTTTATGAATGTTTGCCACAGTTTCTTTTTCCGCAACCAGAAATTCTATGACAATTCGCTGTTTGTAACGGACATTGTTGACAAGCTCCATTTTAACGGTTCATAGATTGCGTAATATTTATCAGAATTCTGTGCAATTTGGTACACATAATTGGAACATGTCATATTCCAAGTGTGCAAAATTTCATATTCCTATCTTTATTATTAGCCGAGAAAAAAATTGGTGTGCATTACTTTTTGACCTCCCCTCATAATATAAATATTAACATATCACAGCATGCCACCGAGGGAAGTTGCAACATTCTAAAGAATAATCGTGGCCAACTTTTAATGCGCAGACGGCACTTATTCTGAATTCCAGTTAGCTATTTTATATGATCTTCTATTTATGCGTTGGCACGGCCATTTCACGAGACGTCTCGTCTTTAATTAAAGTAAACGAAATTTGAATTCTATTATAATTTACAGCAAGCCACGATCTAAATGATTTTTGGCCTAAAATATCCTATTCTTCCTGGCATTTAAAATACCGGGTTACCTTACCTTTCTGTTTTTGTTTGGTTGTTTTTTTTTTGCGTTCTCCAGCATTTACATCTCTAGGGAAGTCCTGGGTGACTGAATTTTACGTGAAAAACACTTTTTCCTATTTTCTCACACCCGCAGTCGTGTGCTCAGGTGTCCCTCGCCATACATGCAGATATTCTCCGGCTTCAGATTTCTCATATTTTAGAGGTACTCTCATTTTTATCGTCAAGAGTTTTAACGTTTTGGGCAGATTTTTTTCTCATCAGTTTTTCCAGGCCGGCAGCGACTATTTTAGGCCCACTCTTTTCTGACTCCAACTGCCAACGGTTTTTATCAATTAGATCTTTAACGTGGACGGAATGTCCACCTGACATCCGTTTTTTCGACGTTATCCGAGAGGGCTAGACATCGGATTTCACTACCTAGAGAGGGCCAGACATCGGATTTCACTACCAAGAGAGGGCTAGACATCGGATTTCACTACCCAGAGAGGGCTAGACATCGGATTTCACTACCAAGAGAGGGCTAGACATCGGATTTCACTACCAAGAGAGGGCTAGGTATCGGATTTCACTACCCAGAGAGGACTAGGCATCGGATTTCACTACCCAGAGAGGGCTAGACATCGGATCTCACTACCTAGAGAGGGCTAGACATCGGATCTCACTACACAGGGAGGGCTAGACATCGGATCTCACTGCCCAGGGAGAGTTTGACATTGGATCTCACTACCTATGTAGGGCTAGACATCGGATCTCACTACCCAGAGAGGGTTAGACATCGGATCTCACTACACAGGGAGAGCTATATAGACATCGGATCTCACTACCCAGAGTGGGCTAGACATCGGATCTCACTACCCAGAGAGGGCAAGACATCGAGTCTCACTACCCAGAGAGGGCTTATCATCGAATCTCACTATCCAGAGAGGGCTAGACATCGAATCTCACTACCCAGAGAGGGCTAGACATCGAATCTCACTACCCAGAGAGGGCTAGACATCGAATCTCGCTACCCAGAGAGGGCTAGACATCGAATCTCGCTACCCAGAGAGGGCTAGACATCGAATCTCACTACCGACAAACCTGGGGAGGGTAAAGCCACGAAGAAACCACGGATTCTATTTCTTTTAATTTTAATTCTAAATCGCCTGTGGTGGGAATCGAATCCGTGACCTTCATGAACAGAGGCCGATGTGTTACCTCTGAACCACCCAGCCCCTCATCTTCAATAATGAATCCCTACTTCCTTGCCCAGAATAATTATTTTGCTTTTAGAGCTACCATTTTAGAATGAAGCAGAATCTTTGAAAATTCATGTTCACTGATCATGTGGGTTTTGCACTTGGATCATGATAACCAAACTCGGGAAATGACCATATGCATTTTAGTCTCTTTCCTGTTGAGACAAAAAGATCTCAAGGTAGCTCATGAACCTCGCAGCACCATGGCCGATTTCATAAAATTGGCCAGTTTTTGTAGACGATGGTAGAAATATTATTATCTTTTCGAAATTTGGCTCGGGCAGCGTAGGTATATAATTTACTAATTCCGATTTTCAAGTGCCCAGAATTATTTTACGTGCTTAACTTAAACACTTGTCTTCTTTTTTAATTGGCCGTATCTGATAGGACTGAGTACTCGTCAATCTCATCTTTCTGGAGGTTAGGGGTCACTGGTGGGGCATTCAATCTCTCTAAATGTTGACTGAATGTTGTACCTTCTGGTTAATGTTCCTGGCCACTGTTATTGTTATGGAATGCCCTGGTATTACTGCAAACGAATTAAAATCCATAATTGCTCAACCGCCCGTGCCAGTGGAATCATCCGAATTACTAACTCATCTCCCAAACAAAGAAAGGCAGCTGTAGACCCCATCATAGCAGTCTCAGCACACCACTGACCACTTTTAGCTCACACTCTGATATTTTTAACCCGATTGTTTTTCACAAAAAGTCTTATGTTCAACAGCTCACACTGTCTGATATTTTCAAACCCGATTATTTCTCATAAAACTTCTCATGTTTAACAGCTCACACTGTCTTATATTTTCAAACCCGATTATTACTCATAAACTTCTCATGTTTAACAGCTCACAGGCTGTCTGATATCTTCAAACCCGATTATTACTCATAAAACTTCTCATGTTTAACAGCTCACAGGCTGTCTGATATTTTCAAACCTGATTATTACTCATAAAACTTCTCGTTTAACAGCTCACAGGCTGTCTGATATCTTCAAACCCGATTATTTCTCATAAACTTATCATGTTTAACAGCTCACAGGCTGTCTGATGTCTTAACTCCAATCACTTATCATCGCCCACGCGGTGTCAGGAGCTTGATTATTTCTCATAAAACCTCTCATTTTGTAACGCAAGTATTCAGCCCTACCCTATCCGGGAGATACTTGTCTTAATAGGAAAAATACAGATGTATAATTTATTTCCGAGCTGCAATCACAGCCTTAAGCTATAGTCATGAGAACACCTGCACGAAGGACATTGTCCACGATAGCTAATTTTTTTAGTTAGCTGAGTGGCAGTGTTCCCTAGCGTTTGGCTTTTCGTGGCAAGGCGCTGTGCCACAAAGTACGAGTTCGGTCCTGCTTCTGTCCATATATTGTTCTTTGTTTTTTTTTTCCATTGTTGATTATTTGTCTTTTTTTTCAGAGTGCTGTAACCATACCTCTTCCTCTAAATTGATTCGCTAATTATCGCCTCGGAAGTTTCTCTCTATAATAATATTAATTTATTATTATTTATCTCATATTTAACAGTTCACAGGCTGCCCGATGTCATAACTCCAGTTACTTAACATTGCCCACGCGCTGTCAGAAGCCCGATTATTTCTCATAAAATCTCCGTGTTTGCAAAAGACATATACTATTCATTTCCACCGAAGAGATACATTCTATTCGGTCCTACCGTAAAGACCAGTCAACGAATGGAACAGTATCACTCACTATGTATTTCCTTCCCTATAATCAACAGATTACAAGAGAGAGAGAGAGAAAGAGAGAGAGGGAGAGAGAGAAAGAGAGAGTGAGAGAGAGAAAGAGAGAAAGAGAGTGAGAGAGAGAGAAAGAGAGAAAGAGAAAGAAAAAAGAGAGAGAGAAGGATAGAGAAAGAGAGGGGGAGAGAAAATAGAGAGAAAGAGAGAGAGAAAGAGAGAGATGGAGAGAAAGCGAGAGAAAGAGAGAGTGAGAGAGAGAAAGAGAGAAAAAGAAAGAGAGAGAAAGATAGAGAAAGAGAGGGGAGAAAGAAAAAGAGAGAGGGAGAGAAAGCGAGAGAAAGAGAGAGGGAGAGAGAGAAAGATAGAGAAAGAGAGTGAGAAAAAGAAAAAAGAGAGAGAGAATGATAGAGAAAGAGAGGGGGAGAGAGAAAGAGAGGGGGAGAGAGAAAAAGAGAGAGATGGAGAGAAAGCGAGAGAAAGAGAGAGAGAAAGCGAGAAAAAGAAAGAGAGAGAAAAAGATAGAGAAAGAGAGGGGGAGAGAGAAAAAGAGAGAAAGAGAGAGAGAGGGAGAGAAAGCGAGAGAAAGAGAGAGGGAGAGAGAGAAAGAGAGAGAAAGATAGAGAAAGAGAGGAGGAGAGAGAAAGAGAGAGAGAAAGAGAGAGAAAGAGAGAGAAAGAGAGAGAAAGATAGAGAAAGAGAGGGGAGAGAGAAAGAGAGAGAGGGAGAGAAAGCGAGAGAAAGAGAGAGGGAGGGAGAGAAAGCGAGAGAAAGAGAGAGGGAGAGAGAGAAAGAGAGGAGGAGAGAGAAAGAGAGAGAGAAAGAGAGAGAGAGAGAAAGACAGAAAGATGAGTTGTCTGTATGAATTTATACCTTGGCAGGAAGTCATTACAAGTGCTTCATAGAGTTCCGTTATCAAATACGCACTGTTCAATATAGATGTTCCTTTTTTCATACTGTCCTGACACGAGTGAAAGCTTCAAGAGAGCCCTTACCACTTCCCATATAACTGGAGAGGAAAGTGATACCGCCCATCTGTGCTCAGCCGGAATGTCAAGGTTTATCAAACTGACCGACGTGTGAGCTTTCGCTCTTGTTTCAGCATTTCATTTCACGTCGATGAACAAATAATTAATGGTTACGTCATTTCCGATGTAGAGCTGGTTTTTTTATCTTATAATATACGAACGGTGTTCAGTATTTAGTTGTGGATAATGTTTAGTATTTAGTTTGTGGATAATGTTTAGTATTTAGTTTGTGGATAATTATTAGTATTTAGTTTGTGGATAATGTTTAGTATTTAGTTTGTGGATAATGTTTAGTATTTAGTTGTGGATAATGTTTAGTATTTAGTTGGGGATAATGTTTAGTATTTAGTTTGTGGATAATGTTTAGTATTTAGTTGTGGATAATGTTTAGTATTTAGTTGGGGATAATGTTTAGTATTTAGTTGTGGATAATGTTTAGTGTTTAGTGCAGAAAATCTTTAGTATTGAGTTGTTAAAAAATGTTTAGTTTTTAGTTGTAGAAAATGTTTAGTATTTAATTGTAGAAAATGTTTAGTATTTAATTGTAGAAAATGTTTAGTATTTAATTGTAGAAAATGTTTAGTATTTAATTGTAGAAAATGTTTAGTATTTAATTGTAGAAAATGTTTAGTATTTAATTGTAGAAAATGTTTAGTATTTAATTGTAGAAAATGTTTAGTATTTAATTGTAGAAAATGTTTAGTATTTAATTGTAGAAAATGTTTAGTATTTAGTTCTAGATAATCTTTAGTATTTAGTTGTAGAAAATGTTTAGTATTTAATTGTAGAAAATGTTTAGTATTTAATTGTAGAAAATGTTTAGTATTTAGTGCAGAAAATCTTTAGTATTGGTTTGTAGAAAATGTTTAGTATTTAGTTGTAGAAAATGTTTAGTATTTAGTTGTAGAAAATGTTTAGTATTGAGTTGTAGAAAATGTTTAGTATTTAGTTGTAGAAAATGTTTAGTTTTTAGTTGTAGAAAATGTTTAGTATTTAGTTGTAGAAAATGTTTAGTTTTTAGTTGTAGAAAATGTTTAGTATTAAGTTGTAGAAAATGTTTAGTATTTAATTGTAGAAAATGTTTAGTATTTAGTTGTAGAAAATGTTTAGTATTTAGTTGTATATAATCTATAGCATTTTGTTATAGATAATATTTAGTGTTTAGTTGCAGATAATTTGTTGTACTTAGTTGTAGATAATGTTTAGCATTTCTTATATAATATATTTTAAGTATCTAGCTGCAGATAATGTTTAGCATTTAGTTGTAGATAATATTAAGTATTTTACTGTATGAAACGTTTAGTATTTAATAATCTGCATTGACTGCTTAGTAACGAAAATCATTGTAAATGTTCATATTAAAACTATATAAACATGAAGTTAGACTGGTAAGGGATAAAGACCTGTCAATCAATAAGAAGTAGACATGGCTGGTAAAATATTTACCAAAAAAAAAATGCATCACTATCTTAAGATGCCTATATTTTGTTATATTATTTTACATTTGATTTATTGCTCAATAAATTGCGACTGCTGCGGTCTTGTTAGTTGATTTATGAAGTGGACCACGGTGTAGCTCTGGTCGAGATTTGGATTTATATCTGATTTCAGGGGCGGAGATAGAGATATATGTCGGGGTGGAGGTGCAGTGGGGGCTGGTTTTCAGTGGATACAACGCCCTTGTTTGTTCTAACACTTATTGAAACAATCGGGTAGTATCAACGGTCGCAACTTGGTTATTTGTTTATTTGGTTATGGAAGGCCCCGGTATCACTACAAACGAATTAAAATCCATAATTGCTCAACCGCCCGTGCCAGCATAATCATCCGAATTAATATCTCATCTCCCAAACAAAGAAAGGTAACTGTAGTCCCCATCGTTGCAGTCTCAGCACACGACAAAAGACATAAGGCATGAGGCGAAACTGCGCAGAAAGTCAACACAGACAACTGTTCCCTGTCATACGATATCATCATTCATCGTAAACAATTGGAATATCGAAACATGATCAAAACACACAGCTCACGGTGTGCACAGAGCACTTAACTCAGTAGCTCCTGCAACGAGCCGGACTTGGAATATGAGGAAACTGCAACAAGGAACATTTTTCATGTTTCCGCCGCCTATCCACCATATACCGGACGCAACTATTCTCATTTAAGTGTGTCTGTTCCTTGATGTCGTCTATGAGCAGGTGGAAATCAACATCCCTTTATTCATTATCGTTCTAGTTTTCTGTCTGTGTGTCTTGGTTGCGTTCGCTCGACGACTAAAGGAGTACACCTCTTCATCATCCGCCCTTAAAAGGACATTAAGTGGGCGTGTCTGCATTGTGTTGTCCTTTGCCGTAAAACTGTGATATTTGTGCCTTTCGGACCAACACATCCGACTTCAGCATCTTATTTTTGAGCACCGGGTTGTCTTCCTTCTCAATGGGATATTTACTTGGCCAGACTAGACAGGTTAGGTTGTTTCCAGAGGCACCGCGAAGAGGTGGAGTAGGGTCTGGATGGTTCTGTTTCACCGATCATGGCACAAGCCATCAGCTGTGTGTCGTTGACAGCTCTCAGCTCTGCTGCTGTTATGTGCCTTGCCTCCATCTGTCAGACATTTCATCATACTCCTCTCACAGTTTTATGTGTGACATATTTTGCAAAACATAAACACCCAGCTCAAAATAAACAGAAAAGAACGAACTCATGTAGCATGAGAGGACGCTTCTACTCCAAGAACGATCGAGACAATGTGGTCTAATTATAAAGTGTCCAGGATATAACGGTAGCAACTCATTACTAGAGCTTCTATTTTTTTATTGCATGAGTTCTCTCCATTGCATGAGTGAACTATATGGGCCACTGCAAGAATTACAAAATACAGTAAAATTTATACAGGAAACAACATTGCAGACATAGACAATACTTCAGGCGAACGAAAGATAGATAGATAGATTGCATGAGTTCTTCCCTCCATTGCATGAGTGAACTATATGGGCCACTGCAAGAATTACAAAATACAGTAACATTTATACAGGAAACAACATTGCAGATATAGACAATATTTCAGGCGAATGAAAGATAGATAGATAGATTACATGAGTTCTAATCTCCATTGCATGAGTCCATGTTTCGTAACTATAACACATGGACGGAATGAGCGAGTTCATGAGCATGGCTAGATCTAAACGTGTTGTTTCTAAAATTCAAATTTAGTTTGAGTTTGGCTTTGATGCACTACTTTGTGCTATTCTTATATATAACTCAAGTTTAACTCTGTTGCACTATTATTTTGTACGATTCTTATCGATAACTCAAATTCGACACTGTTCCAGTACTTTGTGCTATTCCTATAGGTCAATCACATTTGACGCCGTATTAAGATACAGTTGAACAACAGCCATATGTAGTGTTATTAAAGCCCGCGTACTGAAAGGAACCACTCAAAATTTGTGACGTTTTCAGCTTTGTGAGCAGGGGTGGCTGTGAATATAATGACCTGAGCAGGTTGTAGCTCTCATAGCTGAATACGTCACACATTTTTGGTGATTCCGTGATTTCCCTCTCAGCGCGCAGGCCATAGTTCTCTCAGCCAGCAGGTCTTAGTAAAACTATAGTAGGCTGTGATTGAACCGAAGCATTATAATTTATTTTTGTCTAAACGATGCTCATTAATTTTGATTCAACTGACACTAACCTAAATTTTCAAATATATATATATTGTTAAAGTATGTTGCAAATATGTCACTTTATTTAACTGCGACTTTTAGGGGGCTAGGTGTACCCCCGTCACGCCAAGTGGCGTATAGGGAAGATGGTGTTAGTGACCATATTGTTTACAGACCTTCAGCACATGATTTTTTAGGTAATGTGGTCGGTGTTACGCCCGTGCCGCTTTACTTTCCCAGAAAAAAATCCGGTACCCATTAAAGGCTGAGTGAACCGGAAGCCGTCGGTTGGGATGGGACCCTACCTCTTGTCCTTTGTAGTCCAGTTCACTAACCACTGAGCTATCGCGGCTCCACTAGGGGGCTGGGTGGTCTAGATGTAAGACGTCCGCTTTTGGACAGAAACGACCCGGGTTCGAAACCAGCTACAGGCGGTTGGGATTTTGTTTAGGTTGAGTAGCCTATGCTTAAGACGTCAGCGTCTGGACAAGAAGATTCCCGGTTTCCAATCACGTCACAGCCGGCGATTTTTTTCCTTCGAGGTCGTGCTTTCTTCGTGACTTTACTTCTTCTACCCCCCACATCTCACGGTCTTTAGGTAGTTTGATTTGATGCCCAGTCTTGCCGGTTAACGGGGTAGAACTAGTCGTTCCGTGCGCACCCTCCGCACTTAAAGAGCACTTGGTCGTTAAAGTGCGAAAAGAGTTCGCTATGAATGGCTGCTACCCACGCAAAATTGTTAAAATTGTTTGTGTCATTCAAGAATCCCGAGAGGCGCAGATATCGCTCCTTCAATTAAACCAGCGACACAAAACACCCTTGCCCTCCTAAAAGTTGTAAGCTAAAAAATAATTATCTACCAAACTTCAACTCTGTGTGTGTCCTATCACACACAACTGAAGTTAGAACACACACTGCTGAAACCAACCGAGTGTACTACACAATGGCCCTTTTTTGGAATCCCCAGGGGAAAACACGAAGAGGAAGACCAAGAAATTCTTGGAGAAGACAGACAGAAGCAGAGATGTAGATAACGGGGAAGACGTGGAATGATCTTAAAAGAATGTCAAGAAACAGAACGACTTGGAAAGTGTTTGTTGAAGACCTATGCTCCACGGGGAGCTGAAAGGTAGAAGTAGAAGAAGAAACTTCAACTCTTTTAACTTCCCGCTGCCCATTTCCACCAATTTAACTCATTTAACTCTCTGCTAACCATTTCCACCAATTTAACTCATTTAACCCTCTGCTAACCATTTCCACCAATTTAACTCATTTAACCCTCTGCTAACCATTTCCACCAATTTAACTCATTTAACTCTCTGCTAACCATTTCCACCAATTTAACTCATTTAACCCTCTGCTAACAATTTCCACCAATTTAACTCATTTAACCCTCTGCTAACCATTTCCACCAATTTAACTCATTTAACCCTCTGCTAACAATTTCCACCAATTTAACTCATTTAACCCTCTGCTAACCATTTCCGCCAATTTAACTCATTTAACCCTCTGCTAACCATTTCCACCAATTTAACTTATTGAATCCTCTGCACTCTACAATACAATCTTCATCCCAACGTTGTACAACCAATGCCAGACCTGGACCCTAGATGCAAGAACAATAAGAAAAATAACCTATACAGAGATGAAATGTGTTAGACGAATGACAGGAAACAGTCTGAGAGATAAGATCAGAAATGAAGAACTGAGAAAAAAAGATAGGAATAGCTTCCGCCATAGAATATATAAAGAAACAACAGATAAAATGGTTTGGCAATGTGACAAGGCAGAAAGATCAAAACACAACACAACGGGTCTTCAACAAACGTTGTGAGAACACCAGACCCAAGGGTCGACCACGAAAAAGATGGATCAATGGAATATTAGAAGCACTAGGAAACATAACAGCAGCAGAGGCGAACAGAAGAGCAAAAGACCGCAAATTATATCTCCCCTCGACGCTGAAAGGCAAATGAGGAAGGAAAGAAGAAGAAAAGGAAGAATACTCTGCTGTCCGTTTCCACCAAATTAACTCATTTAACCCACTGCTGTTCGTTTCCACAAATTTAACTCATTCTTTAACTTCCCGTCCATTTGTCTCCACAACATCGCCTCCTTTAACTCTCTACTGCCAATGCCTGTAACTTCAATGCCTGTAACTTCGATTCCTGTAACTCTCTGCTGTCCATATCTACAATTTTGACTGCACAAACCGAGGCTACCAAAATTACTTTGAACTCTTCATCACACAGTCCTGTTTAAATTTCATAGTTCTCTATCCACAAATATTTCCCACCCCTTAACGATATTCCCTGATTATATATCTGCCATTACTTGTAAGTGGGATCCGTGATAACTCAGTTGAAAATGAACTGGACAACAAATGACAAGAGGTCCGGTTAGATCCTGATCGACGGTTTCCGGATTCACACAGCCTTAAATGGGTACCGGAATTTGTTTCTGGGAAAGTAAAGCGGCACGGGCGTAATACAGACCACACTACACCAACAAGCATGTGCTGAAGTTCTATAAAAATTATGGTCACTAACACCATATTCTCTATAAGCCACTTGGTGTGACGGGACTCTTTACTTTTACTCATTCCTTGTAATATCAGTTTTTGTATCAATGATTTACTGTCTGGGAATCATGACGTATCATTATAAGCCATAACCTGTACATAACGTGACGACTCCTTTGAGCATAGAACTTTATTTAGAGCCATTCTGATTACTACCTCTTCACTTCTCATGTGGAGGCGAAGGCGCGCCTACCAGCACCAGAGATGGAAGTTGTCAGCGACCCACAGCTGATGGCTTGCGCCAGGATCGATGAACCAAAACCATCCAGACCCTGCTCCACCTCTCCGCGGTGCCTCCAGTAACAGACTAACCTGTCTAGTCTGGCCAAGAGTGCAGGGATCGAAGAGGGAAGACAACCCGGTAATCAAAAATGTCGTGCTGAGGTCGGATGTGTTGGGCCGAAATGTGCAAATATAACAGTTATACTGCAAACCACAACACAACGCAGACACGTCCACTACGTCCTTGTAAGGGCGGATGATGAAGAGGAATATTCTAGTCTACCACGATACTCTAGAATACTTTAGTCATCGGGCGAACGCAACTAACCAACCAACCAACCAACCAACCAACCAACCAACCAACCACTTCTCATGTAAACTTGATTCTTCTTCATTTTGAATCCTCCCAGTGTCGTTAGACGACAGATTGAGCTCGTAGAGCCTCCCGTTAATTATCTCTATTCTGGGCAAACTGTTCGATTACGGAGAGTGAGCCTTTGCCTACCAACCTTGCCTCTTTTGTTACAGTTCTTTTCAATGTTTCTTGAGATCGTCCACTTTTCCTCCGACCTCATGTTTCCCATTTGAGAGCTGTTTAGTAATCATCTGGTCGTCTCTCCTTAATACATGCCCTACATATGCCCATCTTCTTTCTTAATAGTTGACGAGATAAATGGTTGTATGACCATTTTTTTCAAAATTAGTCTTTAATTCTTTCATTTAATGCAACTTATATTTCTAAGGCATTTGTCATCAAATGTGGGAGTATTTTCTAAAATATTCTTGTTCTATTTTTTAGCTCTGACACGCATTGCAACGGCCAGACCTGGTATGCGACAAGGCTGCAGTAGATAGTATTTGTAACGCGTTATTAAACTTGTCTATTTCAAACAGGATTCAGTTTACGTGTGTATGCGTAAATGTATCAGAGATTATTGTTGGAATCAATGAATCGATGGCATGTTTAAGACTGCCGTGGTTAAGTCATCGTACATCTGCCCTGCAGTTGACCTAAATATCAAGATGTATAATACGGTGGACAAATATATGAGGCAGAAGTATCTACAGACATACAAATATATGAGGCAGAAAGTATCTCCAGGCAGACAAATAAACTAGGCAGAAAGTATCTACATACAGACAATTATATCAGGCAGAAAGTATCTACAGACAAATATACGAGGCAGAAAATATCTACAGACATATATACGAGGCAGAAAGTATCTACAGGCAGACACATATACGATGCAGATAGTATCTACAGACAGACAAATATATGACGTAGAAAGTATCTACAGACAAATGTACGAGGCAGAAAGTATCTACAGACAAATGTACGAGGCAGAAAGTATCTACAGACAAATGTACGAGGCAGAAAGTATCTACAGACAAATGTACGAGGCAGAAAGTATCTACAGACAAATGTATGAGGCAGAAAGTATCTACAGACAAATATACGAGGCAGAAAGTATCTACAGACAAATATACGAGGCAGAGAGTATCTACAGACAAATGTACGAGGCAGAAAGTATCTACAGACAAATATACGATGCAGAAAGTATCTACAGACAAATGTACGAGGCAGAAAGTATCTACAGACAAATGTACGATGCAGAAAGTATCTAAAGACAAATGTACGAGGCAGAAAGTATCTACAGACAAATGTACGAGGCAGAAAGTATCTAAAGACAAATGTACGAGGCAGAAAGTATCTACAGACAAATGTACGAGGCAGAAAGTATCTACAGACAAATGTACGAGGCAGAAAGTTTCTAAAGATAAATGTACGAGGCAGAAAGTATCTAAAGACAAATGTACGAGGCAGAAAGTATCTACAGACAAACACATGTACGAGGCAGAAAGTATCTACAGACAGACAAATGTACGAGGCAGAAAGTATCTACAGACAGACAAATGTACGAGGCAGAAAGTATCTACAGACAGACAAATAAGTCAAGTCTGTCGTAGAAATACTGTCGCTTCATCAGTTAACTGTTGAGACACATTATTTAACCCACACTTACTTCTTTCTTTTCCTTCTTCCTCCTCCTATTTTTTTCTTCCTATTCGTCGGCTTCTTCTTCCTTGTATTATTATTATTATTATTATTATCATTATTGTTGTTATTATATTCCTCCGCCCTTAATCATTTCTATCTTATTTCAATCCTCTTTTCCTCTTCTAGCTTCTTGTCCTATTATTTCTTCTGTGTGTACTTCTCCCCTTTCTCTTCATCTTCTAATTCTCCTGCTCAATCTTCTTGTTTCTTATCTTCCATATATTTTAAAAATTCTCATCGCCGTCATTATAATCTATCTTCTATTTTATTATGTAGTCCCTCTCTTCTTACTCCAATACTATTTACATATAATGGTTTTATCTTTTGGTTGTCTTCCTGTCTCACTTGTATGGGTGTAAAAATATCTACCTTTATTCTATCATTAGCTATATTATGTTCCTGTCTTATAATATTATTCACTATCTCACTATTTCTATATAATATTATAGCTTTATTTCTCTTGCTTATATTTAATATGAATTTACAATACATGATTTGACCAAATTTACCAAAATATTCTCTAATCTGTCCTTCTGTTATGTCCTTCCTTAGTCCTGTAACTATTATCTTACAACTATTTGTTTTGGTTGCCATATTCTATTGTCTATACACTTTATGTCCTCCTCTGATATTCCTTTAGCTTATTTCTCTCACTTCCTCTTTCTTGTATTTTCCCTTCCTTCTCTTTTTTTTTTTTTTCTTTTCATTCTCTTTCGTCATCTCCCTCTTTCTATTTCTCTTCTTGATCTTCTTCTCCATCGTTTCATCCTTGTTTTCCTCTTTCTCTTCTTGCTTAGCCTCCGCCCACTCCTCCTTCATTTCCTTTTTTCCTTCTTCGACTTCTTCAATCTCAGCAACCTCTTTCTGTCTTCTTCTCCTGCTCTTTCGTGTTTACATTTTTTGTATTTCTCCTTTCTCTTCTTCGCTTTTCTTCATCCCCTTCTCCTCCGTTTCCCTTCTTTTTCTTAACCGTGCCTCTTTCTATCTTTCTTTTTCTTTTATGCATTCTTTCTTTCTTTCTTTCTTTCATGCATCCTTTCTTTCTGTCTTTCTTATTTCTGCTCTTCGTCATCTTTAGCATACATCTACATTTAACCTGAAAATGGCGTTAAACAGACGCAAGTTGCGTTGTCCATAGTTTACAGCAGTGTCTGCGCCGTTTGACATGTACAGCACAACATTATTTTAGTAGCTTCTCTGATCCCTACTTGATATCAGGCCTGCAACCAGTTTATCGTGGGAGGGGTTGAAGTGGATCTCGGTCTGCCATGGTTCGTTCATCATAGATATTGAAGCCAGATGTTTGGAATTTAGTTTCTTTTGACATTCCTCTACTTCCTATGCCTTACAGCGTCGATGGAAAATTGAGTGCTGGGATCAATGTTCTGGAGTGTGTCTCCTGCATGATGTTCATTGTATAACTTACTCATTCATTGGGTGCGGTCTTCATGGAGCCGCGATAGCTCAGTGATTAGTGAACAGGACTACAAAGAACAAGAGGTAAGGTTCGATCCCAACTTTCGGGTTCACCCAGCCTTAAATGGGTACCGGATTTTTTTTTCTGGAAAAGTAAAGCGACACGCTTGAGCAAAGAAATTAAAATCAGAATAGCTAAAGCAGCAATGTCTTTCAGAAGCCTTGAAAAGTTGTGGAAATCAAAACTTATCAGCACAAACACAAAACTTAGGCTATTCAAATCAAATGTACTATCAACCCTTACGTATGCGTGTGAAAGCTGGAAAACAACAAGAGATATAGAAACAAAGTTGAACGCATTCGAAAATAAATGTCTAAGGAAAATACTTGGTATAGCATGGAACGAATTCAAAACAAATGAGGAAATTAGAGAAATCGCCAATCAACCACTAATATCTTCAGTAATAAAGAAAAGACGATGGTCATACGTTGGACATGTGATGAGAAGAGATAATAACCGAATAGCAAAGCAAGCCCTCATATGGGAAACAACAGGTAAAAGAAAAAGAGGAAGACCCAGGGAGACACTGAGAAGAACATTGATGAGAGAGGCAAGAGCAGCAGGAGTCGGCTCCCTCAATGAGATAGAACTGCTTGCACAGAACAGAGACAGATGGCGAGATTTGATAAAATATCTTTAAAAGAAAACTGCTAGAACAAAAAATCCATATAGGAGAAGGTGTATCTTGGTCTACGCCCTATGGGCCGGTTACGGCTCGAAAGGTCAATAGATAGATAGAAAGCGACACGGGCGTAATACCGACCACATTACCCCAAAAATCATGTGCTGAAGGTCTGTAAAATGTATGGTCACTAACACTATATTTCCTATACGCCACTTGGCGTGACGGGGGCTCTTTACTTTTATTTTTTACTGGGTGCCATCTTCACATCGAAGGTTGGCTACCTTGGATCGCTATTTAACTCTGCCTCTTGTTTTAATGGTCCACGTTGTCATAGGTCCACTTTTTGATGTTATCAGTTCGCTTTAGTCTTGGTCTGCCTCTGCCTCCTCTACATTGTGCCTTCCCTTCCAATCATCATCATCAGCGAATACCAAGCCTGCTGGAGTAGGTGATCATGTCTCTCCAAAACTATTTATCTTTTCTGTTGTTGACCTACTACCAAGCAATTCTCTCAAGTTGTCTGGTACATTTTCTCTTTGCTTCCCTCTATCTCTTCGTTCCTCAATTTTCCCAGTTGTTACAATATATTATAGTTGTTCCCTTCTCATAACATGTCCAGAAATGATGATTGTTTCTTGCTAATATTGAATATTAGTTTTTTTTTTTCTTTTCTTTGGCCTCTCTCAGAAGTTTTTCATTACTCTTCTTAGCTGTCCGTGGTATTCTCAACATTAGTAAAGTAAAGTACCCCCGTCACGCCAAGTGGCGTATAGGGAAATATGGTGTTAGTGACTCTATATTTTACAGACCTTCAGCACATGATTTTTGGGGTAATGTGGTCGGTATTACACCCGTGCTGCTTTACTTTCCCAGAAAAAAAATTCGGTACCGATTTAAGGCTGGGTGAACCCGGAAGCCGTCGGTTGGGATCGAATTCTCAACATGCTTCTGTAAAATCACAGCATCCAGTGAAGTTCTTGTCTGTTGTCCTATTGTCCATGATTCACATCCATATGTTAAGACTGGCTCAAAATAACATTTAAGAACTCTTTTTCTTGTTTTTATTGTCAAAAATGGATTGCACAGCATCCTCCTCATTTTTGTAAAGCTGCTTCCAATATGACTTTTGAAAGGGTATTATGTCTCTTCACATGTCCAACAAATTGTAAATACCTAATTATTTTACCAAATGTAAATACCGTTTTCTAATTTGGTTAAGTAGTTCTTTTTTCTTTCTTTCTTTTTGGGACTGATTCAGAACTTTCTTGTTCGATCTCCATTACCTACTTTGGGATAATACAAGATGAGGCTGCTATCACTTACTCGGTGTTAAGCCATATTCGTCTTTCGTGTCCTGAATACATCTCTTGTGTAACACACATTGCTGTTTTCACTTTCTGAGCCGTTGGTCATTTCTGATTCTTCCGTTTCATCCACCGTTAGACTTCGTATATTAGAAGACGGGGATTCCAAGTAGCGGTGCCTTTGTCGAAATTACGTGTTTTATAGATTGAGCAAAACAAACAATGAAGTTTTAAAACAACTAAAAATGGAAAGAGAACTACTAAACACAATTCAAACAAGACACATGTGATTTTTTTTACCATTTTAAAAGACACAACACCCTACTAAAAGTAATCTTGGAGGGGAAAATAAAAGGTAAAAGAGGCAGAGGCAGACCAAGACTAAGAAGGACAAGTAACATCAAAAGATGGACAAATCAGCCTATGAAAACTTGCAACATCAAAGCAAGAGACAGAGCAGAATGACGCTCTATGGTAGCCAACCTTCGTTGCGAAGATGGCACTCGATGATGATGATAATGATAGATTGAGCAGTGAATGAGTTTCGTTAACCCGTCGACGATAGGTCAAACACAATGAAAAGAAAAAGAATAAATATGATTTCACTTAAACATCGAAAACCACCTCGGGGGCCTCGGTAGCCTATTTGGGAAAACCACCCGACTTGACTACCGACGTTCGGACAACCCGTGTTCGATTCCCGTGGGAGCAGTGTGAGTTGTACTCGTGGTTGGAAAAAAAATACCCCTGGTATTACCCTGGGAAGGTGAGGAATGTCGCCTCACATCGTGAGTTTCAATGCTTGAAGCGACACTACCCAGAAGTCTCCGAACATTTATAGATAGGCGGCCGAGCACATATAAGTGGAAACTCGCAAGCTAAGACGCCGATTCAAGTCTCGTACTTGACCTTGACCGTTATCGAAAACCCCATTTCCCCAACCCGTTCAGAAGTTAAAAAAAAAAACTAAACGGCATTAAAGAAACACCATCTCAACACAGTCTAGGGGAGAACGGTGTGGCAGAAAGCTTGTCGGGGTCCTAACCAGGAGAATACAAGTTCGAATCCAGGTAGTGTCGAAAGTTTTATTTTTCTACCGCGGGTGAAATAAAAACTCAAACCCGAACACCTCATGACGACTGCACTGGACAAGCGGCCTTTATTCTCCGGTACCATAATTCTCTTCCTCCCCCCCCCCCCTTTCCCGGCAAACCGTAATAACGGGAAAAGAGAATGCGTACAGATTGTTTCTTTTTAAAAACAATAGAATTGTAATCTGCTATTTCATAAAACCATTGTCTTCTTGGTCTACATTTTCCTCTCATTTTGTTGTCTCTGAGCGTCAACATTCATTGAGGGGACATCGTCGGGTAGTGATCGCCTTAAGTGTCCAAATCATTCTATTTGTTATGACCCACTATAATGCAGTGGAGCCACGATAGCTCAGTGGTTAGTGAACTGGACAGCAAAGGTCAAGAGGTCGGGTTCGATCCTGACCGACGGCTTCCGGGTTCACCCAGCCTTAAATGGGTACCGGATTTTTTTTCTGGGAAATTAAATCGGCACGGGCGTAATACCGACCACATTACCCCAAAAATCATGTCCCGAAGGTCTATAAAAATTATGGTCACTAACACCATATTTCCTATATGTCACTTGGCGTGACTGGGTTCTTTACTTCTTTAATAACTATAATCAAGCACTGTTGTTATTTTATTTCTTTCATTTCTTTTATTGTTTCTGTTCTGTCTTTTGTTGTCATATACAGAATTATATTTAGGAGGGTCTGTAGTGACGATTTTTATTTTTTGTCTTAAACTATTAACGTCCATATTACCTCCTAAGACGGAGTTGTCTGCCTGTGCGGCGAGGGATCCCTGTGCACGTAGCTGCCAGGAAAAAACGATTAACTCCGCAATTAAAAATTCACCCGCAATAAAAGATTCATATTGTTGCTGATAACTAGATTTGGGAGGAAGATTGAGTTATTGAGCGATCGTTTTGTGTTTGATGTGACTTGTTTGTTCTGTAATAATAAATTGTCCAATCACAAGCTTTGCTTTGTAACATTTCTTGCCAATGTTCTTGTCTTCTCTGTTTGAATTATTTGACGGTAAGTATTTAAATGTTCTGATGGATAGTGAAATATATTAGTTGTCTGTAAACTACAACACAACGCATCTTACGTCTATTTCACGCCGTTATGAGAGTGGACAAGGCTGATCAGCAACCATTGGGGCTAATGACTGCTTCTGCTGCTTCTTCTTCTTTCTATAACATGAAGGTCGTTGTGGCACCACTGACAGACTTCGTCAACTTCCGCATTTCACTACATCGTCATCATCATCATCAGCATCATCATCATCATCATCATCGAGTGTCTTCTCCGCAACGAAGGTTGGCTACCATGGAGCGCCATTCTGCTCTGTCTCTTGCTTTTATGGTGCAGGTTGTCATAGGCTGATTTGTCCATCTTTCGATGTTACTCGTCCATGTTAGTCTTGGTCTTCCTCTGCCTCTTTTACCTTATAATTTCCCCTCCAGGATTACTTTTAGTAGGCTGTTGTGTCTTTTAACATGGCCAAAAAATCGCATGTGTCTTGTTTGAATTGTTTTTAGTAGTTCTCTCTTTCATTTTTAGTTGTTTTAAGACTTCATCGTTTGTTTTCTTTTCCTTCCATCCAATTCTACCTATTCTTCTATATATCCACATTTCAAAGGCTTCAATTCTCTGTTCTGTTTTCTTGTCTAATGTCCATGTTTCTGCACCATATATGAATATTGAGAAGATGTAACATTTTGCTATTCTTAGTTTAGCTCTGGTGTTATTTGTTTGTTTCGAGGTGCGCGTGGCCGTGCGGCTAAAACCACTGTTCCGCTGGCTGGAAAGCCGACGTTCGGTATTCGAAGCCCGCGGTAGACAGAAAGGATTTTTTTCTATCGGGGGGGGGGGTGAAATAAAAATACTGAGTCGCACACGTCGTGGCGACTGCTTGACCAAGCGGCCTTTATCCCTCGGGTTCTATCGTTGCCCCACGACATACACCAGCAATGGTACTATGTGTCATAAAGATAGTTATTTGTTTTGATATTAGTATGTTCTTCAATACATTAAAATTACCTTTTGCCATTCCTATTTTTTTGTTTATTTCAGTTGTACATTTTCCATCACTGGTTTAGTATGTCCAAGGTAGTTCTGAACTGTCTCCAGGTCTATTCCTTCTATTTTGATATCCATTTGTGGGTTTTGAGTATCTTCTTTGCTACATCTTCACTCAACTTTATGGCCTCTACAAAGTCGAGTTATTTTCCCAAATCTTTCTCTGTCTACCTGTCTGTGTAGCTCCTTCCAGTTTCTTGGAGAATGATCTTTGCTTGGTTGGACGATCGAGACACTTGGCCAGCCATTTCACTTTGCTTTTCTTCGCATTAGTCAGAAGATCATCGTGTCTCTCCTAATCATGTGAGGACTAACGACACAAGCCAACATGTTATATTAGTTGCTGTTTTTAATCTTCTTCTTCTTCTTTCCTTCCTTGTTTGCTTTTCAGTGTCCATGGAAGTTACAATTTGAGGTATTTTGCTCTTCTGTTGGTGATGTCTACTAGTGTTTCTAGTTGGCGATGTCTACCAATGTTTCTATTTGGTGATGTTTGCTAATGTTTCTATTTGGTGATGTTTGCTAATGTTTCTATTTGGTGATGTTTATTAATGTTTCTAGCTGATGATGTTTACTAATGTTTCTATTTGGTGATGTTTACTAATGTTTCTAGTTGGTAATGTCTACTAATGTTTCTAGCTGGTGATGTCTACTAATGTTTCTATTTGGTGATGTCTACTAATGTTTCTAGCTGGTGATGTCTACTAATATTTCTATTTGGTGATGTTTACTAATGTTTCTAACTGGTGATGTCTACTAATGTTTCTATTTGGTGATGTCTACTAATGTTTCTATTTGGTGATGTCTACTAATGTTTCTAGCTGGTGATGTCTACTAATATTTCTATTTGGTGATGTTTACTAATGTTTCAATTTGGTGATGTCTGCTAATGTTTCTATTTGGTGATGTCTACTAATGTTTCTATTTGGTGATGTCTACCAATGTTTCTATTTGGTGATGTTTGCTAATGTTTCTATTTGGTGATGTTTGCTAATGTTTCTATTTGGTGATGTTTATTAATGTTTCTAGCTGGTGATGTTTACTAATGTTTCTATTTGGTGATGTTTACTAATGTTTCTAGTTGGTGATGTCTACTAATGTTTCTATTTGGTGATGTCTAATAATGTTTCTATTTGGTGATGTCTACTAATGTTTCTATTTGGTGATGTCTAATAATGTTTCTAGCTGGTGATGTCTACTAATGTTTCTATTTGGTGATGTCAACTAATGTTTTTATTTGGTGATGTCTACTAATGTTTCTATTTGGTGATGTCTACTAATGTTTCTATTTGGTGATGTTTACTAATGTTTCTAGCTGGTGATGTCTACTAATGTTTCTAGCTGGTGATGCCTAATAATGTTTCTATTTGGTGATGTCTACTAGTGTTTCTAGCTGGTGATGTTTACTAATGTTTCAAGCTGGTGATGTCTACTAATGTTTCTAGCTGGTGATGTTTACTAATGTTTCTAGCTGGTGATGTCTACTAATGTTTCAAGCTGGTGATGTCTACTAATGTTTCAAGCTGGTGATGTCTACTAATGTTTCTAGCTGGTGATGTCTACTAATGTTTCTAGCTGGTGATGTCTACTAATGTTTCTATTTGGTGATGTTTACTAATGTTTCTATTTGGTGATGTTTACTAATGTTTCTATTTGGTGATGTTTGCTAATGTTTCTATTTGGTGATGTTTGCTAATGTTTCTATTTGGTGATGTTTATTAATGTTTCTAGCTGATGATGTTTACTAATGTTTCTATTTGGTGATGTTTACTAATGTTTCTAGTTGGTAATGTCTACTAATGTTTCTAGCTGGTGATGTCTACTAATGTTTCTATTTGGTGATGTCTACTAATGTTTCTAGCTGGTGATGTCTACTAATATTTCTATTTGGTGATGTTTACTAATGTTTCTAACTGGTGATGTCTACTAATGTTTCTATTTGGTGATGTCTACTAATGTTTCTATTTGGTGATGTCTACTAATGTTTCTAGCTGGTGATGTCTACTAATATTTCTATTTGGTGATGTTTACTAATGTTTCAATTTGGTGATGTCTGCTAATGTTTCTATTTGGTGATGTCTACTAATGTTTCTATTTGGTGATGTCTACCAATGTTTCTATTTGGTGATGTTTGCTAATGTTTCTATTGGTGACTAATGTTTCTATTTGGTGATGATGTTTCTAGCTGGTGATGTTTACTAATGTTTCTATTTGGTGATGTTTACTAATGTTTCTAGTTGGTGATGTCTACTAATGTTTCTATTTGGTGATGTCTAATGTTTCTATTTGGTGATGTCTACTAATGTTTCTATTTGGTGATGTCTAATAATGTTTCTAGCTGGTGATGTCTACTAATGTTTCTATTTGGTGATGTCAACTAATGTTTTTATTTGGTGATGTCTACTAATGTTTCTTTGGTGATGTCTACTAATGTTTCTATTTGGTGATGTTTACTAATGTTTCTATTTGGTGATGTTTGCTAATGTTTCTAGCTGGTGATGTTTACTAATGTTTCTATTTGGTGATGTTTACTAATGTTTCTAGTTGGTAATGTCTACTAATGTTTCTAGCTGGTGATGTCTACTAATGTTTCTATTTGGTGATGTCTAATAATGTTTCTAGCTGGTGATGTTTACTAATGTTTCTATTTGGTGATGTTTACTAACGTTTCTATTTGGTGATGTTTACTAATGTTTCTATTTGGTGATGTCTACTAATGTTTCTAGCTGGTGATGTTTACTAATGTTTCTATTTGGTGATGTCTACTAATGTTTCTATTTGGTGATGTCTACTAATGTTTCTATTTGGTGATGTCTACTAATGTTTCTAATTGGTGATGTTTACTAATGTTTCTATTTGGTGATGTCTACTAATGTTTCTAGCTGGTGATGTCTACTAATGTTTTTATTTGGTGATGTTTACTAATGTTTCTAGCTGGTGATGTCTACTAATGTTTCTAATTGGTGATGTCTACTAGTGTTTCTAGTTGGCGATGTCTCCTAGTGTTTCTAGTTGGCGATGTCTACTATTGTGTTTCTAGTGTTCCAATAGTCCTTCTTTTTTTGCAGTCGCTGTAATTATGTTTCCTTATTATCTATGATCTATGTGTCTGTGAAGATGTTATTATTTATTCCTCTAGCCTCAAGTAGCAGACATCAGCTACACCGTCATCTTGAGACGTGGTAGAGCTGAACTCAGCTTCTGAGGACAAGAGATTGGGTTTGAACACCGATCGATGGCTTCTAGGTCCATCGGAGCTTAAATGGGTTTCGAAGATCTCTATGAAATGAATATGACACCGGTATAGTGCTGACACCATCACCATGTGCCATACGGGTTGGCGCAAGCGATCATGGCCTTCCACAATCTTCTATCCACCGTGCAACATATCACTTCTGTTGTTGACTGCTTTCCATGCCATGACACCAAGCTATCTAGTATTTTCTCTCTCTGTCGTCCGCGATCTCTCTTTCCCTGTAGTTTGCAGTTGTAACTAAGTATTACAACTTTCCTCCACTCACAATGTGTCCGAAAAATGTTGATTGTTCCTTTCTAATGTTTTTTAGGAGCTCACTTTTTGTGTTGGCCTCTTTGAGAATTTCCACGTTGGTCTTTTAAGCTATCCAGGGGACTTTCAACATGCTTCTGAGAAGGGTGCTGACACTTTGCCCAAAAACCTTCGACAAATACGGGCAGTTAAACCGTACTCCCGATGTGCCCCACTCCAGCATCTTCCTTCTATGTTTCTAATAGATGCTGCCTAACTTGTTATTCGTTACTTGTTATTTATGACTTATTATTTATACAGACTTACTTCCAGAGTTACAGACTTCAAAATCTGGAAACTAAAGATATCCACCAATCATCATGCGACAATGGTGTCCTGTGGGCGTGGATTCTTCTAGGGGAGTGTCTACTGAGTCCTGCTCATAAAATAGGATATTTAATTGGAGCAATTTCTCTACTTCTCTGGACGGCTGGATGTTTTTTGTAAGTTTATTGTAACGTGTTTCCCTTGTTTTGTTCGTTATCTAGTTTTTGTTTTAAAAACGTCACAAGCAATAGTAAAACTGACGCTGAAAATGTTAAAAAATGGATTAAAACATTCAATTTTACATTGACAAACAATTGACAGTTTATATGTGAACTTGAAAGGATGTGCTAGTTGCTGTCTGGCTCGTCGGCCTAAGACAGGTTGTCTCCTGGAGGACATGGTTCAATTGACCAATTTGTAAATATGTGTACCGCAGAAGACGAGTTAAAGACGATAAATCAAGGATGAGAGCCGGTTCATTTACTTAATATTGACTAGGTGTATTTTAAATATTACCTGTCATTACTGTAAAAGTAAAAAGTAAAGAGCCCTCGTCACGGCATGTGGCGTATAGGGATTAATGTGTTAGTGACCATAGATTTTACAGACCTTCAGCACATGATTTTTGGGGTAATGTGGTCGGTATTACGCCCGTGCCGCTTTACTTTCCCAGAAAAAAATCCGTTACCCATTTAAGGCTTGGTGAACCGGAAGCCGTCGATTGGGATCGAACCCTACCTCTTGTCCTTTGTAGTCCAGTTCACTAACCACTGAGCTATCGCGGCTACCTGTCATTACTGTATTCGTGGGATAATTATGTGATTCATATGTGCGTTGTCAAACTTGTTTAGAAGCAGGGTGATATATATCTTTGATTTACTGATCAACATCTTTGTGACTTGCTTGCGTTCGCCCCATGAATAAAGGAATACACCTTCTCACCATCCGCACTTAAGAGGGCGTTAAGTGGGCGTGTCTGCATTGTGTTGTGGTTTGCAGCAAAACTGTGACATTTACTCCTTTTGGCCCAATACATCCGACTTCATCATGTTATTTTTGAGTACGGGGTTGTCTTTCCTCTTCGATCCCTACTCGCTTGGTCAGACTATACAGGTTAGTCTGTTACTAGAGGGACCACGGAAAGGGAGAATAGGGTCTGAATGGTTCTGGCTTACCGATCCTGTCGTAAACCATCAGCTATGGGTCGCTGACAACTTCCAGCTCTACTGCTAGGAAACGACCGGGAGGCCTCCATCTTTGTGGCAGATTCTGTTTATATTGGAACGACACCCCCGACAGCAGGCAAGACAAATCGATGGAGCTACTATCTTGAAGTAGAAATGAACCACTTATTTACAGACAGATGAGCGTCTTTCCGCGAAATTCCACGATTGATCCACGATAATATTTCTTGTAAAAACCTGCGAGAACAGCTTGAACGCTTTAGAGACTACTTATGTCAACAAGTTGGCATGAAAAATAGAGTATAATAAAGAGACAATAATGAGTACCTCCAGAGAAAAATAGAACATCAATATAAAGTTCTCAAATACCAATGGAATTTTAGGACATATTATTTCACCAAACAAACAATAAACTCAAGATGTAATCAAGGCTGCCAGACTATTAGCCAGCAAAGAAAACAGAAGCAAGAAGAGAGCTTCGTGACACTATTCTTTATCTTAAGGTTCTACAATCAAAGACAAACGATTCTGAATGTGATGAGTACCACTAGGATGGAATGACGTGTCAGGCGCAATGTGTGAGCCAGCATGAGGGGTAGAAAAGGAAGTGAAGAACTAAGAAGAAAGTTAAGGGGCAACACTAATAGTATATGAGCCACGATAGCTCAGTGGTTAGTGAACTGGACTACAAAGGACAAGAGGTAGGGTTCGATTTTAACAGACGCCTCCGGTTCCACCCAGCCTTTAATGGGTACCGGATTTTTTTTCTGGGAATGTAAAGCGACACGGGCGTAATACCGACCACATTACCCCAAAAATCATGTGCCGAAGGTCTCTAAAATGTATGGTCACTAACACCATATTCCCTATACGCCACTTGGCGTGACGGGGGTACTTTACTTTTTACTTTATATAGCCCTTGGCGTCTTGACAGACGGCTGGTAGCAAGCAATCTTGATAAGTAAAAAAAAAAAAAGTAAAGTACCCCGTCACGCCAAGTGGCGTATAGGGCCAAGTGGCGTATAGGGAATATGGTGTTAGTGAACATACATTTTACAGACCTTCGGCACATGATTTTTGTGGTAATGTGGTCGGTATTACGCCCGTGCCGCTTCACTTTCCCAGAAATAATATCCGGCACCCATTAAAGGCTGGGTGAACCCGGAGGTCGTCGTTTGGGATCGAACCCTACCCCTTGTCCTTTGTAGTCCATTTCACTAACCACTGAGCTATCGCGGCTCCCCAATCTTGATAAGTATTTTGGTAAAATATTAGTGCCTTATACTGAATGCTGTTTTACTGAAGTATATCTACAGAACCAACGAATGAAATGGTTTCTGTTATGCAACAAGACAGAACCAACTAAACACAATCCATACAGTTATCAACACACGTCACGATAAAACATTAGACTGAGATGGCGACATATAAGTGGAGAGCAAGAAACACTTTAAAACGTGACAGCAGAAAAGACCAATCAAAAGGTAAAAGACAACAAATCATTTCTCTCCTCTGTGCTAAAAGTCTAATACGGAAAGAAAGAAGAAAATAAAAGGTTTATTATAATTTAATTTGTATATATAATTCAGTGCCCTGAAATAGTTGTCTTTGTTTGGATGTCAAATATAACATCAATCTAATGTTTCGTTGTGGTAGCAAATATAACACACACAATTATAACAGAGAAGACAAATACGGTAATAGCAGGCAGAAGATGGAGTTTGGTAGGTCAGGTACATGGAGAGAATCCAAAATCATTTACAAGAGCTGTCGTGCTCTGGACTCGGGGGTTGGGGGGAGTGAGGGGGGCCTAAAAAGGGAAAGAAAAAGATCCACCTGGCGGAGGGCGGAAAAAACCAATATTAATAGAATGGGACAGACTAGGGACACCCTTCGAAGGATGGTGCAAAGTTGATGAACTATGTTGTTTTGGCGGAAGACGCCCCAGGGCTTGTTTTCTTTCCTCTCAAAGCCTCGGTTTTTAAGGCACTACATTTTGCGTGGACATTTCTTTTGTCCTCATTACACACCGAGCCTAGAGTGTCCTCATTACACACTGAGCCTAGAGTGTCCCCATTACACACTGAGCCTAGAGTGTTCTCATTACACACCGAGCCTAGAGCGTCCTCATTACACTCCGAGCCTAGAGTGTCCTCGTTACACGCCGAGCCTAGAGTGTCCTCATTACACACCGAGCCTAGAGCGTCCTCATTACACGCCGAGCCTAGAGCGTCCTCATTACACGCCGAGCCTAGAGCGTCCTCATTACACGCCGAGCCTAGAGTGTCCCCATTACACGCCGAGCCTAGAGTGTCCTCATTACACACCGAGCCTAGAGTGTCCTCATTACACACCGAGCCTAGAGTGTCCTCATTACACGCCGAGCCTAGAGCGTCCTCATTACACGCCGAGCCTAGAGCGTCCTCATTACACGCCGAGCCTAGAGCGTCCTCATTACACGCCGAGCCTAGAGTGTCCTCATTACACGCCGAGCCTAGAGCGTTCTCATTACACGCCGAGCCTAGAGTATCTTCATTACACGCCGAGCCTAGAGTGTCCTCATTACACGCCGAGCCTAGAGTGTCCTCATTACACGCCGAGCCTAGAGTGTCCTCATTGTGAGCGTAAGGAAGTAACGTAAGGAACCGTGAGGGCTAGACATAGGATCTCACTACATGGGAACCGTGAGGGCTAGACATAGGATCTCACTACATGGGAACCGTGAGGGCTAGACATAGGATCTCACTACATGGGAACCGTGAGGGCTAGACATAGGATCTCACTACATGGGAACCGTGAGGGCTAGACATAGGATCTCACTACATGGGAACCGTGAGGGCTAGACATAGGATCTCACTACATGGGTACCGTGAGGGCTAGACATAGGATCTCACTACATGGGAACCGTGAGGGCTAGACATAGGATCTCACTACATGGGAACCGTGAGGGCTAGACATAGGATCTCACTACATGGGTACCGTGAGGGCTAGACATAGGATCTCACTACATGGGAACCGTGAGGGCTAGACATAGGATCTCACTACATGGGAACCGTGACAGCTAGACATAGGATCTCACTACATGGGAACCGTGAGGGCTAGACATAGGATCTCACTACATGGGAACCGTGAGGGCTAGACATAGGATCTCACTACATGGGTACCGTGAGGGCTAGACATAGGATCTCACTACATGGGAACCGTGAGGGCTAGACATAGGATCTGACTACATGGGAACCGTGACAGCTAGACATAGGATCTCACTACATGGGAACCGTGAGGGCTAGACATAGGATCTCACTACATGGGAACCGTGAGGGCTAGACATAGGATCTCACTACATGGGAACCGTGAGGGCTAGACATAGGATCTCACTACATGGGTACCGTGAGGGCTAGACATAGGATCTCACTACATGGGAACCGTGAGGGCTAGACATAGGATCTCACTACATGGGAACCGTGAGGGCTAGACATAGGATCTCACTACATGGGAACCGTGAGGGCTAGACATAGGATCTCACTACATGGGAACCGTGAGGGCTAGACATAGGATCTCACTACATGGGAACCGTGAGGGCTAGACATAAGATCTCACTACATGGGAACCGTGAGGGCTAGACATAGGATCTGACTACATGGGAACCGTGACAGCTAGACATAGGATCTCACTACATGGGAACCGTGAGGGCTAGACATAGGATCTCACTACATGGGAACCGTGAGGGCTAGACATAGGATCTCACTACATGGGAACCGTGAGTCACGAAGGACAAAGAAACATTACCACTGGGATTCGAACGTGTAACTCTCAACTACAGAGACTGACGCCATACCTCTACACCACACGGACCTTGCCATAAGTCGTGCTGTCTATTGGCTTCTTTGCTGCTGTATGACGAGGACAATAAGAAGATGATGACGGCGATAATGATTGCAATATCTAATAATGTTCCCGGAATCTGGTCACAGCAAGTGAATAATGATTGCAATATCTAATAATGTTCCCGGAATCTGGTCACAGCAAGTGAATAATGATTGCAATATCTAATAATGTTCCCGGAATCTGGTCACAGCAAGTGAATAATGATTGCAATATCTAATAATGTTCCCGGAATCTGGTCACAGCAAGTGAATAATGATTGCAATATCTAATAATGTTCCCGGAATCTGGTCACAGCAAGTGAATAATGATTGCAATATCTAATAATGTTCCCGGAATCTGGTCACAGCAAGTGAATAATGATTGCAATATCTAATAATGTTCCCGGAATCTGGTCACAGCAAGTGAATAATGATTGCAATATCTAATAATGTTCCCGGAATCTGGTCACAGCAAGTGAATAATGATTGCAATATCTAATAATGTTCCCGGAATCTGGTCACAACAAGTGAATAATGATTGCAATATCTAATAATGTTCCCGGAATCTGGTCACAACAAGTGAATAATGATTGCAATATCTAATAATGTTCCCGGAATCTGGTCACAACAAGTGAATAATGATCAGACAAGGAAAATAAGATCGTCCTCCCTCCCCCATTAAAAAAAATAAATTGAAATTAAAATAACAAATATCTGGGACGAAAGGTGCATTTTTATGTTTTTTTTTTTTTAAATATTAAAGACATTCTGCTTTTATTTAAACTTTTATTACTTTATTCGCAAACCCCCTTCCCTCCCCTTGCTGCCAGTCTGGTATTACATTACCTAGTATTACATTGCTTCCATAGTATGTGAATATTTTGTTTCGCAAGTTGGAAACTAGATTCCCTAATTTAAACAACAGAGTCAACAGATCGTAGGTGTTCTTCCTGTTCCACGACTCTTGTTTTTGGATTATCTCCAAATGTTGCTTCGACTTGCAAAGATTAATCTGACTTTTGTGACTTGTTGTATGTTACGTAAGCAGCTGTGACACTGCCAGAAATACAAGAGAAATTGTGGGGGCTAATCATTTTGCAAAGATTGACGTGTAACATGTTTCAACCTGGCTGAATTTTAATGAGGAAGAAGTGTAATAGTAATGTTATTTCTATGACTTCTGTTCCTAATGAGTGAGATAAGATCTGTGTCAGTTGTAAAGCGTTTATCAAGATACGAATATTTAATGTTTGAGGTCAGAAACTTACGTAATGTTGTCATTGTTATCAAATTGTGTGTCCTTTACAGAAAGAGTCTCCGTCTCTAGCTAGATCTCACACAGATATTGTTCTCATCACAGTCCGTCAGAAAAAAACTCCGTCTCTAGCCAGATCTCGTTCTCATCACAGTCCGTCAGAAAGAATCTCCGTCTCTAGCTAGATCTCACACTGATATTGTTCTCATCATAGTCCGTCAGAAAGAAACTCCGTCTCTAGCTAGATCTCACACTGATATTGTTCTCATCACAGTCCGTCAGAAAGAAACTCCGTCTCTAGCTAGATCTCACACTGATATTGTTCTCATCATAGTCCGTCAGAAAGAAACTCCGTCTCTAGCCAGATCTCACACTGATATTGTTCTCATCACAGTCCGTCAGAAAGAATCTCCGTCTCTAGCTAGATCTCACACTGATATTGTTCTCATCATAGTCCGTCAGAAAGAATCTCCGTCTCTAGCCAGATCTCACACTGATATTGTTCTCATCATAGTCCGTCAGAAAGAAACTCCGTCTCTAGTCAGATCTCACACTGATATTGTTCTCATCACAGTCCGTCAGAAAGAAACTCCGTCTCTAGCTAGATCTCACATAGATATTGTTCTCATCACAGTCCGTCAGAAAGAAGTAATATCTCTAGCCAGACCTCACATAGATATTGTTCTCATCACAGTCCGTCAGAAAGAAACTCCGTCTCTAGCCAGACCTCACATAGATATTGTTCTCATCACAGTCCGCCAGAAAGAATTTATGTCTCTAGCCAGATCTCACAAAGACATTGTTCTCAACACAGTCCGTCAGAAAGAAGTTATGTCTCTAGCCAGACATCCCACAGAACGTTGCTCTCATCACAGTCCGTCAGAAAGAAACTCCGTCTCTAGCCAGACCTCACATAGATATTGTTCTCATTACAGCCCGCCAGAAAGAATTTATGTCTCTAGCCAGATCTCACAAAGACATTGTTCTCAACACAGTCCGTCAGAAAGAAGTTATGTCACTAGCCAGACGTCCCACAGAACGTTGCTCTCATCACAGTCCGTCTGAAAGAATCTCTGTCTCTAGCCAGATCTCCCACTGCAAGTTGCTGTGGTCGCACTCAATCCCATGGCTGATCGGAGTGTGTACACAGTTGTGTTCGATAGTACATCACCCACTCAATCCGATGACCAGTCGGAGTGTGTACACAGTTGTTTTCGACAGTACATCACCCATTAAATTCGATGACCAAGCGAAGTATTTGATGGGTGCGTTCGACAGTGCATCACCAGTAGTTGTTGTGGCTGTGAACTCACTCTAAAAGTGCACGCACATGCACCGAAAGACAATAGATTTGGCACCGAAACCGCACGAAACATGCACCAAACCCGTGCAAAAGTCCGATAATCGGCTTATTATCTCGGTGGTCGTGATCGGTAATCGGCTTATCTCGTGGTGTGCGTTGGTGCGTGACGGTGATCGGCGCGTCGTGGTGTGCGTTGGTGCGTGGCGGCTTATCTCGTGGTGCGTCGCTAGCTCGCCGGTTATCGGACAGCGGTTCTAAAATCGGGCGACAGCGGTTCTAAAAGGGGGATGGCGGTATCTCGCGGGTCGGATGGCGGGTCGTTGCCGGCTATCGTGGCGTGCGGGTGGGGAAAGGTGCCTTTATTAGTATCATCATGTGTGGGTATTAGGCAACAGGAGGCGACATGTAAAAAAAAAATGCTGACAAGCAATTATTAGTATCGTTAGCGTCATGTACCAGATTATAGCGATTTTTTTTCTCTCTTCTCTCTCTCTCTCTCTCTCTCTCTATTGCATATCCAAGCTAACTCAAGTCAAATAAAAATCATCATCATGTGCCTCAACATCACCCTTCATGGCCTATCAGCAAGCCACACAAAGTATCAACCATCTCTCTCTCTCTCTCTCTCTCTCACACACATTCATGGTAAACCAAAACAAAATTCGTTCTATATTTCACAACTTTATTAATACAACAAATATACGACACACATATATTACTGTCCGGTTGTTGATAATTTTAAGCGTCTGGGTTTCCTCCCTCCTGTTTTGGTGGTAGTGTTTGTCAAATGTCTATCAAACACGGGTACATAGGAAGTTTCATTAGCCTTCAAAACACAACCGCCCTCCATTTTGACAAAACCTTGATCAAAGCTGGAATAGGTAATTGGTGACTTTGCTGAAACACCCTCGGCATTCATATTGGGTGCCGGATCTGTCGTCTGATTAACAAGAGCGAGGTTCCCTTGATTAACAAAGGGGGGCGTGTAGTCGATGAGATTCGTGTTAACAAGAGATGGTATGTAGTTTTGGTGGTTAACGACAGGCGGCGTGTAGTTGATCTGATTAACGAGAGGTGGCGTGTAGTTGATCTGGTTAACGAGAGGTGGCGTGTAGCTGATCTGGTTAACAACAGGCGGTGTGTAGTTGAGGTTAGCATAAGCGGTTAAAATTTCCTCTCGCATCTCAACTAACGTGATAAATTCCTCTCTCGATAGTGTTATCCCAGTTCTGGTAGGAAACTTCAAAAAACTATCACCGCTGTATGTCCTTATATTTATCAATGGTCTGTTACGAAAAACACAAACCGAGACTGCCTTAACGCCATCTTTAGACAATGGAACTACAGTCTCATTTCCACGTGACATAAATATGCGCTGATCACTGAGATCAAACGAAATTGGCGTATTCAAGCTACACGACTCCATATTCAAAGAAAAACAAACCACCTGGCAACAGATGTTGGTTATGTGTGTGCGTGTACACTGCTCGACTGGGGGGTTTTTATACCCGTTTATCGGGCCGAGGACCGTCTATTTATAGCAGCTAACGCAATACGTTATCAGGCGTGGTAATCAGTCGTGTTGCGACATGTTCAGTGACCTCTGGAACTGACCCAATAGGGGGGTGATGTGTGGGGAAATATGATGCGTGTAACAATTCGGTCTCAGGTAATGCGGCCTGAGACTAGGAAACTCCTCCTCCCCCCTGTCGTGTTTATATAGGTTGTGGATTTTAAAAATAGGTGTTAATTGAAGAGGGGGAAACCTCGTGCGCTGACCTAAAATCACTCGTTATTTTCGTCGGGGGCGTAATCACTAAAGTTAGTAGCACTTGTGAGGATGGATCCCCGATGGAATCATCCCTTCACAGCTCTGATAGCCGGTCCTACCGGGTGTGGGAAAACGGTATTTGTGCAAACGTTTATACAGAACCTTCACGAGCTAGCTGTCCCCGTACCGGAGGAAGTTATATGGTGTTATGGGGAATGGCAGCCGATATACGAGACAATGGGGTCAGTGAGATTTATCGAGGGTCTACCAGACGTCGATAAATTGGAAGGTGGTAAGAAGAGAAGACTGATCGTCATCGAAGACTTGATGTCTGAGACGGACGAGCGGGTAACAAAATTATTCACCAAAGGTAGTCATCACAGAGATATTAGTGTGATGTACATTGTTCAAAATCTATTCGGAAAAAATAAAGAACATCGAACCATAAGTCTCAATACGCACTATTTAGTCCTTTTCAAGAACCCGAGAGACGGGAGTCAAATTATGAATCTGGGTAAACAAATGTACCCGGGTCGGGTGGGGTACCTCCAAGATAGTTTTAAGGACGCGACAGCGAGTCCTCACGGTTATTTGCTGGTCGATCTTCGTCAGGACACACTTGATAATCTTAGGTTGAGAACAAAAATATTCCCGGGGAGAGACAAATCGTCTACGTGCCAAAGTAGAGAATCATGTGTGATGAATCACTTAGACGGCACGGTGAAATGTTGAAATGTATGCGCGCCGCCTCGCCGAGCGGTTTAAGAGCCATATTAAAAACAGCCTCTCCCAAACTCATTAACTTTTTGTGCGAGTGTTGTCATAACATATTAAAAGGTAATGTTAGACTCACTCAGCGACAGAAGTGCGAGCTACGTCGACACAAGAACAAGTTGAGACTTCTCACTAAAAAGAAACCGAGTCTTAAGCGGCGGAAAGAGATTCTACAAACCGGTGGGTTTATAGGTGCTTTGCTCCGTCCTATATTAAGTATTCTCGGTGGAGTACTAGGTGCGTAACAATGGCCAAAAAAATGATTTTGGTGGATCCTCGATTCCTCGAGGGTCTTAAACAGACTACTACTACCACGTCCTATAGCCCACCCGAGGCGATCGGTGACAACTTGAGAGATTTAGATGATGAAATGCAACGTATCCTATTCCGCGATGATTTAGCACCCGCCGATAAGGCCAGAGTGTACCAACGTGCCCTGCATCAATATTTAACTAGATTGGAGCAGTATAAACGACGCTCATTGGGCTCGGTCGATCTCATTCAACACAACACGGCAAACAGAAAAAACACCTTCCCCACCAACACCATCATTCGAGGTATCACCAGAGCAGACCAAGACACCACCACCACCACCAGCGGAAACCCCAAAGGTAGGTAATGAAACCACTCCGCCCGTAGCCACGTATAAACTGAGACCTAAAGAAAGAAAGAGTGGAATCCCAACACCAAAATGGGAAAGGTGGAGAAAATATTGAGACGTCGTTACTTTGACCCTAGTCGACCAGGGGCGTATAGTGGTGCAACGGCCCTGCAACGTAACACCAAACTGGGACTCGCAAAGATCAAACAATGGCTGAGTCATCAGGATACCTATACCCTTCATAAACCAATTCGTCGCAGATTTGAAAGGCGTCCCATTATAACGAGTGGCCCCCAACAGCAATATCAGGCAGACCTAATCGATTTGAGACATTTGAAAAAACACAACGATGGATATTCCTATTTGGTTTCTTGCGTGGACGTTTTCAGTAAATTCGCGTGGTCTGTACCGATACGAACCAAAACGGGGAAATCCTTAGTGGAAGCCGTCGGTAAGATATTTCTCGATGGGAAACCCGCGAGTTTTCAAACGGATAAGGGGTCAGAGTTTCTGAACAGAACATTTCAGAAATTCCTCGCTGACAACAACGTTCACTTTTTCACTACGCAGAACGAAGATATTAAGGCCGCCGTGGTGGAACGCTTTAATAGGACTCTGAAACAACGGATGTGGCGATATTTCACGAAATCCAATAAGTTGTCTTATGTCCGAGTCCTCCCCGCCCTACTTCGAAGTTATAACCATTCGTATCACAGAAGTATAAAAATGGCACCGGTCGACGTCAACGCAGACAACCAAGAACAGGTATGGAACACGTTGTATAATAGCAAAAGGCAACTTTAAATTTGAAAGACCCCTGTACAAGCCCGGTGATCGAGTTAGACTGGTCCTGGGCAGAGCCAATTTTAAAAAGGGTTATGCCCCGGCTTGGACGGAGGAACTGTTTTCCATCAGTCGAGTAAATGAAACAAACCCCGTTACATATGTGTTGAAAGAGGATAAGGGCGATGAGATAGAGGGGTCATTCTACACACCGGAAATTCAAAAAGTTGGAGACAAACACGAGTACAGAATCGAGAGTGTCATAACCGAGCGTCGCACATCCTTTGGGCGAAAGGAGTGTTTAGTCAAATGGTTTGGGTACGATTCCTCATTTAACACTTGGATACCGTCCAAGGACATTGTCAGATACAAAAATTAGAGATGCGAGAAGAAGAAGAAGAAGAGGAAGTGGTAACTTTTGGTGGAGAGCCCGATTTGCGAGCCGTAAACTCGGGAGTCGGGAGAGACGGCGAACCACGCTGGTTGGGGTCGATGTTTGGGAAACTATCCCCCTACTTAGAACTTGTTTTTATTTGTCAAGTGGTAGTTATATATACAGTTGTAGCGGTCTCGCTGTTCAATCTGACCACCGAAAAGCCAGACGCGAAGGAGGGAAAACTGTGGATAGCCCTACTGAGCAGCTGTTTGGGTTACATGCTACCGAATCCAAACTTGGAGAGGCGACGGTGAAACGAGTAAAAAAATGAGTTTTTATGTCACCCTGCCCAGCAATGCATCTATGGAACTTTTTAAGGATAATAACCCAGGTCACTTTTTCGTTAAACTTCCTCAGACCATTGACATTTCGACGCAGTATGAGATCGCACTGGTGGAGATACAGTTTCCGCTAAATTATTTCAATGTAATAGAGGGTGATGTCTGGATTCGCTACGAATCTCTCGATAACGACGATATTTGCGACGCCAGATTTTATTTCAACGTGACATTGGAACCTGGGTTATACACGAAACCCGATGCGTTCATCGGCGCGTTGAACGCGTCGATCGTAAAAGCGGAGGATGAGTCGTACAGGGGAGTGAAAGGGAAAAAAATGAGATTCATTTACGCAAAAGAGGTGAATAAAGCCATCTTGAAACTTTACGAGAAAGGAGTCAGTGTTACCATAAGCGACACTTTGAAAAACATGTTAGCCTTCCCCACGACCTCAATATCAGACACGGCTCCCGATATCTTCAGCGTGGGTGTAATGGACTTGGAAAGTGTTGCGAAGAATGTCTACGTCTACTGCGATCTCGTTTCCCCCAGACCGGTCGGGGATGTGATGGTGCCTCTCCTCAGGAGCGTGCCTGTTCTCAATAGAAATCACACCTCGGTGTTTCAGATCTACGATAAGCCTCACTACCTACCCCTGAATCGATTTTCCTTCGATACCGTCGAGATCCTTTTAGCCAACGAATACGGAAAAACCATTTCATTCACCAGCGGGACGTCGGTGCTAACAGTACACTTTCGAGTCAAGAAGCATCTCGAGCTGGTATAATGGTGAAACACACTCCCCTTCATAGAGATGTTGAGTTATACGAAGACTTTTACTGTTGTCAGGCGGGCGATGGGATGCCCGTGTTTATAGGAGGTCGAAGTCAGAGCGGTCGAGGAATCGGTAGTTTCTTTGGTGGAATCGGGAGGGCTATTTTACCCTGGTTAAAAACCGGCGGTAAGGCCTTGCTCAGAGAAGGCTTGTGGACCGGTCTGCAGGTCGCACAGGACGCATTGGCCGGGAAAAATGTCGGTGAAGCTTTCAAAGAACGAGCTAAGGAGGCCGGTCAGCGGTTGCTACACGGGGCCGTAGACCACCTGCGTGATAACAACCAATCAGGAAGTGGTTTACGTCAAAGCAGAAAGCGAGTTATGAAGCTACCTCCACCAGGAGAACCCGTTACGAAGAGGATAAAACCGACAGCTGGACGGTTCCCCCTTCATTCGGTGCACAACAGAGGGAAGAAGACGAGGGTGGCAAAGGATATTTTCGACTAATAATGTCCCTCATTCACCCCAAATCGTGCGAATGTCTTCACTCTGGTTTGGATTTATTTAGCGTTCCACCCACACAGACATCTCTAGACTCTGGCCAGTTTATTGAAATTCGTCCGATCGCAGCTTTGTCGCATAGCGCACCGATAGAGTTTTTCATTTCTGGAAACAGCGAGGAGTATCTAGATCTTTTCAACACGTTTTTACATCTGCGGGTCAAGATCACCCTCCCGAATGGTGATAGTGTACCAGTCGATGCTGAGGTAGGACCGGTCAACAATTATCTTCACAGTCTATTTTCACAAGTCGACGTATCGCTAAACGACACGTTGGTTACACCGTCGGAGAATACCTATCCTTTTAGAGCGGTGTTTGAGGCCACGCTAAATTACGGAGAGGATGCGAAAACGGGATACTTGACGGCCGCTCTGTTCTACAAAGACACAGATGGCCACCATGACGATTTGAAAGAAAATGAGGGTTTTAAAACACGGCGCGATTTGACTTCGGGTAGTAAAGAGGTTGAAATGATGGGTCGTTTGCACTCTGATGTCTTTGTGCAGGATCGTTACATGTTAAACAGAGTCGATGTAAAGATAAAACTCACCCCTCGAAGGATGTGTTCAGCCTCGCGGCTCACGATAGCTCTGTGGGTTATAAGAGTGTTATCACCTACGCCGCGCTCGTGGTCAGGAAAGCTAAGCTAAACCCCGCGATTTCTCTGGCCCACGAAAAGGCTCTCTTAAGCGGGAATGCGCGGTACCCGATCAAGAGGGTTACCATCAAGACATTTTCCATCGCTAGTGGGATGCTTTCCCACAGTCAAGACAATTTATTTTTGTCTCAAACACCGACCCGTATAGTGATAGGTCTGATTACGGCCAGTGCTTTTAATGGTGTTTACACAGCTAACCCGTTCAATTTTCAACACTTTGGTCTGATTTATATGAACCTGACGGTCGACGGGAAATGTATCTCGGGAAAGCCTCTAACTATGGACTTTGAACGAAATCAATACGCGAGAGCTTTCTTCGGCACAAATCTGACCATGGGTCTGATTGGTAAAGACGCTGGGAATAACGTTGATTATAGAGAATTCAAGGACGGATACTGCCTATTTGGTTTTGACCTCTCGTCCAGCCTACTGGACGGCTCCCATTTTGAGCTAGCCACAAGCGGACCCTTGTCGATAGAACTCAAGTTTGCCGCTCCCACCACTACTCCCCTACAAGTTATCGTCAACGCCGAGTTGGACACGGTGCTCGAGGTGTCCAAGACAAGGCAGATTCTAACAGACTTCGCCGTTTGAGAGAGAAAGAAGGAGAAGAATATGAACACGAGGGAGATTTACAACCATTTGATGTCGGATATTTTCGTTCGACGTTGTTCCCTTGTTAGTGTCATTCCACGAAACCACTTACCGCCGAGCATCGACCCAACGGCGACCGCGGCCTTTGTCATAAACACCGACCCTGCCCACGAACCCGGAGAGCATTGGGTGGCCCTATTTTACAACGGACTCGGCGAATGTGAGTATTTCGATTCCTACGGTTTGCCTCCCAGACACGTGGATATTTTAAACTTTATAGAGCAAAACTCACACGTTCCATTCGTCTACAACCCGCGGGTGTTGCAAGATTTGTTTAGCAACACGTGCGGTCTATATTGTGTTTATTATATACTTCTTAAGTGTCGTGGCGCAAAACTTAACAGAATTCTCATGCCTTTTTCATCGAGACAGCACGCAAACGACCGTATCATTTATCATTTGCTCGCCCCGTGGATACTTCGGCTTCGAGGGGCCCGTCCAGACGCTTAAAATTATCAACAACCGGACAGTAATATATGTGTGTCGTATATTTGTTGTATTAATAAAGTTGTGAAATATAGAACGAATTTTGTTTTGGTTTACCATGAATGTGTGTGAGAGAGAGAGAGAGATGGTTGATACTTTGTGTGGCTTGATGATAGGCCATGAAGAGTGATGTTGAGGCACATGATGATGATGATATGAAGGGTGATGATGAGGGTGGCACATGATGATCGTGTTGAGGCACATGCTGATAGTGTTGAGGGTGGCACATGATGATAGTGTTGAGGCACATGCTGATAGTGTCGAGGCACATGATGATGATAGGCCATGAAGGGATAGTGTTGAGGCACATGATGATGATTTTTATTTGACTTGACTTAGCTTGGATATGCAATAGAGAGAGAGAGAGAGAGAGAGAAGAGAGAAAAAAAATCGCTATAATCTGGTACATGACGCTAACGATACTAATAATTGCTTGTCAGCATTTTTTTTTTTACATGTCGCCTCCTGTTGCCTAATACCCACACATGATGATACTAATAAAGGCACCTTTCCCCACTCGCACGCCACGATAGCCGGCAACGACCCGCCATCCGACCCGCGAGATACCGCCATCCCCCTTTTAGAACCGCTGTCGCCCGATTTTAGAACCGCTGTCCGATAACCGGCGAGCTAGCGACGCACCACGAGATAAGCCGCCACGCACCAACGCACACTACGACGCGCCGATCACCGTCACGCACCAACGCACACCACGAGATAAGCCGATTACCGATCACGACCACCGAGATAATAAGCCGATTATCGGACTTTTGCACGTGTTTGGTGCATGTTTCGTGCGGTTTCGGTGCCAAATCTATTGTCTTTCGGTGCATGTGCGTGCACTTTTAGAGAGGGTTCACAGCCACAGCTACTACTATCACCCACTCAATCCCATGGATGATTAGAATGTATATACAGTTGTGTTGGACTGTGTATCGCTCACTCAATCAGATGACTAGTCCTAGTGTGTACACAGTTACGTTGTACGGAGTTGCCACTCAATCGCTTCATTTGTTGACTTTTGACCTAAACACGCGCTGGAAACAAATAACTCGCAACAAACGAGAAGAAGCGAGGATTGGAGTAAACACATTGCGCTGACTGTAGTATAGGACACCGGAACGGATATGGGAATGTTCTGACTGAAGTGACGCTACCACGTGAATAAAAACAGAAATGGTAGGTTCCTACGAAGATCTGCCTTTCATGGTGAAGAAACACTAACTCAAGTGGTATATTTATATAGCCAGCTTGGTTTTCTTCACAGCATCCAACCTTTAATGGAACTGTGAATGGGCGATGAAAACGTGAAAGACAACAACAAAAGATGGAATATAACATTAGTGAATGGGCTGGAGTTAACTTTAGACTCTCACAACGAACAAGTGGTGTCTTGTTGCTGACGTGATTTTTTTTTTCCAACGAGAAGGAAGGAAGGGATGGAGGGCGGAGGGAAGGAAGGGGGGAGGGCGGAGGAAGGAAGGAAGGAAGGAAGGAAGGGGAGGAAGGAAGGGAGGGGAAGGGAAGGGAAGGGAAGGAAGGAGGGAAGGGGAAGGGAAGGAAGGAGGAAGGGAGGGAGGATGGGAAGGAAGGAAGGATGGGAAGGGAGGGAGGGAGGGAGGGAGGGAGGGAGGGAGGGAAGGGAGGAGGGAGGGAAGGAGGGACATATGTTGCGTATTCTCTACTAATCTGGAGTTTACAAAAATATGAACTTAAAAAGTGCAGCTCAAACTGCTATGGGATAACAGTTACGCGACTACATTGATAATGATTGATAATTGTGTGTTTTGCAGGGCCTACACGCAGATCCTGTCAGGGGGCTGTCAGTGGAGTCTACTCGTTGTGACATTTGCTGTGAACGCTGTCAGCTTCGTCGGGGCTGTCTTGTCGTTACAGATCAATTTGTTGGTGAGAAATGATGTGCTGTCTGGTGCTTAGTAGCGTGGACAAATGTGTTTATTAAAGTGATTTTTTACTGAGGCATTGAGCCCTTATAGAGTGATAGGTGACAGTGGGGGAGTGGTAAGTGATGGTGGGGGAGTGGTAAGTGATGGTGGGGGAGTGGTAAGTGATGGTGGGGGAGTGGTAAGTGATGGTGGGGGAGTGGTAAGTGATGGTGGGGGAGTGGTAAGTGATGGTGGGGGAGTGGTAAGTGATGGTGGGGGAGTGGTAAGTGATGTTGGGGAGTGGTAAGTGATGGTGGGGGAGTGGTAAGTGATGGTGGGAGAGTGGTAAGTGATGGTGGGGAGTGGTAAGTGATGGTGAGAGAGTGGAAAGTGATGGTGAGAGAGTGGTAAGTGATGGTGGGAGAGTGGTAAGTGATGGTGGGGGAGTGGTAAGTGATGGTGGGGGAGTGGTAAGTGATGGTGGGTGAGTGGTAAGTGATGGTGGGGGAGTGGTAAGTGATGGTGGGGGAGTGGTAAGTGATGATGGGGGAGTGGTAAGTGATGGTGAGAGAGTGGTAAGTGATGGTGAGAGAGTGGTAAGTGATGGTGAGGAGTGGTAAGTGATGGTGGGGGAGTGGTAAGTGATGGTGAGAGAGTGGTAAGTGATGGTGAGAGAGTGGTTAGTGATGGTGAGAGAGTGGTAAGTGATGGTGAGAGAGTGGTAAGTGATGGTGAGAGAGTGAGGTTATTAAGTGATGGTGAGAGAGTGGTAAGTGATGGTGAGAGTGATAAGTGATGGTGAGAGAGTTCGTTGTTCGTTGGTGAGAGCTTTGAGACGAAGTTCAATTTTTGTGGGACTGAATTTTGGTGTAAGTTTTATGATGGATGAGGCAGATTTACTCCGACTTCAGAGGTACGGAATTAGAGTCGAGGGTAAGTGTTGGTGGTAAGAGAGATTGGTAAGTGATGGTGAGAGAGTGATAAGTGATGGTGAGAGAGTGATAAGTGATGGTGAGAGAGTGTAAGTGATGGTGAGAGAGTGGTAAGTGATGGTGAGAGAGTGGTAAGTGATGGTGAGAGAGTGGTAAGTGATGGTGAGAGAGTGGTAAGTGATGGAGAGAGAATGGTAAGTGATGGTGAGAGAGTGGTAAGTGATGGTGAGAGATTGGTAAGTGATGGTGAGAGGTGTTAAGTGATGGTGAGAGGTGTTAAGTGATGGTGAGAGGTGTTAAGTGATGCTGAGAGAGTGGTAAGTGATGGTGAGAGAGTGGTAAGTGATGGTGAGAGAGTGGTAAGTGATGGTGAGAGAGTGGTAAATGATGGCGTGAGAGGTTGTTAAGTGATGGTGAGAGAGTATAAGTCATGGTGAGAGTGTGTAAGTCATGGTGTGAAGTGGTAAGTGATGGTGAGTTAAGTGATGGTTAAGTGTAAGTCATGGTGAGACGGTGGTATGTGATGGAGAGATATGTGGTTAATGATGATGAGAGAGTGGTAGGTGATGATGAAAACGAGGAGGCCTCCATAGCCTAGTTGCGAAAACCACCCGACTGGGCTACCGACGTTCGGACAACACGTTTTCGATTCCCGCTGGGAGCAGTGTAAGTTGTACTCGTGGTTGGTGTAAAAAAAAAATACCCCCGCGGTCGACCCAGCCGCTGGCAGAAATGGGTACCAGGGTAGTACTCTAGGAAGGTAGGAATGCAACCTCTCATCGTGAGTTTCGATGCTTGAAGCGACACTGTCCAGAAGTCTCCGAACACTTCTGTATAGGCGACCGAGCACATATGGGTAATGCCTACATGCTAAGACGCCGATTCAAGTCTCGTACTTCATCTTTGTCCTGCATTGATTTATCATATTGCGTTCTTTTCCAACGAGGATTTTCATAAGAGGCAACTAAGAAGAGTTAGGCATGGAAATGGATATGTTGTACTGTTGTAACGGATACAATTGTTTTCTGTCGTCCTATCAACGGGACGATCTTTCAACGTAACTGGACTGCAATTGGTTTTCATATAAAAAATGTAGCGGTGTTATAGGCTTGATATAAGTTTTCTTTCAGCGCTTATTCCTCACTTTGAAACGACTCACACGTGTAATTGTTTTCGCCGAGGCGGGTGTCGCCTGGCTTCCCTATCAGCTGTTACTACGATGAACTCTTAACTTCCTCGTGCTGACCCCCTTTTGGCTGACTGGAATCTCGGCTCATGGCCCTGACCTTGCTAGTAGCCGTATTATGCGATTGTTTATACTTCTTCGAAATGTTGTTATTGTTGTGGTGCCGCGACAACTTCCTGCTGTGTTGAGGTTCTGGAGACAAATAATAATAAATACATATTATTATAGAGGGAAACTTCCGAGGCGATAACTCAGGGAATTATAGAAGGAAGAGGTATGCATTACAGCACTCAGAAAAAATGACAAATAAACAACAACAGAAAAAAAACAAAGAACAATATATGGTCCCAAGCAGGATCAAACCCGTACTCCATGGCACTGCGCCTTGCCACGAGAAGCCGAACGCTTGATACACTCCCACTCAGCTAACTAAAAAATTAGCTATTGTGAGCAATGTCTTACGCGAAGGTGTTCTCGTGACTATAGCATATTGTTACGATCAAGGAGAACGTGTGTTGAGTTTCTCCCTGTAGGTCAATTACACTAGGCTGGATTTTGAAAAACTGTTGAACACATAACAAAACTTCAGGTGTAATAATTCGGCTTTATTTCAGCCTACTGTCTGTGCGCCAAAAATGCACAAGTGGCATAGTATGCCGATCACACCGGTCTATCTGCCCACTCCTTTCTGATCATAACTTGCATGCTTCCCACGAGACCTTCATGTTATCGTCTCCTTGTTTTTTTTCCCCCGTGAACTTCGTCTTACTGTCTCCTTATTTTTCTCCTTGACCTTGTCTTATCGTTTCTTTGTTTACTAACCTACTTTTCCATCCTTTTCCGCCTTCTCCCCTTCTACACTGTAACAAAACAACAAACGTTTGAATCCCCAAAGAAAAAGTCTAAGAGGAAGATCAAAATATTCTTGGAGAAGACAGATGGAAGCAGCGATGAAGATGATAAGAGAAGACACAGAGCGATCATAAAATAATTGCACGAAACAGAACGGCTTGGAAAGTGTTTGCTGAAGACCTATGCTCCACAGGGAGTTGACAGGAAGAAGAGGCTGCCAACATGAGACATGTCAAGAAGGCGCACCCACTCCCTGCGTTGTATCGAAGAAGATAGAAACAGCAAGAAGGAAATGTGGACTAGCAATGTGAAGTTTCACTGCAATACGATATTATATGATAAGATAATTTCTTATATCGTTGTTTTCATTGAAAGTAAATTCATCAATTAATCACAGGAACAGAATCCAAGGGAAGTTTACAATTATTCATGTAATCAGTTGTTTATTTATTCAACACCGTAACTGATTGAAAATCTGACACCTTGAAATGTGATTTTAAAAAAGTGAAGTACCCCCGTCACGCCAAGTGGCGTATAGGGAATATGGTGTATAAGTGACCATGATTTTTACAGACCTTCGGCACATGATTTGTGGGGTAATGTGGTCGGTATTACGGCCGTGCCGCTTTACTTTCCCAGAAAAAGTCCGGTACCCATTAAAAGCTGGGTGAACCTGGAAGCCGTCGGTTGGGATCGAACCCTATCTCTTGTCCTTTGTAGTCCAGTTCTCGAATGGGATTATATTGCCATGTGTTTAGTTTTCTTACTGTTTATTTCAAGCCTGTAATCTATGTCGCTCATTTATCGAGAAGGGGATACAAGTAAAGAAATCAGAATCAGAATAGCTAAAGCAGCAATGTCTTTCAGAAGCCTTGAAAAGTTGTGGAAATCAAAACTCATCAGCACAAACACAAAACTTTGACTATTCAAATGAAACGTACTATCAACCCTTACGTATGCGTGTGAGAGCTGGAAAACAACAAGAGACAAAAAAACAAGGTTGACCGCATTCGTAAATAAATGTCTAATGAAAATACTTAGTTATAACGTGGAATGAATTCAAAACAAACGAGGAAATTAGAGAAATCGCCAATCAACCACTAACATCTCCAGTAATCAAGAAAAGGCCTTGGTCATATGTTGGACATGTGATGAGGAGAGATAATAACCGAATAACAAAGCAAGCCATCGTGTGGGAAACAACAGGTAAGAGGAAAAGAGGCCGACCCAGAGAGACACTAAGAATAACATTGATCAGAGAGGCAAGAGCAGCAGGAATCGGCTCCCTCAATGAGATAGAGTTGCTTGCACTGGACAGAGGTAAATGGCGAGATTTGATAAAAGATCTTTACAAGAATTGAAAACTGCTAGAATAAAATTTAGATAAGAAAAAAAGTATCTGGCTCTATGCCTTCTATCCGGCTACGGCTCGAAAGGTCACTAGATAGATAGAATCTCAGTTACATGAACTATACGTTTTAATTTATATATATATATATATATATATATATATATATATATATATATATATATATATATATATATATATATATATATATATATATATATAATTACGATTTTAACTTAAAATGTTCTGTGATTTCTGTTTAAAAATATATTTTCATTTTCGCTGTGATTTTTTTTTCTCAGATATCGTATGACATGATCACAAGTGTTATCACTGTGTTGATAATGCTAGCGGCAGCAATGGAGGTCTGTGTGAGGCACTGTTGGGGAAGGCAGAAATACCAGGCAGTTTGCAAAAGTATCATCTGTTCCACTTGCTAATGTTTGTTGTTTCACTTACTCTAGATGCAAATAGTGACCTAAATTATGGTTGTACATATATTGTGTGTAGAGGTAGGGTTCGATTCCAATCGACGGCTTCCGGTTCACCCAGCCTTTAATGGGTACCGGATTTTTTTCTGGGAAAGTAAAGCAGCACGGGCGTAATACCGACAATATTACCCCACACATCATGTGCCGAAGGTCTGTCAAATTTATGGTCACTAACACCATATTCTCTATACGCCACTTGGCGTGACGGGGGTACTTTACTTTTACTATATATTGTGTGTGTGCGTATAGGGTTGGATCTATAGCGTTGAGGTTAAGCAGCTTGTTTCACTGTCAGATATTGTTATCCAGCTTTAATAAATAATAAATGAATATTATTATAGAGGGAAACTTCCGATGCCATAAGTCAGTGAATTATTTCAGAAGAGGTGGTATGTTTACAGCATTCGGAAAAATATCACAAATAATCAACAACAGAAAGAAAAAATACAACGAACAATCGATGGTCCGAAACAGGATCGAACCTATACTCCACAGTGCCTTGCCACGAGAACCAAACGCTAGAGCACACGGCCAACTCAGCACGGGTTTGATCCTGCTTCGGGTCATCTATTATTCTTTGTTTGTTTGTTTGTTTTTATTACTATTATTTGTGACTTTTTTCCCAAGTGTTGTAAACAAACCTCTTCCTCTGAAATGATTCCCTAAAAAAAAAAAAAAAAGAAAGTACCCCCGTCACGCCAAGTGGCGTATAGGGAAATATGGTGTTAGTGACCCTATATTTTACAGACCTTCAGCACATGATTGTTGGGGTAATGTGGTCAGTATAACGCCCGTGGTGCTTTACTTTCCCAGAAAAAATCCGGTACCCATTTAAGGCTGGGTGAACCCGGAAGCCGTCGGTTGGGATAGAACCCTACCCCTTGTCCGTGGTAGTCCAGTTCACTAACCACTGAGCTATCGTGGCTCCCGAGATGATTCCCTACTTAAATAATATCTTGCCAGTTGAAAACAGAATTGAACAGGTGATGTGCCGCTGCCAGGGAGAAAATATTTTACAAATTTTCCTGCCATTACTGATATGATATTACACAGTCCCAAGATGTTCAGCACAGGCTGAAATTGGCCAGCGACCCGTAGCTGACTACTTGCGTCAGTAGAATTGAACTACAATTGATCACTGATCAAGATCCAGCCCCCACCTCCCGGCTGTGACCCTAGGAATAGTCCGAACAGTCTGGCCAATCGAGTAGGCCGAATAGGGAAGGAAACTTAATGTCCAAAAATGATAGTCGTAAGTCGGATGTACTGGTCCAAAAGATGAGCCGCGATAGTTCAGTGATTAGTGAACTGGATTACTAAGGACAAGGGGTTGGGTTCGATCCTGATCGACGACTTCCAGATTCACCCAGCGTTATATGGGAACCGGATTTTTTCTAGGAAAGTAAAGCAGCACGGGCGTGATACTGACCACATTACCCCAAAAATTATGTGCTGAAGGTCTATAAAAATTATGGTCACTAAAACCATATTCTCTATACGCCACTTAACTTGACGAGGCTCTTTACTATCTTTACTGGTTCAAAAGACGTAGACATCGCAGCATTGTAAGCCGCTATACAACGCACTTACGCCCATTTTGCGTCATTTCAAGGGCGACTGGCGAAGATCGTCAGGACGCAGTCGACAACGGTAACAATTTTCTGAACTACGATCGGGCCATTGACCACCGCCACGGGTCTCGGTAGCTGTGTGTAGATAGTTTTGTTTTAGTTAAAATAATGGTGCTCCAGTATACAAGAAATAGGCGAGAGAAACAAACATGAACTGGCTTGGTGCCTCGTTATTCGATATTGTTTGAAGAATGATACGTAACTTGCTATATTCATAAAATATCGTGTATGTGTATGTGAATATTTATGTGTATACGTATGTGTATCTATATGTGAATATCTATGTGTGTATGTATGTGTATCTATATGTGAATATTAATGTGTGTATGTATTCTGTATTCAAAATGAAGAATGTTTAAAACGAGCTGGAGAAGCCAGAATATCAAAATCATAAGGAAGAGACAATCTACATTTGTTGGGCATGCCATGAGAAAAGACGGCGTTGAGGAACACTTTAACAATAGGCAGAATATATGGAAGCAAGAGCAGGAAAAAAAATCAAGAGAAGAAATGTTGAACAGCGTATCCAAATGGCATAACAAAAAATCACCAACTGAAATTGACATATTTAAAGGACCGAATGTTGTGGAGTGAGATGATTGCCTACGCCAACTGGCATAACACCTGATGGTGATGTATTCTGTTATATTGTCTTTCACTTACCTGTACTCTCTCACACCATGTCTCTATTATATCGGCGACTCACAATGTGTGTCCTTTACCTCTATATTATCTTTCACTTACCTGTACTCTTCTTACACCATGTCTCTATTATATCGGCGACTCACAATGTGCGTCCTTTACCTCTATATTATCTTTCACTTACCTGTACTCTTCTTACACCATGTCTCTATTATAACGGCCACTCACTATGTGTGTCCTTTACCTCTATATTATCTTTCACTTACCTGTACTCTTCTTACACCATGTCTCTATTATATCGGCGACTCACAATGTGTGTCCTTTACCTCTATATTATCTTTCACTTACCTGTACTCTTCTTACACCATGTCTCTATTATAACGGCCACTCACTATGTGTGTCCTTTACTTCTATATTGTCTTTCACTTACCTGTACTCTCTCACACTATGTCTCTATTATAACGGCCACTCACTATGTGAGTCCTTTACTTCTATATTGTCTTTCACTTACCTGTACTCTTCTTACACCATGTCTCTATTATAACGGCCACTCACTATGTGTGTCCTTTACTTCTATATTGTCTTTCACTTACCTGTACTCTCTCCCACCATGTCTCTATTATAACGGTCACTCACTATGTGTGTCCTTTACTTCTATATTGTCTTTCACATACCTGTACTCTCTCACACCATGTCTCTATTATAACGGCCACTCACTATGTGTGTCCTTTACTTCTATATTGTCTTTCACTTACCTGTACTCTTCTTACACTATGTCTCTATTATAACGGCCACTCACTATGTGTGTCCTTTACTTCTATATTGTCTTTCACTTACCTGTACTCTCTCACACCATGTCTCTATTATAACGGCCACTCACTATGTGTGTCCTTTACTTCTATATTGTCTTTCACATACCTGTACTCTCTCACACAATGTCTCTATTATAACGACCACTCACTATGTGTGTCCTTTACCTCTATATTATCTTTCACTTACCTGTACTCTTCTTACACCATGTCTCTATTATAATGACCACTCACTATGTGTGTCCTTTACTTCTATATTGTCTTTCACTTACCTATACTCTCTCACACCATGCCTCTATTATAACGGCCACTCACTATGTGTGTCCTTTACTTCTATATTGTCTTTCACATACCTGTACTCTTCTTACACCATGTCTCTATTATAACGGCCACTCACTATGTGTGTCCTTTACTTCTATATTGTCTTTCACTTACCTGTACTCTCTCACACCATGTCTCTATTATAACGGCCACTCACTATGTGTGTCCTTTACTTCTATATTGTCTTTCACATACCTGTACTCTCTCACACCATGTCTCTATTATAACGACCACTCACTATGTGTGTCCTTTACCTCTATATTATCTTTCACTTACCTGTACTCTTCTTACACCATGTCTCTATTATAATGACCACTCACTATGTGTGTCCTTTACTTCTATATTGTCTTTCACTTACCTGTACTCTCTCACACCATGCCTCTATTATAACGGCCACTCACTATGTGTGTCCTTTACTTCTATATTGTCTTTCACATACCTGTACTCTTCTTACACCATGTCTCTATTATAACGGCCACTCACTATGTGTGTCCTTTACTTCTATATTGTCTTTCACTTACCTGTACTCTCTCACACCATGTCTCTATTATAACGGCCACTCACTATGTGTGTCCTTTACTTCTATATTGTCTTTCACTTACCTGTACTCTCTTACACCATGTATCTATTATAACGGCCACTCACTATGTGTGTCCTTTACTTCTATATTGTCTTTCACTTACCTGTACTCTCTTACACCATGTCTCTATTATAACGACCACTCACTATGTGTGTCCTTTACTTCTATATTGTCTTTCACTTACCTGTACTCTCTTACACCATGTCTCTATTATAACGACCACTCACTACGTGTGTCCTTTACTTCTATATTGTCTTTCACTTACCTGTACTCTCTTACACCATGTCTCTATTATAACGACCATTCACTATGTATGTCCTTTACTTCTATATTGTCTTTCACTTACCTGTACTCTCTCACACCATGTCTCTATTATAACGGCCACTCACTATGTGTGTCCTTTACTTCTATATTGTCTTTCACTTACCTGTACTCTCTCACACTATGTCTCTATTATAACGACCACTCACTATGTGTGTCCTTTACTTCTATATTGTCTTTCACTTACCTGTACTCTCTCACACCATGTCTCTATTATAACGGTCATTCACTATGTGTGTACTTTACTTCTATATTATCTTTCACTTACCTGTACTCTCTCACACCATGTCTCTATTATAACGGCCACTCACTATGTGTGTCTTTTACTTCTATATTATCTTTCACTTACCTGTAATCTCTCACACCATGTCTCTATTATAACGGCCATTCACTATGTATGTCCTTTACCTCTATATTATCAAACACTTGTCAGCTTTCTCTACTCGTCATAGTTTTGGTAGAAATCCCTCTTCTCCTTCCGCATCATTCCCATCCCTCTCCTCTTCCCCTATCATTCCTATCTCTATTATAATATATCTCCCCTCTTAAAATCCGTCTTCTCCCCTCCTATCATTCCTATCTCTATTATAATATATCTCCCCTCTTAAAATCCGTCTTCTCCCCTCCTATCATTCCTATCTCTATTATAATTTTTCTCTATTCTTATTAGTTCTGTTAAACTTGGTTCCCTATCAATATATCCTAGTTGCATCTGTTGCAATATCCCCTCCCACTGCATTATAATCCATAAATGTGTACCCTACCCTCCCACTCTACAACATAACGCAATTATGTTATATATCTATCTATATTATGTCCTTTCTACATAATACAATCATAGCGACTCTCTCTCTCTCTCACACACTCTCCACCCTCTCTCTCTGAATACACCTCGCACCTATTTCTATTTGGTGAATATTCCCTCTTCGATCATGGCTCATTCAGACTAGGACCCCGGACCCTCTTATGAAGGCAACTGTCTGTTTCAGTGATTGGCGAATACTTCACATCTGCAGTAGTTATTTATAACTTATTTCGTTTAAATTAAACTGGTTGGTCCTGTATGTCTATAACATCCATAAGAAGTATCCATCACTTGACGTCTGTCATAAGCTGTTTACACCAACTTTGTATCTATTTCAGCGAGACCAGACAAGATCAGCCCTACACCAACTTTGTTTCTATTCCAGCAAGACCAGACAAAATCAGCCCCACACCAACTTTGTTTCTATTTCAGCAAGACCAGACAATATCAGTCCTACACCAACTTTGTTTCTATTTCAGCAAGACCAGACAAGATCAGCCCTACACCAACTTTGTTTCTATTTCAGCAAGACCAAACAAGATTAGTCCTACACCAACTTTGTTTCTATTTCAGCAAGACCAGACAAGATCAGTCCTACACCAACTTTGTTTCTATTTCAGCAAGACCAGACAAAATCAGACTTATACCAACTTTGTTTCTATTTCAGCAAGACCAGACAATATCAGGCTTATACCAACTTTGTTTCTATTTCAGCAAGACCAGACAAGATCAGCCCTACACCAACTTTGTTTCTATTTCAGCAAGACCAAACAAGATCAGTCCTACACCAACTTTGTTTCTATTTCAGCAAGACCAAACAAGATCAGTCCTACACCAACTTTGTTTCTATTTCAGCAAGACCAGACAAGATCAGTCCTACACCAACTTTGTTTCTATTCAGCAAGAGCAGACAAAATCAGTCCTACACCAACTTTGTTTCTATTTCAGCAAGACCAGACAAAACCAGTCCTACACCAACTTTGTTTCTATTTCAGCAAGGCCAGACAAAATCAGCCCTACACCAACTTTGTTTCTATTTCAGCAAGACCAGACAAAATCAGTCCTACACCAACTTTGTTTCTATTTCAGCAAGGCCAGACAAGATCAGCCCTACACCAACTTTGTTTCTATTTCAGCAAGACCAGACAAAATCAGTCCTACACCAACTTTGTTTCTATTTCAGCAAGACCAGACAAAACCAGTCCTACACCAACTTTGTTTCTATTTCAGCAAGGCCAGACAAAATCAGCCCTACACCAACTTTGTTTCTATTTCAGCAAGACCAGACAAAATCAGTCCTACACCAACTTTGTTTCTATTTCAGCAAGGCCAGACAAGATCAGCCCTACACCAACTTTGTTTCTATTTCAGCAAGACCAGTCAAGATCAGTCCTACGCCAACTTTGTTTCTATTTCAGCAAGGCCAGACAAAATCAGCCCTATACCAACTTTGTTTCTATTTCAGCAAGGCCAGACAAGATCAGCCCTACACCAACTTTGTTTCTATTTCAGCAAGACCAGTCAAGATCAGTCCTACGCCAACTTTGTTTCTATTTCAGCAAGGCCAGACAAAATCAGCCCTATACCAACTTTGTTTCTATTTCAGCAAGGCCAGACAAGATCAGCCCTACACCAACTTTGTTTCTATTTCAGCAAGACCAGACAAGATCAGCCCTACACCAACTCGACAACATGCACTAGAAATGACTTCTCACAAAGTCTGCGCTGTACCCGTGTCGTTGGGCGTGACCTCACTCCTGACTGTTGTTTACGTCTCCGTGACCGGTCACGCGGATTTGACAGAGGTGATCTTACGTCTGCTTCTATAAAGTGTGTCTTTGTTTTGTTTACTCAAGTTTGTCTACTGGAACTATATAGTTCCGCCCAATAAAACGAGAAAATTGTTATATATCAGACCTGAAGCTTTGGTGTACTTAATTTCTAGAATGGATATTAATTTATCAAATTAATATGATATATATATATATATATATATATATATATATATATATATATATATATATATATATATATATATACGTACGTTTTCTTCTTGACCAAGAGAAAGCTTTCGATTGGATGAATAGGAATGTATGATGGCCAACATTGGCTCATTACGGAGTGAATGACCACCGTGTTAAGTGCTGCAAGAACCTATATAGTAACTGCAGAAGTGTGATTACAGCGAGAAAAGAAATATCAAAATCATTCGCAGCAACATCTGGAGTAAGTAAAGGCTGCGTGTTGTCACCACTCTTGTTTATCACTTACATTGACAACATATGCAAGGACGACAAATCAGTGTGTGTAGATATAAATGAATTACTCTTGCTGGCGACCAGGCCCTAATAGCTTTCAATGAAACAGAACTTCAAAAACAGCTGTTCTTGAATTAGAAAAAATAAATAACACGGAAATAAGCAATGAAAAAAAAAGAAGTTGTATCAATAGGAAGACAAAAGAGGGCATTAAACATAGCTATAGAACATCAAGTTATAAAACAAGTAACAAACTTTAAATACCAGAAAACTACATTCCCTGATGATTGTAAAATCGATAAAGAAACAAACATACTATGCAACAAGTTATATTATATTATATTATATTATATTATATTATATTATATTATATTATATTATATTATATTATATTATATTATATTATATTATATTATATTATATTATATTATATTATATTATATTATATTATATTATATTATATTATATTATATTATATTATATTATATTATATTATATTATATTATATTATATTATATTATATATTATTATATTACATTACATTACATTACATTACATTATTTTGTATTACATTATATTAGTATAGTCAAGTGTTAGAAGATTAAACTTAACAGCAAGTGTTAGAAGATTAAACCTTACATCAAGTGTTAGAAGATTAAATCTAACATCAAGTGTTAGAAGATTAAATCTAACATCAAGTGTTAGAAGATTAAACCTAACATCAAGTGTTAGAAGAATAAATCTAACACCAAGTATTAGAAGATTAAACCTAACATGAAGTATTAGAAGATTAAACCTAACATCAATTGTTAGAAGATTAAACCTAACATCAAGTGTTAGAAGATTAAACCTTACATCAAGTGTTAGAAGATTAAACCTTACATAAGAGGTTAAAGAGGCAGAGGCAGACCAAGACTAACATGGACGAGTGACATCAAAAGATGGACAAGTCAATCTATGACAGCCTGCACCATCAAAGCAAGAAACAGAGTAGAATGGCGATCCATGGTAGCCAACCTTCGTTGCGGAGAAGGAACTCGATGATGATGATGAGTCGAAAGCATGTTAGCATCGGTGGATAAACTATGAAATAGAAGGAAAACTTGACATAGGAACAGTTCATAATGGACAGATAACCGCTACTTTTTATGGAGGCCAATGAACATCAAAGGGAGGGAAGCACGCCGAACAAATTGGTGCGAAAAGCGAGTGAACCACACTGAAAAGTTAAAAAAAAAAACGTGTTCAAAATGGAGAAGAAGAAGATAGAGAATGAGAAAGAAAATAATAAAGAGAAGAGATGATGACGGTGAGGAGGAGGAAGAAGAATAATAACAAAAGAAGAAGGCAGAAGAGAAGAAGAAGAAAGATAGGAAAATAACGGTCTATCAGAATATACCAAATTGCACAAAATTAATTGTACGCAATCTTGAACGGAAAGATGACAGTTGATAAGCAAAAGTTTCAAATCAACCATGTTTTGTTGCCTGCATTTTTAGAACACGGAGCAAACATCAATCGATGACAGTGGCGTCCAGGGGCTGAAACATCAAGCTCTTCTAACGATCGTGGGATACGTCCTGGGGTGTCTGGCGTGCCTTGGCCGCCTGTGGATTGGATTTATCATTATTTCGGTAAAAATGTTATTTCTCGTACTTTTTTTTTATAACTTCACTTTAAAGTAATAATAAAAGCAACAACTATAGTCGCGTACAATACAAAATCTGACATAGGACAAAGCAAAAAGAGAGCTAATATCCAATATTAGGAAGAAACAATCATCATTTTTTGACCATGTTATGAGAAGGGAACATCTGGAATATAATATAACAACTGGGAAAATCGAGGGACGAAGAGATAGAGGGAAGCAAATAGAAATGATACCAGAGAGCTTAAGAGAATGGCTTGACAGAAGGTCAACAACGAAAATGATAAATAATTGTCCAGATCGGAAGTTGTGGATAGACATGATCACCTACGCCAGCAGGCCCGGTTATGAAGATGATTGCTGATAGTTATCTTTAAAGGACGTTAAATCGTTAATTAAAGTCAATAATTGCTAAGAGTTATATGTAAAGGACTTTAACTCTTAAATTAAAGTCAACTCAAAGTAGTTATGTGCTCGCCACAAGACGAGTGCTCTTCGTCGTTGCCTTTTAAAAACGATATTGAGTATAAATGAACTGTTTTGTGTTTTACAGCAAGCCATGATACCTGCGCTTTTCGAGCCAACACGGCCGACTCCAGCATAATGGGTGTCGAAGTTGATTCTTTACTACCTATTTGATTGGTCAAACTAGTTACTCTGTTTCCAGACTTGGTTTGGTTATGGAAGGCCCCGGTATCACTGCAGACGAATTAAAATCCATAATTGCTCAACCGCCCGTGCCAGTGGAATCATCCGAATTACTAACTCATCTCCCAAACAAAGCAAAGGTAGATGTAGTCCCCATCATAACAGTCTCAGCACACGCCAAAAGACATAAGGCGAAACCGCACAGAAAGAGAACACGGCAAACTGTTCCTCTCATACGATATCAGCATTCATCGTAAACAATTGGAATATCGGAACATGATCAAAACGGATGAAACGCAAAGCTCACGGTGTGCACAGAGCACTTAACTCAGTAGCTTCTGCAACAAGCCGGACTTGGAATATGAGGAAACTGCAACAAGGAACATTTTTTAGACATAGCCTTCAATGGTTCCTGCCGCCTATCCACCATATTGCCCGAAAGTTCACGTCCTCCTGAAAATGATGATCGTCATAGTATTTAAATGTATAGCGCTTGATGATGTTAGGACATCGTGTTTGAATCCAACTCCGAACATACAAAACACAGTTCGTCGTCAGATTATCCCCGTTGCACACCAAACAACAGATCGCAAGATTAGCGCATGGTCGGTCTTGGGACACACGATGAAACAATATGATGACGTAGCACGCACAAAATGGCTGCGCCCATGCATTCATGATTACTCTAGTGAATGCAGTCTACAACGAACGAAACAAGATGCAAATTCCCCAAAGAGATAAAACTTCGGCTGACTTGACGGAGCCCACCACATTAATGCGTTGGAAATTGTAAATAACTTGCGGCAACAACTCCATCAACGGTCTTTGAACAGCACACAGTATGACGTAAAACGCAGATCAACACTAGACGGTGGAAGGTCGCATTCACAACACTTGATTTGTGAGAACAGAGTATTGCCGTGCGTGCAACGCCAATTCATTGGTGTAGATATGATAAGTAGAACACCATTTCGATTTGAATACAGAAAATTGCAACGGAAAGCCAAAATTTATCAGATTCCAAAGCAATTTCTGCAGCGATCGAGATATTGATCTGTTTCCAGACTTATCACTGGGAGTGTAGAAGAGATTGATCAGCTCTCGTTCACTGACGCAAGCAGTCAGCTATGAATCACTGGACATTTCCAGTCCAGGAGCTGTTAGTTTGCGTTTATTGTCATAGTTACATCATTAAAACAAAGTATTGTATTGTGCTGCTATAGATGTCTCAGTAAATTATCATTCGAGTGTCTGTCGTAATCTCAGTGGAGAAAAAGTAATGTATAAATGTAAGTAATCGTTGTTTCAGTAAAGTAAGTTCGCACATTACATCTCCCCTCAACGCTGAAATATAAATGAGTAAGTAAAGTAAAGTAAAGTAAAGTAGAGTAGAGTAAAGTGGAGTGGAGTGAGGTAAAGGTAAAGTAAAAGTAAAAGTAAAAGTAAAAGTAAAAGTAAAGTAGTAAAGTAAATAACCAGGTAGAGTAGAGTAGAGAAGAGTGGAGTGGAGTGGAGTTGAGGGGAGGGGATGGGAGGGGAGCGGGTGGGAGTGGGAGTAGAGTAGAGTAGAGTAAAGTGCGAATTATAGGAGGAAGAGGTATGTATTACAGCACTCAGGAAAAAAAGGCAAAATAGTCTCTAAAGTAAGTATATCTGCTGTAATCTCATAAAGAAAAGTATCTGCAGACTTGGAGCACAACAAAATATGACAATAGAGCAAAGAGAGGTCGAGATTTGATTGTTTTCCTATAAAGATTCACAATACGTGTTGTCCCAAAGCTAAGGACAAAAAGAAGAGAGGAAAGTGTGTGACGTGTTATGGTGTTCGTGCAACATGATGCTAGTATCCATAATTATCAATAATCGTCGACACATCTATAGATGATGTGGTCAGTGTCAGGCAAGCCGCCCCCCCCCCCCCGCCCACTTTCACAGAAAAATCTTCCTCTTTCACATTTTCAGAGACTGGCTGAATCGCAAGGTCCATCGATGGATGGAAACTCGCCACAGATGGGAGTTATTTGCTTGCTTGTGTTCATAACTAAAGGAACACATCTGTGTAGGCGTTGTGTTGTGGTTTTCAGTAGAAATGTGATATTATATTTGCGCCTCTCGCTCCGATATATCCGACTTCAGCATAGCATTTCTGAGTACCAGGTTACCTTCCCTCTCGATCCCTACTCAGTTGGTCAGACTAGACTTGTTAGTCCTTTACTAGAGGCACCACGAAGACGTGGAGTATTATCTGGATCGTTCTGGTTCAGCGATCCTGGCGCAAGCCATCAGCTGTGAATCGATGACAGCTTCCAGCTCTGATGCTGCCATGCTCCTTAGCCTCCAGTTGGGAGTTGAACCAAATCGACTGGTCAGCGGGATGAATGCACAAACCACCTCTTGTTTGGAGTCAACGACATTTGATGTGTCAGTTCGGTTCACTGCCTTGTTGCAGTGATAGAGATAGCAACGATATCATGACGTATGATGGGTCAGCCGTGTGCAAAAAAACTCATGTTGTTTGTGTGTTTTTGTCTCGCCTCTCTCCATCTAAATACTGCGCCGTGGCTGACACACTCCGTCTCTGGCATGCTGGACCTTTCTTGACATTGGAGTGCTCCTTCTCGTATGGTCGGTACTAGTCAGGGTTGTTGAACCCCTGCCATCCATAGTTTTACTAAAGCCTGCGGGATAAAAAAAAAAATGCGCCCAAAACTTGTGACGATTTCAACATTGCAAACAAGGAGTGGGATGGGGGTGGGGGGAAGGGTTTGTGGGTAAAATGGCGTCAGCTATCTATGGCTCTCATAGCTGACGACGTCACAAGCTTTGGGTGATTCCAGAAAAACCCTATCATTACACATGCCTTAGTAACGCTATAGGGTACGGGTTCGATCCTGCTTTAGGCTGTCGATTGTTCTTCGTTTTTTTTTCTTGTCTGTTGTTGATTATGATGATTGTCAACAGACAAGAAAATCACTGGAGTCTGTAGAAATGTGGATTTACATAAAAATGTTGAGAGTACCATGGACAGCTAAGAAGAGTAATGAAAATATTCTGAAAGAGGTCAAAGCAAAAAGAGAGCTAATTTCCAATATTAGGAAGAAACAATCATCATTTTTTGACCGTGTAATGAGAAAATAATAACTGGAATAGATTGTAACAACTGGAAAAATTGAGGGATGAAGAGATAGAAGGAAACAAAGAGAAAAGATACTAGACAGCTTAAGAGAATGGCTTGGCAGAAGGTCAACAACAGAAATGATAAATAACTGTCGAGATCGAAAGTTGTGGAGAGACATGATCACCTACGCCAGCAGGCCCGGTACTTGACGATGATGTTGTTGATTATTTGTGAAGTCTTCCCGAGTGTTGCAAACATACCTCTTCCCTTGAAAAGATTCGCTTATGTGTTCTAGCTTCTTGATGGCGGTTCCACATGAGCATTCGTCTGTTCTGTTGGATACTTTTACGACATAGACATGACAACCCCTTTTGATTGAAGTGGCCAGTATTTGCAGTAAATGTTTAAATTATGTTTATAAAGTCTTTAAAAATATGACAAATAACACATTAATAATACATAACACTTTTTTAATGTCTAGAGGTTCCTAAAGGTATTACAAGCCAACAGAGTGTGGAAAGGGGGCGGAGTTATGTTAATATCATCAGATATCTTATACATAATTGGCGTCCTTTTGCAGTCCGGAAGCTTCCGAGTAACCATAGTTACGATGCCGTGGTTGATTGGAAGGTAAGATTTTGACAAAGCGACCATAAAAGCCATTTACAAAAGAAATAATTTCAATAAACTTTAGGGGACATGTAAATGTGTAAATTCAAAATAAAATGGAGTTTAGTGGATATCAAAGATGTTATTCAAGAATGCACTAAGATAGAAAAAGTCAAAGAATAGAATGTTCATAACAGACAAGAACGTGAACTGTCACATTAGACATAGATGATGTCCATGCTAGTCTAATACCAAAGGTCGGCTGTTAATCATCTAAAGTTGATGTTGGTCTAGGGCCACAAGACGACTCTTAGACCCCGAAACTTTGATGTTAATCTAAGGCCACAAATCGACTCTTAGGCCCCGGAAGTTGATGTTAATCTAAGGCCGCAAGTCGACTCTTAGACCCCGAAAGTTGATGTTGGTCTATGCACAGGTCGACTCTTAGACCCCAAACGTTAATGTTCATCTAAGGCCACAAATCGACTCTTAGGCTCCGAAAGTTGATGTTAATAAGGCCACAAGTCGACTCTTAGACCCCGAAAGTTGATGTTGGTCTAGGGCCACAAGACGACTCTTAGACCCCAATAGTTGATGTTGATCTAGGGCCACAGGTCGACTCTTAGACCCCGAAAGTTGATGTTAATCTAGGGCCACAGGTCGACTCTTAGACCCGAAAGTTGATGTTAATCTAGGGCCACAGGTCGACTATTAGACCCCGAAAGTTGATATTAATCTAGGGCCACAAGTCGACTCTTGGACCCCAATAGTTGATGTTGGTGTAGGGCCACAAATTGAAAGTTGATGTTAATCTAGGGACACAAGTCGACTCTTGGACCCCAATAGTTGATGTTGATCTAGGGCCACAAGTCGACTCTTAGACCCCGAAAGGTAATGTTGGTCTTAGACACCGAAAGTTGATGTTAATCTAGGGCCACAAGTAGACTTTTAGACCCCGAAAGGTAATGTTGGTCTTAGACACCGAAAGTTGATGTTAATCTAGGGCCACAAGTCGACTCTTAGACCCCGAAAGGTAATGTTGGTCTTAGACACCGAAAGTTGATGTTAATCTAGGGCCACAAGTCGACTTTTAGACCCCGAAAGTTGATGTTGGTCTAGCGCCACAAGTCGACTCTTAGACCCCGAAAGTTGACGTAAATCTAGGGCCACAAGTCGACTCTAAAGACCCCGAAAGTTGATGTTGATCTAGGGCCACAAATCGACTCTTAAACCCCGGAAAGTTGATGTTAATCTAGGGCCACAAATCGACTTTTAGACCACAAATGTTGATGTTGATCTAGTACCACAAGTCGACTCTTAGACCCCAAGGGTTGATGTTGTTTTATGCCACAGGTGGGCTGTTAAGCCCAGAAATGGAGGCGAAGGCTCGCCTCCCAGCACCACAGCTGGAAGTTGTCAGCAACCCACAGCTGATGGCTTGCGCCAGGATCGATGAACCAAAACCATCCAGACCCTGCTCCACCTCTCCGCGGTGCCTCCAGTAACAGACTAACCTGTCTAGTCTAGCCAAGCGTGCAGGGATCGAAGAGGGAAGACAACCCGGTACTCAAAATGCCGTGCTGAAGTCGGATGAGTTGGGCCGAAAGGCACAAGTATAACAGTTATACTGCAAACCACAACACAACAGCGCAGACACGCCCACTACGTCCTTGTAAGGGCGGATGATGAAGAGGAATATTCTAGTCTACCACGATACTTTAGAATACTTTAGTCATTGGGCGAACGTAACCAACCACTACCAAACCCAGAAATGTGATGTTGATCTAGTTCCACGAGTCGGCTGTTAGACCCAGAAATGTGATGTTGATGTAGTTCAACGGGTCGGCTGCTAGACCCGGAAATGTGATGTTGATCTAGTTCCACGGGTCGGCAGTTAGACCCAGAAATGTGATGTTGATCTAGTTCCACGGGTCGGCAGTTAGACCCAGAAATGTGATGTTGATCTAGTGCCACAACTCCAATCTTAGACCAAAAAAAGTTGATGTGTCAAGATGTAGTAGTTTTGTTGATTTCCTGGAGTCAAAATAAAGCCTGTCCATCCAAGATGTATTGCAATACTAGGTCTTCTATATCAATAATCCTCACTTCTTCTTCTTCCTCTTCTATCCTTCCTCAATTGCCGTTGGCGTTGAGGGGAGATACAATATGCGATTCTTTGCTCTTCTGTTGGCCTCTACTGGTGTTATCCCTTTACTCTAGTATTCCCTTTATCCATCTCTTTCTCGGTCTTCCTCTTAATCTGACTTTTTCGTAGCGTTTGTTTATAGCTCTTTGAGCCATTGTTAGTTCTTTTTGTCTTGTTATGTGGCCGAACCAATCTATCTGTTGTTTCTTTATGTATTCGATGGCTGGTTCAATTTGGAGTTTCTTCCTCAGGTCGGTGTTTCTTACTCTGTCCCTTATGCTGTTTCCTGTCATTCTTCTTCTGACACATTTCATTTGGGTGGTCGTTATCTTTCTTATTGTTCTAGAGTCCAGCGTCCAATTCTGGTACTGATAGCACAGAGTTGGTAGAAAAATTGATTTGTATATTGCCCTTTTTGCTTCCGTAGTTATTGCTTTGTTTTTCAATAGTGTTGATACTTAGCCTATAATTTGACATGCTTTGTTACACCTTATATTTATCTATGTCTCTTGGTTATTGTCTTGTGTTAACGTGCTACCCAGATATTTAAAATTGTCTACTTGCTTCAAAGTCGTATTATCTATTATGATGTTTTTAGTTCTCACTAGGTCTTCTATATCAATAAATTCACTATGTCTTCTATATCAATAAGCTTCACTAGGTCTTTTATATCAATTAGCCTCACTATGTCTTCTATATCAATAAGCTTCACTAGGTCTTTTATATCAATTAGCCTCACTAGGTCTTCTATATCAATATGCTTCACTAGGTCTTCTATATCAATAAGCTTCACTATCTATCTATCTATTGACCTTTCGAGCCGTAACCGGCCCATAGGGCGTAGACCAAGATACACCTTCTCCTATATGAATTTTTGTTCTAGCAGTTTTCTTCTTTTAAAGATATTTTATCAAATCTCGCCATCTGTCTCTGTTCTGTGCAAGCAATTCTATCTCATTGAGGGAGCCGATTCCTGCTGCTCTTGCCTCTCTCATCAATGTTCTTCTCAGTGTCTCCCTGGGTCTTCCTCTTTTTCTTTTACCTGTTGTTTCCCATATGAGGGCTTGCTTTGCTATTCGATTATTATCTCTTCTCATCACATATCCAACGTATGACCATCGTCTTTTCTTTATTACTGAAGATATTAGTGGTTGATTGGCGATTTCTCTAATTTCCTCGTTTGTTTTGAATTCGTTCCATTCTATACCAAGTATTTTCCTTAGACATTTATTTTCGAATGCGTTCAACTTTGTTTCTATATCTCTTGTTGTTTTCCAGCTTTCACACGCATACGTAAGGGTTGATAGTACATTTGATTTGAATAGCCTAAGTTTTGTGTTTGTGCTAATGAGTTTTGATTTCCACAACTTTTCAAGGCTTCTGAAAGACATTGCTGCTTTAGCCAGTCTGATTCTAATTTCTTTGCTCGTATCCCCTTCTCGATCAATGTGACTTCCAAGATAGATAAAGTGATCGATCTCTTCTACTGGTTTGTTTTCCATGTATATTTTGTCACTTGTTGGAATTAAACTTTTCATGACTTTAGTCTTTTCATGATTGACCTCAAGCCCAATTTTGCTGGCTATTGATGATAGTTCATTTGTGTTTTCCTGCATCGTTTTTATCTGACTGCTGATGAGAACTATGTCATCAGCAAAGTCGAGGTCCTCCAAATGGTCTCCTTGTATCCATTCGATGCCTTTATTACCAGTGCAGCATTTCTTCATTATGAAGTCCATAACAATTCCAAATAACAAGGGCGATAAAATATATCCTTGTTTAACCCCAGTTTCTATTGGGAAACATTCGCTCAGTCCTTCCTCTGTTCGAACTGCACATGTGTAACCATCATACATGTCTTTGAAAATATTTATGATTTTTGATGGTAAGCCATATTGCTTCAGAATTTTCCACAAAGAATCTCTATGAATACTATCAAATGCTTTTTTGAAGTCGATGAAGTTAAGTACAAAAGGTTTTTGCTTTTCAATGTGTTCCTCCAATATAAGTCGTAGAGTGAAAATGTGGTCAAGACAGCTTCTCCCTTTTCTAAACCCAGCCTGTTCTTCACGCATTACTGTATCTATTGAATCCTTTATTCTATTTAGGATGATTTTACAGAATAACTTTGAGGCAACTGACAAAAGTGTCACGCCTCTCCAGTTGTTACAATCTCTAAGATTGCCCTTTTTTGGGATCTTAACAATGATTCCTTTTTTCCATTTATGAGGCGTCTTCTCTGTTTTCCAAATGATGTTGAACATTTTTTGGAGATGTATTAAATTATGGCTATCAATTGCCTTGAGGATCTCAGCTGTTAACTTATCCTCTCCAGCAGCCTTGTTATTGGTCATTAGCTTTAAGGTGGTTTCTATTTCACTCAAGGTGAAGTCATCTAAATTTACATCTAATTCTGCTGCTGGTGTTTCAGCTTCAAAATCTATTAAACTGTGAGGTAGTGGACGGTTAAGAATTTCTTTGAAGTGTTCCGCCCAACGGGCTTTTATGTCTGCGCTTGTTGTTAGCATTAATCCAGATTTGTCTAGAATTGGTGTTCCACTGGATGTATAGGTGTTTGTCAGCATCTTTTGTACAGTATAGAGAGTTCTGTTGTCTCCTGTAATTGCAGCTGTCTCTGCTTTCTCTGCCAAGTTGTCTATATAAGCTCTTGTATCTCTTCTTGCCGAACTTTTCACTTTGTTGTCTAATTCTTTGTATGTTGCTTTTGCCAGAACCTTTCCAAGATCTGTCTTTACATTAGTCATGGCTCTCTTTGCTTCTCTTCTTTCTTTGATGTATTTCCACGTGGTGTCTGAGATCCAAACTCGTTTTTCCATTTTCTTCAGTCCAGCACTTGCTTCTGCTGCTGTCATTAGTATTTTGCTCTGTGAGTCCCACATTTCATTGATATCTAAGTCTATTTCACCAAGTGCTGAATAACAATTACTTAGCTCTATGTTAAACTTTTCCTTTATGGCTTCATCTTTCAGTTTATGACTATCAATTTTATGTGTAATTGACCTCTTCTGTTGGTTTCTAAATTTTAATCTTATTTTCCCAATGCACAGGTTGTGGTCACTATTAACATCAGCACCTCTGTATGCTCTTACATCTATTAATGATGATCTGAATTGTTGTTTAATACATAGGTGGTCAATTTGATTTGACGTTCTATCATAAGGAGATATCCATGTTGTTTTGTGAATATTTTTGTGTGGAAATAATGTCCCACCTATAACTAAATTTTCTATTAAACATAATTCTATTAATCTTTCTCCATTCTGACTTGTTGTATTACAGCCTTCTCTCCCCATCACATGTTCCACTCCTGCGTTATCTTGTCCTACTTTGGCGTTGAAGTCTCCCATTACAATTAAAAGATCGTGTTTTGGTATTTTGTTTATAAGTTGTTGCAGTTGGTTATAAAAATCATCCTTAACTTCATCATCAGCTTCGTTAGTAGGCGCATAACATTGAATAATTGAAAGTCTTCCATGTTTTGTTTTGTATCGTGTTCGTATCAGACGGCTGTTTACCGGTTCCCATTCTAATAAACTTCTTGCAGCTTTGTCTGTCATCATTATGCCTACTCCTTCACGGTGTTTTCCATCTTCCCTTCCAGAAAAAACTACTATTTTATTATCAATAGATCTCCTACCTGTTCCAGGCCAGCGCATTTCATTAATCCTAAAATATCTAGATCGTATCTGTCCATCTCGCTCGCGACCTGTGCATGTTTCGTCGGAGCGGCCATTGTTCGCACATTCCAGAATCCTATTTTTGTTGTTGTTTTAGGGCCGAAAAAACTATCACTACTATCTACTGCTAATTTACACATTCTGTATCAGGTCTACGTTTCATTAACAACATCGTTTTTACAATAGCGGCTTGTTAAACCTCTGATCAACGGTTATATACCAAGCCGGAGAAAAATAATTCCTCCATTTTGGAAACAACCGGGAAACCATAAGCTTCACTAGGTCTTCTATATTAATAAGCTTCACTAGGTCTTCTATATCAATAAGCTTCACTAGGTCTTCTATATCAATAATCTTCACTAGGTCTTCTATATCAATAAGCTTCACTAGGTCTTCTATATCAATAAGCCTCACTAGGTCTTCTATATCAGTAAGCCTCACTAGGTCTTCTATATCTGTAAGCCTCACTAGGTCTTCTATATCAACAAGCCTCACTAGGTCTTCTATATCAATAAGCCTCACTAGCTCTTCTATATCAATAAGCCTCACTAGGTCTTCTATATCAATAAGCCTCACTATGTCTTCTATATCAATCAGCCTCACTAGGTCTTTTATATCAATAAGCTTCACTAGGTCTTTTATATCAATAAGCCTCACTAGGTCTTTTATATCAATAAGCCTCACTAGGTCTTCTATATCAATAAGCTTCACTAGGTCTTCTATATCAATAAGCCTCACTAGGTCTTTTATATCAATAAGCCTCACTGGGTCTTTTATATCAATCAGCCTCACTAGGTCTTCTATATCAATAAGCTTCACTAGGTCTTTTATATAAATAAGCTTCACTAGGTCTTTTATATAAATAAGCTTCACTAGGTCTTTTACATCAATTAGCCTCACTATGTCTTCTATATCAATAATCCTCTCTATGTCTTCTGTACCAGTCATCTTCGCTGGTCTTCTATATAAAAAAAATCTTCATTAGGTCTTCTATATCAGTAATCCTCATTAGGTCTTCTACATCAGTAATCCTCATTAGGTCTTCTATATCAGTAAGCCACGTTAGGTCTTCTATATCAATAATCCTCAGTAGGTCTTTTATATCAGTAATCCTCATTAGGTCTTCTGTATCAGTAACCCTCAGTAGGTCTTCTATCTCAATAATCCTCAGTAAGTCTTCTATAAAAGTAATTCTCAGTAGGTCTTCTATATCTTTTAACCTAACCATTTCGAGGATTACTGCGATTCTCAACACGAGAGGCGAGTCTATTTCCGGGAAGCTCACCTGGAAGAGGCGAATTAAGGTCACAGTCAGCTTGTGTTTGTGTATCCTGCTGTTTTGACTGTAAGTCATCGATAGCTCATGCTCTCCGCACTAGGAGGTATTAAATTATAGAAAAACGTCTTGCAAAGAGAGACACCAAGGACAAGGTTAAAAAGAGAGTGAGAGAGAAAATACAAGGCAAACTGAATAAAGAAAAGGGTTTTAAAATACGAGAGGAATGATACGATAAGGTTCATGATCGTACACGCCAGTCGTATATTTCATGACGAATGTTTTATTTACTCTTATTTGTTGACATTTCAAAATCTTATAAAAAAAACTAATCGTGTGAATAATGACTGATCTATTTTCAGAACGATCCAGTGCTGCTTACATATGTTTGTATCCTTCAAATAGTTTGACTGTTCATGGGATCTATTCTGGGAAACACAAATAATATAACAAATTATTTTTTGTAAATACGAGAAGATTTTTTTTGTAATTATCTAGTTAATTTAAATTACAAAATTAAAATGTTCACAAAAATGCTAGAATTTGAATCAGTGGGAAGAAAGGGTTGATCTTCAAGCAATGTAGTGAAATGGTAACAGAAAGTGTTATCGTATTGGTTCTCCTTCTGCGTTAGCTCGATGGCAACTTCTGTGCACGTCGTCCTTAAAATGACGTTAAATTGGCGTAGATGCGTTGTGTTGTGGTTTACAACAAGTTACGATATATGTTCTTTTCGACCTAGCACATCCGACTTCAGGACATCCCTACTTGCTTGACCAGACCAAAGGCGCCGCTGCGAGGTGGAATAAGATGTTGGTAAGCTGTTGTTATCGCTAATGCAGCATTCCAATGTTAACCTCAGATGGTAAATGTACAACAGAGGTGATGTGCAGAATAGCTCAATCAAAAAATGAGGAAGAGGAAGATACTATGCAATACAGTTTTAACAATGTAAAAACAAAAAGAGTTCTTAAATGTTACGTAAGCCAGACTTAGCATTATAAGGTTGTGAATAATTGACAATAGGACAACAGACAATAAATCATTGGAGACTGTAGAAATATGGTTTTACAGAAGAATATTGAGCATACCACGGGCAGCTAAGAAGAGTAATGAAAGTGTTATGAAAGAGGTCAAAGTAAAAAGAGAGCTATTTTCCAATAGTAGGAAGAAACACGCATCATATTTTGACCATATAATGAGAATGAACAGCTGGAATATATTGTGACAACTGGGAACTTGAGGGACGAAGAGATAGAGGAAAGCAAATAGAAAAGATACCAGACAGCTTAAGAGAATGGCGTGGCAGAAGGTCAAAAACGGAAACGATAAATAACTGTCGAAATCGAGAGTTGTGGAGATACATGATCACCTAAACCAGCAGGGATAGCACTTGATGATGATGATGATGATGATGATGATGATTTAATTATTGCTTTATCTCTGTTAATTCTTGTAATCCGTTGTATTCTTGTCTTTCTCAGTTCACTAATGACAACTTCATACGTCGAAACGTTTTTGCTCCGTTTTATTTCCGTAAAACTGCAACAAACAATTATAGTGAGTTTATTTTTCACAAAATGGCATCAGACTGATCTCGCCATATGACGCTGTTTACCTTTCCTAAAAGATGGCTTTCTCTTATGAACGCTGATCTAGTCAATGAAAACCGAAGACATTAAAGTAAAGGTGAAGTACGAAGCTTGAATCGCTGTCTCAGCACTCGAGTCTTCACCCGTATGTGCTCAACCGCCTATGCAAAAGTGTTCGGCGACTTCTGGATAGTGTCGCTTCAAACATCGACACTCACAATGCGATGCGGCATTACTCACCCTCCCAGAGTACTACCCTGGTACGCATTTCTGCCAGCGGCTGGGTCGATCGTGGAGGTATTTTTTTCCCAACCACGAGTACAATTCACACTGCTCCCAGCGGGAATCGAACAAGGATTGTCTGAACGTCTGTAGCCCAGTCGAGTGGTTTTCCCAACTAGGCTACAGAGGCGCCCCCCCCCCCCCACCACCCCCACCCTCACAAAAAAGACATTATTACGACACGATGGTCTGTACCACAGTTATTTTCTTTTATCTGCTATTATCTTTACAAATATACAAAAGACATTGACTCCATCAACATTATTGATATTGTGTCCACATGATAAGGAAGAAGATAACAGTAACAAGATAGAAGAAGAGCAAGGACATGACGTAGAGGCTGCAACACTCATAGAGAAGTGAGTACGTGTGGATGGAGAGGGGCATGTCTGAGTGGGTCTAAGCGTTATCCTGTTTTACATCATCTTGTTAAACTTTGCGGTGTTGAGGAAGATACAAAGTTCTAGATTTCACACATCTGACAGCTTTGGCTAATGTCATATGAAAGCTTAGGTTAATATCACCTGATAGCTTTGGTTAATGTCATCCGACAGCTTTGTATTATGTCATCTGAATATCGTTGATTCGTGTCATCTGACAGCTTTGGCTAATGTCATCTGATAGTTTTGGCTAATGTCATCTGATAGTTTTGGCTAATGTCATATGAAAGCTTAAGTTAATATCATCTGATAGCTTTGACTAATGTCATGCGACAGCTTTGTATTATGTCATCTGAAAGCTTTGGCTAATGTCAGTTGATAGCTTTGCCTAATGTCATCTGACAGCTTTGGTTAATGTCATCTAAGAGGTTCGTCTAATATTGTCTGATAGCTTTGGCTAGTGCCATTTGACAGCTTTGGTTAATGTCATCTGACAGCTTTGGCTATTGTCATATAATAGCTTTGGCTTGTGTCATCTGACAGCTTTAGTTAATGTCATGTAACAACTTCGTCTAATATTGTCTGATGGCTTGGCTAGCGTCATCTGACAGCTTTAGTTAGTGTCATTTGACAGCTTCTGCTAATGCCATCTGACAGCTCCCGCTAATATCATCAGACATCTTAGGCTAATTTCATCTGACAGCTTCGGTTAATGCCATCTAACAGCTTCTACTAATGTCATCTGAATGCCTTGACTAGTGTCAGCTGAATGCTTTAGCTAATGGCATGTTACAGCATTGGCTGTCATATAAGAACTTTCGCTAATGTCATCTGTTAGCTTCCGGTAATGTCGTCTGACAGTTTTAGTTAATGTCATCTGATAGCTTTTGCTAATGTCATTTGACAGATTTCACTAATGATGCATGAAAGATTATGCTAATGTCATCTGGTAGCTGTGGTTGATGTCATCTGACAGCTTCGATTACTTACATCTGACAATTCCGCTGTCATCTGTCTGCTTTGGTTAATGTCATCTGGTAGCTTCGATAATGCCATTTGGTAGATTACATTAATGTCATCTGACCGCTTTGTTTAATATCATATGACAACTTCCAAAAACGTCATTTGGTAGTTTTCACTAACGTCATCTGTTAATGTCATTTTGGTAGCTTCCACTAAAGTCATCTGGCAGCTTTTTGTTAACGTCATTTGACAGCTTTGACTAATGCCATTTTATAGCTTCTACTAATGCCATCTCACAGCTTCAAAAAATGTCATCTGCCAGCTTTGGTTAGTGTCATCTGACAGCTTCGGCTAATAGTGGGGCAATTTAAATACCTATGAAGTCTGGTGACACACAATAAAATACCAAAAGCAGAAATATACTCAAGAAAGCTTGTCTAATCGTTGGACAACTATCACTACTATTGTCCAACAAGGAAATAACTCAAGAGGAAAAACGGGCACTCTACAGCACAATCTTCGTCCATACGTTGTGTGCATATATGCAGGCAGACAGACCCGTAGATTTGATACAAGAGAGAGGACGGAATATAACAATTATATCGCTATTCTTTTCCAGAGCTGAAAGTGAAGATAACGATACAGATGTTCTATTTGACCGTGCATGGAGTGGTACCAGAAAGGTGAGAGCCAACTTATCACCTAAGTGGCTATTGTGTTTTATAACCGTCACGTAACAGTGAGTAAGCTACAAAATTATTATTTTTTTTTAAAGCATGATCAATTACACATAACTCAACTCTGAATAGTTGTTCTTTGTTTCGACGGAATTGTCCACCCTTACTTTGGGAACAATACTACCAGATTAAAACTTTTGTATACGTTTTGTTTTTAAATAAAACCAGTGCCGGCTCAAGGTATATACAACTTGGGCAGGAAGTTGGCCAGGGCGCGCCGAGTTCTTAGGGACGCCATCGAGGATTTTTCAAAAATAGAAAAAGTGAAAATAATAAATACAATATTCAAGATGGCGCGGACGTTCGGGTTTCCCGGGGCGCCAGCAACCGTAGAACCGCCTCTGAATAAAAGATATCATATTTCACAATAAATTATAGGGCGGTCCCGTGTGATATTTAATCATTAATAATTGTGCTAATCTTTATGAGAGGGAAACAACTGGAATATATTGTGGCAACAAAAACAATTGAAGAAAGAAGAGATAAAGGGACGAGGAGAGAAAAGAAACCAGACATTTCTAAAAGAAGTGTTGTAGAAAGTCAGTGATAGACATACATGTTGAGACAGAAAGTTGAGGAGAGACATGATAACCTACGGCAGCCGCCAGCGAGATGTTCGATGATAATAATGATACGCAATGATAGTCTACTCATCATCATCATCATCTAGTGCCGACTCCGCAACGAAGGTTGGCTACCATGGATCGCCATTCCGCTCCGTTTCTTGCTTTGATGGTGCAGATTGTCATAGATTGACTTGTCCATCTATTGATGTTACTCGTCCATGTTAGTCTTGGTCTGCCTCTGCCTCTTTTAACTTGTATTTTCCCTTCCAATATTACTTTTAGTAGGCAATTGTGTCTTTTAACGTGCCCCAAAAATTTAATGTGTCTTGTCTTAATTGTATTTAGTAGTTCTCTTTTTATTTTTAGTTGTTTTAAAACTTCATCGTTTTTTTTCCTTTCCATCCAATTCTACCTATTCTTCTATAAATCCACATTTCAAAGTCTTCAATTTTTTTTTCTGTTTTCTTGTCTAATGTCCATGTTTCTGCACCATGCAGGAATATTAAGAAGATGTAACATTTTGCTATTCTTATTTTCAGCCCTACTGTTATTTGTTTTGTTGTTAGTATATTTTCCATGGCATTAAAATTACTTTTTGCCATACCTATTCTATATAGATAGTCTACTATTGTTTAAAAAAAAACACTTTGTCTCGTGTTCTTATATCTTTTGTCTGCAGTCTTTCTACCTTTTTGTAAGAGTATTCTTATAGTAGAGATGACATTTTTTTTAACATCATTTTGTTATTTCAACACAGAATAAGGTGGCGCCCTCTTCACTAAAAGAATCAGAGACACCCTCTGGGGCTGATGATGTCACATCTACGTCAGACTCGGAACTGTCCAGTACTAACCAGGGGCACGATCTTATAGTACGTAACTGTGTGTCCATTTCTGCAATCGCGTCATCTTTTCAGAGCAGGATTACGACAAGCTGATGTTTTGAGATATTGAATGGTTTATTGAGAAGATTAATTCTCGGCAACATAAGAACGTACGTTCTCATTATGAGAAGTGAAAATTTGGTTACATCTGGCAAAATAGAGGGAAAGAGAAATCGCGGATGACAAACAGAGAAGATAACTTGGTGTCATGGCACAGAAAATAGTCAACAGAATTAATACGATGTATTGTAGTTATTTTGTGCCGAACATACTGTGTAAGCCTTAGAGGCAATGCAGCAGGAGGTCGACGCCTGGGAGTCATGACCCAGGCGGGCCCACCTCCCCTAGAGTGTCAAGAAGCTAAAGGACCGAAACACTTGCTCGACGGGAGGTCTCTTCTGATGATCAGATTGCCTCCTACTGCGAAGCTTTGCACAAAGAGTTTCATACTATAGAAAATTGTGGAAGGACATGATCTCCTACCCCAATCGGTATGTCACATGATGATGTTAATGTTTTGAGTGGAGATTAGAAACGAGTCGTTTGATGGAAACTGCGAAGCAGATCGGAATAGACAAACATGTGAAATGAGATCATCGGACCATGATTTTGTCAAAATATAAAATAATGAAGCATAAATATAGGAAACAAATAAAATGATTTGCTCACATGGAGTGAGTACTTAGCGACCCCACACCATACAAGGCATGTATAAGATGAGTAGATGAGATCAGATCTAGTGTGAGGCGAGTGATACAATCTAGGATATTCTTTGACAGAAATTGATGAGGCTGTAAGAAAGAACTAGGACTTTACATATACTTGACATCCGTGGAGATATAAATGTGAAGAAGAAGAGGAAGACGAAGAAGAAGAAGACGAAGAAGAAGAAGACGAAGAAGAAGAAGACGGAGGAGGAGAGAGGATTAAAAAGAATAAGGAAAATTAGAAGAAGAGAGGAGAAAAGGGATAAAGAAAAATTGAAGGAGGAGAAGGAGAATAATTAGAAGGAGGAGGAGAAGAAGGAGGAGGAGAGGAGAAAAAGAATAAAGAAAATGTGGAGGAGAAGAAAAAGAAGGAGGAGGAGCAGGTGGAGGAAAATATGAAGAAGAAGAAAATGAGGAGGAGGAGGAGGTGGAGGAAAATATGAAGAAGAAGAAGAAAATGAGGAGGAGCAGGTGGAGGAAAATATGAAGAAGAAGAAAATGAGGAGGAGCAGGTGGAGGAAAATATGAAGAAGAAGAAGAAAATGAGGAGGAGCAGGTGGAGGATAATATGAAGAAGAAAATGAGGAGGAGCAGGTGGAGGATAATATGAAGAAGAAGAAGAAAATGAGGAGGAGCAGGTGGAGGATAATATGAAGAAGAAGAAGAAAATGAGGAGGAGCAGGTGGAGGATAATATGAAGAAGAAGAAGAAAATGAGGAGGAGCAGGTGGAGGATAATATGAAGAAGAAGAAGAAAATGAGGAGGAGCAGGTGGAGGATAATATGAAGAAGAAGAAGAAAAAGAAGAAGAAGAAGAAGAAGAATGAGGAGGGGAGAACGGGTAAAGGATAAAAATAATTAGGAATATAAGGAGAAGAAGAAGGTGGTGGAGGGGAGGGGAAAATAATAAGAAGCAGTGGGAATAAAGAGAAGGAGAAAAGATTCAACGAGCACGGCCTGAAAGTAGCGCATGAAAAGACTTACCTGGCAACACTTGATGACTGTGATGTGGCGATATATAAGACGATTTAGAACTCATGTTATTTGAGCATCGACACACAGCTATATTCAATGTTGAAACAAAATGACCTGCTGTAGTGTAACTATAAATAATACCAAGCAGTGTAATCCACAAATATATTTATAAAGCGCAAGTCAAAGAACATCATCGTCATCTTCAAGTGCCGTCTCCGCATCAAAGATTGGCTACCATGGAGCGCCGTTCCTCTCTGCCTTTTGATTTGGTTGTGCAGGTCGTCATAGGCTGGCTTGACCATCTTTTGATGTTACTTGTCCATGTTAGTTTTGGTCTGCCTCTTTTATCTTGCATTTTCCATTCCAAGATTACTTTTAACATGTCCCAAAAATCTCATTTGTCTTGTTTGAATTGCATTTAGTAGTTCTCTTTTCATTTTTAGTTGTTTTAAAACTTCATCGTTTGTTTTATTTTCTTTCCATCCAATTCTACCTATTCTTTTATAAATTCACATTTCAAATGCGTCAATTTAATTTTTTATTCTATTTTCTTGTCTAGTGTCCATGTTCCTGCACCATACAGGAATATTGAGATGATATAACATTTTACTGTTCTTAGTTTTTGCCCTGGTGTTATTTTTTGATGTTAGTATATTTTTCATGGCATTAAAATACTTTTTTTTTTTTACCATTCCTATTCTTTTGTTTATTTCAGTTGTACACTTTCCATCACTGGTTATAGTATGTCCAAGGTAGTTGTAGCTCTGAACTATGTCAAACGACAACAAATTCAAATACCATGGTCCATCATTCTTGTATGTATTTAAAAATGGAATTATGGTAAATTAAGAAGTGAAAGCAACAACATTATTGATAATATGTTATCATTCGTTCTTTAAATAAAAGTATCTCTGCAGGATCGTTTCTCGTTAAAATTGCTCTGAAAGTGTATATAATTCCATTACTAGAGCTACGGACAGCTACTATAAGGTCCCCATCTTCTGGTATCGAAATGCACGTGTGTATGTGACTTTCATTCATTCAACTATGATTTAAATACTTCTTATAGTTTATGTAACGATGTAAACCCTGCTGTTACAAATAACCAAAGTAAATGTACGTGCTTAGTATGGATCTCAACGTTGTGATCTTCATGCATCAAGGCTGGATTTAATCAAACATATAAAAAAAAAAAAAACACCGTTTTAGGGGCCTCGGTAGCTTAGTTGGAAAACACCCAACTGGACTACCGACTTTCGGACAACCCGTGTTCGATTCCCGCTGGAAGCAGTGTGAATTGTACTCGTGGTTGGAAACAAAATACCCCCACGGTCGACCCAGCCGTTGGCAGAAATGGGTACCAGTATATTAGTCTGGGAAGGTGAGAAATGTCGCCTCGCATCGTGAGTTTCGATGCTTGAAGCGACACTGTCCAGAAGTCTCCGGATACTTCTGGATAGGCGGCCGAGCACATATGGGTGAAAACTCGCGTGCTAAGACGGCTATTCAAGTCTCGTACTTTACCTTGACCTTTACTGTTTTACAGTAATAATATAATAGGAAACTCTTTACACAGAGCTTCGAAGCAGGAGGCAATCTGATCGTCAGAAATATACCGAGTGATGTCGAGCGTTTCGCCGTTTTCTTCCTTACACTCTAGGAGAGATGGGCCCGCCTGGGGTACTCCCAGACATCATCTCCTGCTGAACTCGAAAGTTTACAATATATTCAGCATGGAATAAAATAGCTATACTTATCACGCGCAACACTTCTGATCGAATCTCTGACAGTATTTATTATATTCTTATTATCTGGCAGGGGAGTTTATAGGACCGAAGAATGACGGCCGCTTTACCAGTGCAGTCGCAACAAGGCGGTCGGGTCAGAATTCTGTCAGAAAAATGGTCATATATTTTTTTAAGGCAAAATAAAATTAACAAGCAACTAATTCTATGCATGTGTAAATAAATAAAATGTTCACAGTGCTCGGAACTGGGTAGTTAATGCGTTTATTTATAGCTCTGGGGAATGTCGAGGACGGTGTATTGTAGTGAAAGCGACACAGCACAGAACGTTCTGGTCAACTACCACAGCCAGGTCACAGATTTAGATATCACACTTTTACTCCTTTATTTATTGATTTTTTAAAAATATAAATGGGTGTGTGGCGACTTTCGCGTCTTTCTTAAGAGTTCATGGCATGATAATAACTTCACATGTAGACCTCTGAAAATTGGGAGTGAAGATAAAAGAGATGAACACAAAAGATAACCTGTTGAGGAATGTTGACGCCAGAAGTACACACTGCAACACAGATCTGAATGTTGACGCCAGAAGTACACACTGCAACACAGATCTGAATGTTGACGCCAGAAGTACACACTGCAGCACAGATCTGAATGTTGACGCCAAAAGTACACACTGCAACACAGATCTGATTGTTGACGCCAGAAGTACACACTGCAACACAGATCTGAATGTTGACGCCAGAAGTACACACTGCAACACAGATCTGAATGTTGACGCCAGAAGTACACACTGCAACACAGATCTGAATGTTGACGCCAGAAGTACACACTGCAACACAGATCTGAATGTTGACGCCAAAAGTACACACTGCAACACAGATCTGAATGTTGACGCCAGAAGTACACACTGCAACACAGATCTGAATGTTGACGCCAGAAGTACACACTGCAACACAGATCTGAATGTTGACGCCAGAAGTACACACTGCAACACAGATATGAATGTTGACGCCAGAAGTACACACTGCAACACAGATCTGAATGTTGACGCCAGAAGTACACACTGCAACACAGATCTGAATGTTGACGCCAGAAGTACACACTGCAACACAGATCTGAATGTTGACGCCAAAAGTACACACTGCAACAGAGATCTGAATGTTGACGCCAGAAGTACACACTGCAACACAGATCTGAATGTTGACGCCAGAAGTACACACTGCAACACAGATCTGAATGTTGACGCCAGAAGTACACACTGCAACACAGATCTGAATGTTGACGCCAGAAGTACACACTGCAACACAGATCTGAATGTTGACGCCAGAAGTACACACTGCAACACAGATCTGAATGTTGACGCCAGAAGTACACACTGCAACAGAGATCTGAATGTTGACGCCAGAAGTACACACTGCAACACAGATCTGAATGTTGACGCCAGAAGTACACACTGCAACACAGATCTGAATGTTGACGCCAGAAGTACACACTGCAACACAGATCTGAATGTTGACGCCAGAAGTACACACTGCAACACAGATCTGAATGTTGACGCCAGAAGTACACACTGCAACACAGATCTGAATGTTGACGCCAGAAGTACACACTGCAACACAGATCTGAATGTTGACGCCAGAAGTACACACTGCAACACAGATCTGAATGTTGACGCCAGAAGTACACACTGCAACACAGATCTGAATGTTGACGCCAGAAGTACACACTGCAACAGAGATCTGAATGTTGACGCCAGAAGTACACACTGCAACACAGATCTGAATGTTGACGCCAGAAGTACACACTGCAACACAGATCTGAATGTTGACGCCAGAAGTACACACTGCAACAGAGATCTGAATGTTGACGCCAGAAGTACACACTGCAACAGAGATCTGAATGTTGACGCCAGAAGTACACACTGCAACACAGATCTGAATGTTGACGCCAGAAGTACACACTGCAACACAGATCTGAATGTTGACGCCAGAAGTACACACTGCAACACAGATCTGAATGTTGACGCCAGAAGTACACACTGCAACACAGATCTGAATGTTGACGCCAGAAGTACACACTGCAGCACAGATCTGAATGTTGACGCCAGAAGTACACACTGCAACACAGATCTGAATGTTGACGCCAGAAGTACACACTGCAACACAGATCTGAATGTTGACGCCAGAAGTACACACTGCAACACAGATCTGAATGTTGACGCCAGAAGTACACACTGCAACACAGATCTGAATGTTGACGCCAGAAGTACACACTGCAACACAGATCTGAATGTTGACGCCAGAAGTACACACTGCAACACAGATCTGAATGTTGACGCCAGAAGTACACACTGCAACACAGATCTGAATGTTGACGCCAGAAGTACACACTGCAACACTGATCTGAATGTTGACGCCAGAAGTACACACTGCAACACAGATCTGAATGTTGACGCCAGAAGTACACACTGCAACACAGATCTGAATGTTGACGCCAGAAGTACACACTGCAACACAGATCTGATTGTACTGTTGCTCTATAGTGAAGAGCTAGCGACATGTCGGCCACACAACGTCATGTACGTTCAAGGGCCAAAGGCTGACAGTTACCGCCCCGAATGAATGTCCCCCGTAAGTGTAAATGGTTATCGGCCCTTGGCTGCTAGTTTTGTTTGACAAGATAATTGATTTTTAAAAAAGTGTGTTTATGTTCTCCGTCCGAAATAATGGCAGTATTGTATTTCGCATTTCTCTTCTCCGTTCTATCGATTGTTCTTTCGGGTCAAAAACAGAAATTCTAAACACTCTCTGTTATCAAATGACGGTGTAATAGTGTAGGGAGTGCTCTACCATAATATGATATGCCTATTTAAAAGATGTGAAAAGACGATTGGAGGCCACAGAGATGAGATTTCTCAGAAGAATGTTGAAAGTTCCCTGGACAGCTAAAAAGACCAATGAGGAAGTTCTCAAAGAGGCCAACACAAAAAGGGAGCTCTTAAAAAAACATCAGAAAGAAGCAATCAACATTTTTCGGGCACATCATGAGAAGAGGAAAGTTGGAATACTTGGTTACAACTGCCAAAATAAAAGGAAAGAGAGATCGCGGGCGACAAAGAGAGAAAATACTGGATAGCTTGGTGTCATGGCATGGAAAACAGTCAACAACAGAACTGATACGATGCACTGTAGATAGAAGATTGTGGAGGGACATGATCACCTACGCCAACCGATATGGCACATGATGATGATGAATATTTAAAAGATGGGGGCATGCCTCTGAATCTACCCAGTTTTGCAGAGCTGGTCATCATCATCGAGTGCCGTCTCCGCAACGAAGGTTGGCTACCATGGAGCGCCATTCAGCCCTGTCTCTTACTTTGATGGTGCAGTTTGTCATAGGCTGGTTTGTCCATCTTTTGATGTTACTCGTCCATGTTAGTCTTGTCTGCCTCTGCCTCTTTTACCATGTATTTTCCCTTCCAGGATTACTTTTAGTAGGCTGTTGTGTCTTTAAACATGCCACAAAAATCGCATTTGTCTTGTTTGAATTGTGTTTCTATCTATCTATCTATTGTCCCTTCGAGCCGAAGACGGCACATAGGGCAGAACCACAATCTCAAAAACAGAAACCTTGCGTGCCAAAGTGGCACATATTGCAGAGATCACTGCTCTAAAATATATGGCGCTGTTTCCATAACAATACTTTTTACAATGACAGCTTGTCAAGCCATCGATCAACCTCCTTAGTCGCCTCTTACGACATGCCTGGAAGGTCACAGTGTCGTTATTCTTTACTTCCCTCATAATGAGGCCCCGGTAACACACAGGAAGAATTGTGTTTAGTAATTGTCTTTTCATTTTTAGTTGTTTTAAGACTTCATCGTTTGTTTTCTTTTCCTTCCATCCAATTCTACCTACTCTTCTATAGATCAATATTTCAAAGGCTTCAATTCTCTGTTCTGTTTTCTTGTCTAATGTTCATGTTTCTGCACCATATAGGAATGTTGATAAGACATAACATTTTGCTATTCTTACTTTTAGCCCTGGTGTTATTTGTTTTGATGTTAGTATGTTCTTCATGACATTACAATTACTTATAGCCATTCCTATTCTTTTGTTTATTTCAGTTGTACATTTTCCATCACTGGTTATAGTACGTAGGGAGGTCAAAAAGTAATGCACACCAATTTTTTTCTCGGAAACTATTCGGGCAAAATGTGTAAAATTTTCACAGATTGTAGCTGAACATCCCCTTTACACTACCTATTTTTCAACATAATCTCCGTCCAAGCGTATTGCCTTACGCCAACGAGAAACTAGGTCATGAATGCCTCGTTTGTACCAAGTTTTGTCCTGCTCGCGTAGCCATTTTTTAACTGCACGGATCACATCCTCATCATTGTCAAAGTGTGTCCCACGCAGGAATTTTTTGAGTGGTCCAAACAGATGGAAATCTGAGGGAGCCAGATCAGGGCTGTAAGGAGGATGGGGCAGTACAGTCCAACCAAATTTGTTGATTGCTTCCCGTGTTACCAGACTTGTGTGAGGGCGTGCATTGTCATGTTGAAGCAACAAATCTGCAGATGGCTTATTAGGCCGAACTCTGTGGAACCGATTTTTGAGTTTTGTCAGTGTATTGATGTAAGCTGTCGAGTTGATTGTCTCACCTCTTGTCATTACATCAACAAGAATCACACCATCAATGTCCCAGAAGACAGTGATCATCACCTTTCCGGCTGATGGAGATGTTTTGAATTTTTTTCTTTTTGATGACTGCGGATGATGCCATTCCATTGACTGCATTTTTGTTTCAGGCTCATAATAATGTGCCCACGTTTCGTCACCGGTAATAATTTTTGACAAAAACATTTCTCCTTCAACACCGAAACGCTCCAACAATTCAGAACAGAATGTTTTCCTTTGAACTCTGTGATCATTTGTTAGGCACCGAGGAACCCATCGAGCGCAACTCTTTGAATATCCGAGAGTTTTAAAAATTGCGATTGCACTTCCCTTGCTGACTGTAAACTGCAATGCCAATTGCTGACTAGTGATACGCCTATCCTTACGAATAATGGCATCAGCCCGGTTTAACATGTCTGTGCTGGTAGCCGAGGCAACACGTCCAGAACGCGGTAAATCATGCAGCTCCACTCGTACACTTTTTGCAGCTTTAATTCTCTGAACCCAGCGACTAACTGTGCTCCTATCGACTGCAGAACATTTGTACACTGCACACAGTCGTTTATGAATGTTTGCACAGGTTTTTTTCCGCAACCAGAAATTCTATGACAATTTGCTGTTTGTAACGGACATTGTTGACAAGCTCCATTTTAACGGTTCATAGATTGCGTAATAATTATCAGAATGCTGTGCAATTTGGTACACATAATTGGAACATGTCATATTCCAAGTGTGACAAAATTTCATATTCCTATCTTTATTATTAGCCGAGAAAAAAATTGGTGTGCATTACTTTTTGACCTCCCGTATATATCCAAGGTATTTGTAGTTCTGAACTGTCTCCATGTCTATTCCTTTAATTTTGATATTCACTTGTGGGTTTTGAGTATTTTCTTTGTTTATGATCATAGTTTTAGTCTTTTTGATGTTCATATCTAGTCCATAATTGTTGCTTGTCATGTTTATTTCATTAAGTAATTGTTGTAGATCTTTAAGGTTTTTCTGCTGGTAGTACAGTATCGGCAGACGATGTATGGGGCGGAAGAGTCAGCAATGACCAACGGCCCAGAAAGCGAAAACAGCAAAGTGTGTGGTACACAAGAGGCATGTTCAGGACATGAAAGACGAATGTGGCTGACCACCGTGAAAGAGATTGGAGCCTCATCACGTACTAGTCCAGAGGAAGCATGGAGAGGAATTCGAACTTATGTCGGAGGAAAGATCTTAAAATAAGTACTTGGAATGTTAGGACTCTATATCAAGAAGGGAAATTGGAAAATCTGATTCAAGAAGCAGAACGAATAAACATAGATATTTTAGGCATATCAGAGACAAGATGGAAAGAATATGGGTACATAGAGAACGAAAAATATTCATTTATATACACAGAGCTGGTAGATTACGTATTAACTGTGGACTCGCAGTAAGGTTTCTATCCTACGCCAGACCAGAACAAAGAAACACGTTTGCCAGTTTGAAGTCATTGAAGCGTGGCAATTGTTGGCCTCTCCCAGACAAGAAGACAAATAATAATAAATGAATATTATTATAGAGGGAAACTTCCGACTCCCAGACAACTGAGGTTTGTCAGGACTGGGTTTCGGAACCTGAAATTTAGTCCTCGTGGCTTTACAGAAGATAGCTCGAACTGACCAATTAGAGTTAGGTTCATCAGTGGGACAAAAGAAACCATATTCAGCATGAGGACATTGATTAAAAAGTACATAGACGTAAACAAACCAATATATGCCTGCTTCATAGACTACCCCAAAGGATTTTATAGAATACACCATAACCAACTTATAGATTTCTAAAAGATCTGGACGATACAGACATACGACTAATATGTAAATTGTACTGGGAGCAAACAGCAATAATAAAATATAACAAGGAGAACTCTACACCCATTGATATAAAAAGAGGAGTAAGATAAGGGTGCATCCTATCACCAAACTTGTTCAATCTATACACTGAGCAAATCTTTAAAAACATCACAGAGATGCCAGGCCTAAACATTAATGGAAAGATAATCAATAACCTAAGATATGCTGATGATACTGTACTACTAGCAGAAAATCCTAATGATCTACAACAATTACTTAATGAAATAAACATGACAAGCAAAAAATATGGACAAGTTATGAATATCAAAAATACTAAAACTATGATTATAAACAAAGAAAATTCTCAAGACTTACAATTAAATATCAAAGTTGAAGAAATACATCTGAAGACAGTTCAGAGCTACAACTACCTGGGACATACTATAACCAGAGATGGAAAATGTACAACTGAAATAAACAAAAGAATAGGAATGGCAAAAAGTAATTTTAATGCCGTGAAAAATAGAAACATCAAAACAAATATCACCAGGGCTAAAAAAAGAATAGCAAAATGTTACATCTTCTCAATATTCCTGTATGGTGCAGAAATATGGACATTAGACAAGAAAACAGAACAGAGAATTGAAGCCTTTGAAATGTGGATATATAGAAGTATGGGTAGAATTGGATGGAAGGAAAAAAAAACGAGGAAGTCTTAAAACAACTAAAAATTAAAAGAGAACTACTAAACACAATTAGAACAAGATAAATTCGATTTTTGGGGGTATGTTAAATGACACAACAGCCTAATAAAAGTAGTACTGGAAGGAAAAATACAAGGTAAAAGAGGCAGGACAAGACTAACATGGACGAGTAACATCAAAATATGGACAAGTCAACCTATGACAATCTGCACCATCAAAGCAGAGTGGAATGGCGCTCCATGACAGCCAACCTTCGATGCGGAGACGGCACTCAATGAGGATGAGGATGAACGGGAACCAATCGGATGTTCATTCATCATTCATCATGTGCCATACCGGTTGGCGCAGGCGATCATATCCTTCCACACTCTTCTATCCACAGTGCATCGTATCAGTTCTGTTGTTGATTGTTTTCCATGCCATGGCACCAAGCTATCCGGTATTTTCTCTCTTTGTCGTCCGCGATCTCTCATTCCAATCGGATGATAGGAGTAAAATAGTACCGGACCGCCGGATCGGATGGTAATTTGGAAAGGAGGTGGATAGATTAGACTAGACACGAGGACCTCAAAGGGGGCTGTCGGTCCTCGTTAGACGACACTTGTTCCCCGAGAGCTGATCTCTAGCTGGGTTTACACTTTTACAAATAGAGCTTGGTCGTGATAGTCCATCGGGATGTTGCCTAGATCAACGAATTTAGAACAATTCGATAGTAGACGGCGACTGACGAGTTCCTGTGATGAGAATAACGATTTCTTCTTCGACAACAAGAACTTGTTTGACCTTCTCCACGTGGTTGGCATAAATGTTGTCACTGTCACTGTCCTGTCACTGTCCTGTCCTGTCACTGTCCTGCCCTATCACTGTCCTGTCACTGTCCTGTCCTGTCACTGTCCTGTCCTGTCACTGTCCTGCCCTATCACTGTCCTGTCACTGTCCTGTCACTGTCCTGTGACTGTCCTGTCACTGTCCTGTCCTGTCATGTCACTGTCCTGTCACTGTCCTGTCCTATCACTGTCCTGTCACTGTCATGCCCTGTCACTGTCCTGTCATGTCACTGCCCGGTCACTGTCCTGTCACTGTTACTGTCCTGTCACTATCATGTCACTGTCCTGTCACTGTCATGTCACTGTCCTGTCCTGTCACTGTCCTGTCACTGCCTTGTCCTGTCCCTGTCCTGTTCCTGTCGCTGTCCTGTCCTGTCACTGCCCTGTCACTGCCCTGTCACTGTCCTGTCCTGTCACTGTCCTGTCCTGTCCTGTCATTGTCCTGTCACTGTCCTATCCTGTCATGTCACTGTACTGTCCTGTCATTGTCCTGTCACTGTCCTGTCACTGTCCTGTCCTGTCACTGTCCTGTCCTGTCACCGTCCTGTCACTATCCTGTCCTGTCACCATCCTGTCACTATCCTGTCACCGTCCTGTCACTGTCCTGTCCTGTCACTGTCCTGTCCTGTCTGTCACTGTCCTGTCACTGTCCTGTCCTGTCTTGTCCTGTCAGCTTAATGTTCCTAAATTGACCAGGTACTTGCTGCCCTGAAGGTTTGAAGGTGTCTGTCCGTGCCCTGTCGGTGTGTCTGCCACATCAGAACTTGCACAGGATCCGAATTGTATCTCAACATAAGATCCTGCTCTGGGCGAGCCGCTCAATTCCATCGAGGGAGCTGATGCCTGGTGTTATTGTCTCTCGCTTGGGTGTTCTTGTTAGTCCTTTTCTAGATCGACCTGTTTTTCTTTTACTCTCTGGTTCTGCCAATACATTTTAAAAAATAATTAACGGATAAGCAAAATAAACGTGCGGAAAATATACATCTTTTGTTTTCTCTCTCTCTCTCTCTCTCTCTCTCTCTCTCTCTCTCTCTCTCTCTGCGATCAGGGCTCAATCAGAGTAGGATTCCAAACTCTCACATGAAGTCAGGTTAAGTGTGTTGATCGCCCCCACAGACAGAACATCACAATTAGAGTCTGCCAGATCCACTCTGATTGAACACCCGTTAAAACGTTGCACTGTGTTCTGCGCCAGTGGCCCAGTGCATCCGATTTCAGCCAGCATTTTATTCAGGTTTGCTTTCCTTAGCCTTTGATTGTCCCCAATCTTCCTGTAAGGCAGCAGATTGTCTTTTCTGTAGGGGGATTCTGCCCTTAGATGGTCGGCCCTCCCAGGTTTACGAGCACCATCTGCCCGAGTCACTAGAGGTGACTAACACAGACATGCACACACAAGATATGAGATGTGACTAACACAGACATGCACACAGCGATACGAGGCATGACTAACACTGACACACATCAAGATATGAGATATGACTAACACAGACATACACGCAAAGATATGACACAAGACTAACAAAGACATGTACACAAAGATATGAGATATGACTAACACAGACATGCACACAAAGATATGAGATGTGACTAACACAGACATGCACACAGCGATACGAGGCATGACTAACACTGACACACATCAAGATATGAGATATGACTAACACATACATACACGCAAAGATATGACACAAGACTAACATAGACATGCACACAAAGATATGACACATGCCTAACACAGACATGCACACAAAGATATGAGATATGACTGACATAGATATGCACACACAAAGATATGACATGTGACTAACATAGACATGCAAACACAGATATGAGATGTGACTGACATAGACATGCACACACAAAGATATGACACGTGACTAACATAGACATGCACACAAAGATATGAGATATGACTGACATAGACATGCACACACAAAGATATGAGATATGACTAACATAAACATGCACACAATGATATGAGATATCACTAACCCAGACATGCGCACACAAAGATATGACACATGACTAACACAGATACACACTAAGATATGAGATATGATTAACACGGACACACCAAGATATGAGATATGACTAATATGACACAAGCCAAGATATGAGCCATGGCTAGCACATACACACACACACACAAGCTAAGATATGAGCCATGGCTAGCACAGAAACACACTAAGATATGAGCCATGGCTAGCACAGAAACACATTAAGATATGAGCCATGGCTAGCACAGAAACACATTAAGATATGAGCCATTGCTAGCACGGAAATACACTAAGATATGAGCCATGGCTAGCACGGAAATACACTAAGATATGAACCCTGACCAGCACAGACACACACTAAGATATGAACCCTGGCCAGCACAGACACCCACAAAGATATGAGCCATGGCTAGCACTTACACACACTAAGATATGAACCATGGCCAGTACGGACACACACTAAGATATGAATCATGGCCAGCACAGACACACACTAAGATATGAGCCATGACCAGCACATCAAAACATAAACCATTAACTCTTAGTCAACTACTATTGTGTTTCATCACTCCTTTTTTTTGCACAGTGGGAGGAAGACGGCTTTACAATACTTCGAACACAAGCACCAACTGATTTGACGGCAACATCGCATTTGCGACATCAACGTTTATCTTTAGCATCACAAATAGAAACGTTGAGCCGGACATCCTCTGAAACCAGTGACCAGCGCGTGCGATCTTGGATTTCCCAGAGCACCCCAGAAGAAGAGAATCCATCAAGCGTAACTCTGACATTGAACCTAGACACGACCCATGAGTCGGTATTTAATATGACTGGTGACAATTTTGCAAACAGAAAATTCAACACTCTCAGCTCTTTTCCATTAGGTCCTCGCAAAAATTCATTTTAAGGTAAACACTTTGTTATTTACATTGTTACATTTTAATATTGCCCTGTTGTTTGTTAATTATATGAACTGGAAAAAAAATAAATAGTATCATTTTGATAGTAATGATTCTGTATTCATTGTTTTACATTGCCGCTAATATCGTTTGTAATTTATGTTTAACCCTTCTGAGCCCACGGAGTACTCTGAGAAATGTGAGAGTTCAATCCATGGGCTGGCTTTAGACATGTGCCAAAAAAAAAAAAAAAAGCTAAAGCTTAGGCCCAAATAATCCGAGGGGCGCAAAAAAAAAACCGTCAGAATTTGTTTTTGGGACCACACTTTTTTCAGCTGAGACCTTCTGGTGTTAAATATTTAATTGGAGGCTGGGGCGCCTCAAAGTTACATTAAGCTTAGTAAAGTAACCGATCTGGCATCTCGCCAAGGGGCGTTTAGGGAATATAGTGTTATTGACCTTAATATTTATAGACCTTCGGAACACGATTCTTGGGGTAATGTGGTCGGTATTACTTCCATGTCGCTTTACTTTCCCAGAAAAATGTCGGTAGCCATTCGCTTCCTTGCATTAGCCCGGTGACTAAAGGAGAACACTTCTTCGTCATACGCCCTTAAAAGGACGCGATGTGGGCGTGTCTGCGTTGTGTTGTGGTTTGCAGTATAAATGTGATATTTGCGCCTTTCGGCCCAGCACATCTGACTTCTGCACGACATTTTTGAGTACCGGGTTGTCTTCCTTCTTCGATCCCTACCCGCTTGTCCAGACTAGACAGGTTAGTCTGTTACTAGAGGCACATCGGAGAAGTGGAGCAGAGTCTGGATGGTTCTGGTTCACCGATCCTGGCGTAAACCATCAGCTGTGGGTCGCTGACAATTTCCAGCTCCGCTGCTGTGAGGCGCACCTTCGCCTCCCAGTACCCATTTAATGGCTGGTGAACCGAGAAGCCGTCGATCTGGATCAAACTCCACCTCTTGACTTAGGGCCAAGTGTAAATCCGGCTCTGCTTCCATAAAATCCTTCACATGATGTTAATGTCCATGTTTTCATCTCTGACATGCCACCCATTTTCAGAGACTGTATGAATCTGAATGTCGTTTGGATTTAAAAAAAAAAATCCACGGTATCCAGGAACAAAACCAAGACGCTACTGATCTGTAGCGAGTTCACTGAGCCACATCAGCTTCCGTTTTGCTTTAAACCAAGCCTCTAAATTAGCATTAGCAGTTCCATGATAGCCAATCTTCTATGCGTAGACTGCACTCAATGATGATGCTGAGTTCCAGGACAGCCAACATTCGATGCGGAGACGGCACTCAATGAAGATGATGAATTCCATGATAGCCAACATTCGATGCGGAGACGGCACTCAATGAAGATGATGAATTCCATGATAGCCAACATTCGATGCGGAGACGGCACTCAATGATGATGATGAGTTCCATGATAGCCAACATTCGATGCGGAGACGGCACTCAATGATGATGATGAGTTCCATGATAGCCAACCTTCGATACGGAGACGGCACTGAATGATGATGATGAGTTCCATGATAGCCAACCTTCGATACGGAGACGGCACTGAATGATGATGATGAGTTCCAGGATTGTCAACCTTCGATGCGGAGACGGCACTGAATGATGATGATGAGTTCCAGGATTGTCAACCTTCGATGCGGAGACGGCACTCAATGATGATGATGAGTTCCATGATAGCCAACCTTCGATACGGAGACGGCACTGGATGATGATGATGAGTTCCATGATAGCCAACCTTCGATACGGAGACGGCACTGGATGATGATGCTGAGTTCCATGATAGCCAACCTTCGATACGGAGACGGCACTCAATGATGATGATGAGTTCCATGATAGCCAACCTTCGATACGGAGACGGCACTGGATGATGATGATGAGTTCCATGATAGCCAACCTTCGATACGGAGACGGCACTGGATGATGATGATGAGTTCCATGATAGCCAACCTTCGATACGGAGACGGCACTGGGTGATGATGATGAGTTCCATGATAGCCAACCTTCGATACGGAGACGGCACTCAATGATGATGATGAGTTCCATGATAGCCAACCTTCGATACGGAGACGGCACTCAATGATGATGATGAGTTCCATGATAGCCAACCTTCGATACGGAGACGGCACTCAATGATGATGATGAGTTCCATGATAGCCAACCTTCGATGCGGAGACGGCACTCGATGATGATGATGAGTTCCATGATAGCCAACCTTCGATACGGAGACGGCACTGGATGATGATAATGAGTTCCATGATAGCCAACCTTCGATACGGAGACGGCACTGGATGATGATGATGAGTTCCATGATAGCCAACCTTCGATACGGAGACGGCACTGGATGATGATGATGAGTTCCATGATAGCCAACATTCGATGCGGAGACGGCACTCAATGATGATGATGAGTTCCATGATAGCCAACCTTCGATACGGAGACGGCACTGAATGATGATGATGAGTTCCATGATAGCCAACCTTCGATGCGGAGACGGCACTCGATGATGATGATGAGTTCCATGATAGCCAACCTTCGATACGGAGACGGCACTGGATGATGATAATGAGTTCCATGATAGCCAACCTTCGATACGGAGACGGCACTGGATGATGATGATGAGTTCCATGATAGCCAACCTTCGATACGGAGACGGCACTGGATGATGATGATGAGTTCCATGATAGCCAACATTCGATGCGGAGACGGCACTCAATGATGATGATGAGTTCCATGATAGCCAACCTTCGATACGGAGACGGCACTGAATGATGATGATGAGTTCCAGGATTGTCAACCTTCGATGCGGAGACGGCACTGAATGATGATGATGAGTTCCAGGATTGTCAACCTTCGATGCGGAGACGGCACTCAATGATGATGATGAGTTCCATGATAGCCAACCTTCGATACGGAGACGGCACTGGATGATGATGATGAGTTCCATGATAGCCAACCTTCGATACGGAGACGGCACTGGATGATGATGCTGAGTTCCATGATAGCCAACCTTCGATACGGAGACGGCACTCAATGATGATGATGAGTTCCATGATAGCCAACCTTCGATACGGAGACGGCACTGGATGATGATGATGAGTTCCATGATAGCCAACCTTCGATACGGAGACGGCACTGGATGATGATGATGAGTTCCATGATAGCCAACCTTCGATACGGAGACGGCACTGGATGATGATGATGAGTTCCATGATAGCCAACCTTCGATACGGAGACGGCACTCAATGATGATGATGAGTTCCATGATAGCCAACCTTCGATACGGAGACGGCACTCAATGATGATGATGAGTTCCATGATAGCCAACATTCGATGCGGAGACGGCACTCGATGATGATGATGAGTTCCATGATAGCCAACCTTCGATACGGAGACGGCACTGGATGATGATAATGAGTTCCATGATAGCCAACCTTCGATACGGAGACGGCACTGGATGATGATGATGAGTTCCATGATAGCCAACCTTCGATACGGAGACGGCACTGGATGATGATGATGAGTTCCATGATAGCCAACCTTCGATACGGAGACGGCACTGGATGATGATGATGAGTTCCATGATAGCCAACCTTCGATACGGAGACGGCACTGGATGATGATGATGAGTTCCATGATAGCCAACCTTCGATACGGAGACGGCACTGGATGATGATGATGAGTTCCATGATAGCCAACCTTCGATACGGAGACGGCACTGGATGATGATGATGAGTTCCATGATAGCCAACCTTCGATACGGAGACGGCACTGGATGATGATGATGAGTTCCATGATAGCCAACCTTCGATACGGAGACGGCACTGGATGATGATGATGAGTTCCATGATAGCCAACCTTCGATACGGAGACGGCACTGGATGATGATGATGAGTTCCATGATAGCCAACCTTCGATACGGAGACGGCACTGGATGATGATGATGAGTTCCATGATAGCCAACCTTCGATACGGAGACGGCACTGGATGATGATGATGAGTTCCATGATAGCCAACCTTCGATACGGAGACGGCACTGGATGATGATGATGAGTTCCATGATAGCCAACCTTCGATACGGAGACGGCACTGGATGATGATGATGAGTTCCATGATAGCCAACCTTCGATACGGAGACGGCACTGGATGATGATGATGAGTTCCATGATAGCCAACCTTCGATACGGAGACGGCACTGGATGATGATGATGAGTTCCAGTATAGATACATTGTGAAGTCAACGCGGAGGCGTAAAAAAAAGTACGTGAGATAACAATGACAAATAAAGACAATTATTCTTTGAGGAAACTCCGAGATAAGTAGAATCAAGCATACAGGAACATGTAGGAAATAACAGCGGTCAGAATAAAATACATAAAATAATGAGCATCCTGAACCCCTGCTTTTTGAGTCAGCGACTTGCCAAAGTTGAAATACTTGTGTAACTTATGTTGGGAAAGTGTATCGTGTCGTGTGTATATTATTCAGGAGTAACGCTGATTTCTGCCAAGCACCCATTTGGTCTCCACAAGTGTTCGTTCGTTCGTTCGCTTTCGTCAGCTTTGACCTCTGACGAAGTCCCACCCACTCAATTTTGTGGGACTGAATTTTGCGTGTAAAGTCTGTTTTATCCCATTACAGGATGCCCCTCGCCATGCAGGCAGATTTACTCCGACTTCAGAGGTACTAATTTTTTTAGGGAATTAGTAAAACCCAGGTGTCCTCGCCAGGGTACGAACCCCGGCTGTTGCCGTGGTAAGCCAACCGCCTATCGATTGCGCTAACCGGACACCCTTCCACAAGTGTAAAGACGTCAATTCTAAAATATTTCTCCTTCTTTTATTTATTATTTGGGATGAAGGCGAACGTCAGCACCAGGGAAGAAAGCGTTCGGCGACTCATAGCTAACTGTATAATGGGGTTTGCTCTTGTAACAGTAATGAATTATTAAGGAGAAGATAACTTTAGGTCGTAAGTAAGGAAGAGTTATTTCTGGGGCTGATCAACAGCTAAGGAGAAGAGTCTCATTATTCAGTTCTGAAATTAATCCCGTTCATAATACATGGACTTCCAGTTGATGCGGCAGCAAAGATTGCCGCTTAGTGGAAACAGGTTTTAAATTAGGGGCATTTTTTTGCTGCAATATGGTTGCAAGTGATTTCCTATGGTTGTGATTTTCGTTTGTGAAGCCAGCGGTAGTCAGTCGCATTCACCTGACCACAAAATCAACATAATTTTAGCGCCCGCGCGCTGAGATAGTGCTGCAGGCGAATGGCCGTGAAGTGTAGTGGAACGGTACCAGGTTTCGGCTTTGTCCTGGGACGGGATATGTGATCTGTGTTCGACTGCAAATTTGCCACCATCTGGACTGCGGTCGGATCGAGTGTTTCACCGAAATGGAGGCCTGACTTCATTCGTTGGAACAGCGATTTTTGGGGCACGTCTACTGATCATGAAGTCTACACTGGAATTTTGCGCGAGGGGCCTCGAGATTAAGCTGCGCGTGATGGTCGTTACAGCGACCAGGAAGTGTCCACTTTAAGCTGCGCGCAATTTATACAGTTAATGCAGCACGTTCAATAGAATATAGGATGAACGCGTTGTTGCTTGCCGGAACGTGGCCTGATCAGATATGGGAATGTTCCGCCTGTAGTGAAGCCATTCCGTCCTAAAGTTGAACGAGAAGAGTGGTCAGTTCAAGGTTGTTGCTCCGTGAGAAGTATGTTTTGGGTGACAGAATAATAACTAAGCAAGGCAAAGTTTCTTTGTTCACAGCACACTCAGGCCAGCCGCTGAGACGATAAGATCTAGACGAAAGGTTGACATCAAGCTTGCTGGCGACGTCAATAGCTGAATGTAGTATATTTGCCAAGAACTCATCTTTACAGAATGTAGTAACATTAATGAATATTACAGAAGTATTGGTCACGTTTGGCAGTGCACGAACTAATGTGATATGGTTATGGTTAGTCAAAGGCCCCAGTATCACTGCAAACGAATTAAAATCCATAATTATTCAACCGCCCGTGCTAGTGGAATCATTCGATTTAAAACCCATCTTATTGAAAGATACAAATAAAGAAAAGCACCTGCAGTCCCCATTATAGTATTTAAAGTACACGCCAAAAGACATAAGGCTAAGCAGCACCGAAAGCAGTTGAACTGTCCTCCGTTATACGATATCATCATTCATCGTAAGTAATCAGAATATCGAAACACGATCCGGATGAAAAACACAGATCACGATGTGCACAGAGCACTAAACTCAGTAGCTCCGGCAGCAAGTCGGACTTGGAATATGAAGAAACTGCAACAATGAACACTTTTCAGACTGAGCCTCGATGGTCCCTGCCGCCTATACGCCATATTGACAGTAAGTCTGATGTGATATGATAATGATATGTGATAGTGATAGCTAGATGTGAGACATACAGCTATCTCTAGAGTAAGGAACGCATATAGAATATATTAAATACTATGCGGGACCACGAGTAGATCTGCAGAGAACAAAAGAAAGTTTTTGCCCAGACGTAGTTTGTCTCGTCTCTTTACTAGTTTGCTCTCGATATAATGTTGTGTTTATTTACACAGTCTTTAGTGTAAGGATACCAACTTTGTGCTATGAAAGTCAAACATGGACCCTTTCTAAATCACATTTAAGAAAGATCAATACATGTGAGATGAGGTGCTTGAGGAAAGTAACAAACAACACAAGAAGGGATAGAATACCAAATGAAACCATAAGAAAAATGGTAGGAATAAAACCCTGCCAAGAATATATAGAACACACAAATCACCATCAAGGGCGTTCTTCTCGAGAATGGATGGGAATAGACCAAGATGAAGACCTAGAAGAAGATGATTAAATTCAGTGATAGAGACATGTAACAACAAAGGAATTGTTTTAATTGTCACTAATTCAGACTTTTCGAGCAGCTCAAGAGCGACAATTGATAAAACCACGACACCTTTTCGGTATCAGTGAGAAAGAGAAAGAAGAAATGTAAGGATGATATTTCATGGGTTGGTATTTTGTGTCTGTAGTGTAACAATAATATTTCATGGGTTGGTATTTTGTGTCTGTAGTGTAGCAATAATATTTCATGGGTTGGTATTTTGTGTCTGTAGTGTAGCAATAATATTTCATGGGTTGGTATTTTGTGTCTGTAGTGTAACAATAATATTTCATGGGTTGGTATTTTGTGTCTGTAGTGTAGCAATAATATTTCATGGGTTGGTATTTTGTGTCTGTAGTGTAACAATAATATTTCATGGGTTGGTATTTTGTGTCTGTTGTGTAGCAATAATATTTCATGGGTTGGTATTTTGTGTCTGTAGTGTAGCAATAATATTTCATGGGTTGGTATTTTGTGTCTGTAGTGTAACAATAATATTTCATGGGTTGGTATTTTGTGTCTGTTGTGTAACAATAATATTTCATGGGTTGGTATTTTGTGTCTGTTGTGTAGCAATAATATTTCATGGGTTGGTATTTTGTGTCTGTAGTGTAACAATAATATTTCATGGGTTGGTATTTTGTGTCTGTTGTGTAACAATAATATTTCATGGGTTGGTATTTTGTGTCTGTTGTGTAGCAATAATATTTCATGGGTTGGTATTTTGTGTCTGTAGTGTAGCAATAATATTTCATGGGTTGGTATTTTGTGTCTGTAGTGTAACAATAATATTTCATGGGTTGGTATTTTGTGTCTGTTGTGTAGCAATAATATTTCATGGGTTGGTATTTTGTGTCTGTAGTGTAGCAATAATATTTCATGGGTTGGTATTTTGTGTCTGTAGTGTAGCAATAATATTTCATGGGTTGGTATTTTGTGTCTGTGTGAAATGACAATTTGTATTCATCATTGTAAAGGTAAAGTAAAGTTCGAGACTTGAACCGGTGTCTTAGCACGCAAGTTTCTACCCATATGTGCTCGGCCGCCTATCCAGAAATGTTCGGAAATTGCTGGATAGTGTCGCCTCAAGCATCGAAACTCAGATGCGAGGCAACATTCCTCACCTTCCCAGGGTAATACCCTGGTACCCATTTCTGCCAACGGCTGGGTCGACCGTGGGGGTATTTTTTTTTTTTCAACCACGAGTACAATTCACACTGCTCCCAGCGGGAATCGAACACGGGTTGTCCGAACGTCGGTAGTCCAGTCGGGTGGTTTTCCCAACTAGGCTACCGAGGCCCCCATTTGTAAAGGTAAAGTACCAGACATGAATTGGTGAATCGGTGTTTTAGCGCGCAACTTTTCACCCATATGTGCTAGGCCGCTTACCTAAAGTGTTCGGAGACTTCTGGACTGTGTCGTTTCATCATTGTTGTATTATGCAATTAAAAAAAAAACAAAGGAAGAGCTGGACTGAATAATAATCAAGAATCGTGTATTCCTTGGTCTAACCACGGATTTGCTTTACTCAATTTGAGTGTCCTGTCTTGTAATGCCAATCAAAGTTTACAGCCAGTAGAGTTAGCAGAATACAGATTGTTGTAAAGTCATCCGCAGAAATGTGCCGGATGAGAGGGTAAGCTACACTCATACTAGACGAATATTTCTGGATGTGAATCACCAGCTGATATAAGACAAGTCAGCACTTGAAATACTTAACCAGAAAGATTATTGCTGAAATCACGCGACGCTATTTAAATTAGCAGTTTGACTCCACGGCCAGAATGTTCCAAAGTCAGTCGACACTTGTAATGTCAGTATCAACCTTCAAATGGGTGACGGTGAACCTCTCATCACACCCTGCAGCTTATTGATACTCACCACAACATCGCGGGTGTCATTCACCTATTTAACAAGTGATCGCCAAGGTATATTCAATCCACAGTAGGCAATGTCTTCACCGAAACGAACATATCAAGTCTGGGGTGATAAAGTAGCAATAGACGATATTTTAAAGATCTCAACGGCTACCGTGTCAAGAAAATATTGCATCCTTCATCCCAACCTGCACCTGGATCGGTGAACCAAATCTACCAAGATCCGCTCCAAGTCATCACGGTGCCCCTAAAAACAGACTAATCAGTTTGGCCAAAAGAGTAGAGACCGAGAGGGAAGGTAGCCCGGTGCTCAAAAATGCCATGCTGAAGTCGGATATGTTGAGCGGAAAGGTGCAAAGGTCACATCTTTCTTCCAAATCGCAACACGATTACCTTTCGTACTTTTATGGATGGACGACGTAGAAAACTATTAATTAATTCATTTAATAATCGTAAGTCACGTCAGACGAATATCAGAAAAAAAGGAAGAAAGAAAAAAAGATCTGTTTGTTTTGATTTAGTATTTAGGCCAGAAAAACAGAAGCAATTGAGCTTTTATCAGAGAAGGAAAGGCATACCTGAAGAGAGAACTTGGCCGCATTTTATCAAAAGATATGCAATTAAGACCACTCCACGCCCCATTGGGATGCCCACAAGTGGGTCTGTAATTGGGGCAATGTTCAGCTTACATTAGTCGGTAAATAAAACCAGCAACAGGTACGTTCTTGCTTGATCTTAGACTAGACAATAAATCAATACAAGGGAGGGAGAGAGGGAGAGAGTGAGAGATGGAGAGAGTGAAAGTGTGAGTGAATGAGAGATGGCGAGAGTGAGAGATGGAGAGTGGGAGAGAGAGAGAGATGGAAAGAGTGAGAGATGGAGAGAGTGAGAGAGAATGAGAGATGGAAAGAGTGAGAGAGATGGAGAAAGTGATAGAGAGAGAGAGAGAGAGAGAGAGAGAGAGATAGAGAGAGTGAGAGATGGAAAGAGTGAACGAGAGTGAGAGATGGAGAAAGTGTGTGAGAGAGAGAGAGAGAGAGAGAGAGAGAGTGAGAGATGGAAAGAGTGAACGAGAGTGAGAGATGGAGATAGTGAGAGAGAGAGTGGGGGAGATGGAAAGAGAGATAAATAAGAATCTTGGACATGAATCTATATTATTCATTCTTTTTCCTCTCAAGCCGAAGATGGCACACAGGACGGAAGTCATAGTGGTCCACGACTGACAACTTGTTATAAGTTCTTGGTTATATCTATATTATCATCATCAAGTACCATGCCTGATGGCATAGGTGATCATGTCTCTCCACAACTTTCAATCTCGACAGTTATTTATCGTTTCTGGTGTTGACCTTATGCCAAGCCATTCTCTTATGATGTCTGGTATCTTTTCTCTTTGCTTCCCTCTATCTCTTCGTCCCTCAATTTTACTGGTTTTTACAATATATTCCAGCTGTTCTCTTCTCATAACATGGCCAAAAAAATGATGATTGTTTGTTCCTAATGTTGCAAAATTAGTTCTCTTTTTGCTTTGGCCAATTTCAGAACGTTTTCATTACTCTTCTTAGCTGTCCATGGTATTCTCAACATTCTTCTGTAAAACCACATTTCTACAGCCTCCAATGATTTTCTTGTCTGTTGTCCTATTGACCATGATTCGCATCCATATGTTAAGACTGGTTCTACATAACATTTAAGAACGCCTTTTCTTGTTTCTATTGCCAAAAATAGATTCCACAGTATCTTCCTCATTTTTTGGAAAGCTGCTTTTGCCTGAGCTAGCTCATCTCCTCTGTTGTACATCTACCATCTGAGATTAACATTGTTCCCAGATACATGTATTTCAATTCATTTGCTTCTTTTAATATTGTTCCATTAGGGGAGGGGGAGAAGGGGGATTGGTTGGTCTCGAGGCAAGGCACCGGTCTCGAGACAGAGAGGTTGTGAGTTCAAGTCCCGGCTGCACCTTTTGGGGTTCTTATTTGTAATTTCTCTCTGCGGCAACCACCCCTAGTCTCAGCAGCGAGACCCGGCTTGAAACGTCAATTACTCATCGATGGAAAAATATGAGTATTTCGAAGACGGAGTTACCTGCCTGTGCGACGATGGACATGGCGAACGCAAAATAAAAATAAAGGTTCCATTTGTCTTTATTGTACATTGTGGAGATGTCTTTTTCTTTGTTGCTACCATTACTTCTGTCTTTTTGCTATTGAGGCTGTCCGTTATTTTTCCGCTGAGAGCTCGTAGGGCGGAAGTCATAATTCTCCGCAATTGACGATCTGCCGCTTGTTCTTGTAATTTTTTAATGTTTCTTATCTCATGGTTGAGGCCTTTCCTGTTAATTGTTCTACGCAGCAATTCTCTTGATATACATTGTTTTCTTTTACCAGATGGTTATACGTGAAGAAGACGAAGAAGAAACACTTCTAAACAATATAACTACATTACATGAGACGAAGAAGAAGAAACACTTCTGAACAATATAACTACATTACATGAGACGAAGAAGAAGAAACACTTCTGAACAATATACCTACATTACATGAGGCGAAGAAGAAGAAGAAACACTTCTGAACAATATACCTACATTACATGAGACGAAGAAGAAGAAACACTTCTGAACAATATAACTACATTACATGAGACGAAGAAGAAGAAACACTTCTGAACAATATACCTACATTATATGAGACGAAGAAGAAGAAACACTTCTGAACAATATACCTACATTACATGAGACGAAGAAGAAGAAACACTTCTGAACAATATAACTACATTACATGAGACGAAGAAGAAGAAACACTTCTGAACAATATACCTACATTACATGAGACAAAGAAACACTTCTGAACAATATACCTACATTACATGAGACGAAGAAGAAGAAACACTTCTGAACAATATACCTACATTACATGAGACGAAGAAGAAGAAACACTTCTGAACAATATACCTACATTACATGAGACAAAGAAGAAGAAACACTTCTGAACAATATACCTACATTACATGAGACGAAGAAGAAGAAACACTTCTGAACAATATACCTACATGACATGAGACGAAGAAGAAGAAGAAACACTTCTGAACAATATGCCAACGTGGCATCAGACGAGAAGTACATTTTCCAAATATTTTGTTAAGGCGACCTGGAACCAGCAGGCATCGAACAGTGAAACCTTGATGCACACTTGGCAGTCGTGAACCAAATCTGATCAAAACTACACTCCCCTGAGTGTTGATCTTGAAATGAAGTTAAATAAAAATGTCAAATTTAGATCAATTTTCCTGTGTCTAAGACAGCACATATGATTAACATCTAGTCTTGATATTTCATTTAATAGCTTAATAAATATTTCTTTATTTATAATTGCTAAAGTCGGGCGTGTTGAGCCAAACGAAAAATAAACAGATAATGCATCTCGAAGCATTAGTACGTAGCCCGGCACACCGAAAGTTTTCAGAGTGGAAAAGGCAGTAGGAAATAGAAGGACGAATGCAAACTACAAATTGGGATTTACGAAAATATCATTCTTCTTCTTCATCATTCCATAAACCAGGCGGTCTTTGGGTCACCACTGACAGACTTCGTCAACCTTTTCCATTTCTCTGTAACTTCAATCTTTCTTCGGGACTGAGCAAGTTGAGAATTATCCTAACTTTAATGTTATCTTACTATATCTTTCTTTGCCTAGCCCTCCTTCTATCTCATTTCACAGTTTCTTGCAGAATGGTCGTTGTTAGGATAGACTGCTAGACGATCGAGATACATGATCAAATCATTCCATTTTGCGCTTCTTCACAATAGTCAAAAGTTTATCACATATTTCCTTTATGTAGAGTGTCGCACTTGCTACAAAACACAGGACTTCTTTAATGGTTTTATAAGTAAACACTCGCTCATCCAGACTGTACAATCACATTTTCCTATACACCAATAGTCACGAACAACAACCATATTGTCTAGGCATCCCATGCCAAATGACGAGAGAGGCGCGTCAGGGAGGTGTGTCACAACAATTAAGCCACACACATATTCATTTAAATTTCTTACACATTGAATGTACTTATGTCTTTTGGCGTGTGATGTAGCTGCTGTGATGGGGACTGCAGATGCCTTTCTTTCTTTGGATATTCGATGAGATGTTAAATCGGATGATTCCACTGGCACGGGCGGTTGAGCAATTATGGATTTTAATTCTTTTGCAGTGATACCGGGGCCTTCAACTAACTACAACTACCATACCGGGTTCGTGGGGGAACACCCTCTATAACTTTATAAATATTCAGTAAATACAGTACGTATTATAGTAATCGTGAGGTGCAGAATGGCTCAAACAAAAGCAGATTTCCAACAAAATGACGAGGAAGATACTGTGCAATCTCTTTTTGACAATAGAAACAAGAAAAAGAGTTCTTAAATGTTATGTAGAGCCAGTCTTATCATATGGATGTGAATCATGGACAATGGGACAACAGACAAGAAATTCACTGGAGGCTGTAGAAATGTGGTTTTACAGAAGAATGTTGAGAATACCATGGACAGCTAAGAAGAGTAATGAAAACGCTCTAAAGAGGACAAAGCAAAAAGAGAGCTAATATCCAATATTAGGAAGAAACAATCATCATTTTGTGGCCATGTAATGAGAAGTGAACAGCTGGGATATATTGTGTCAACTGGGAGAATTGAAAGATGAAGGGATAGAGGTACGCAAAGAGAAAAGATACCAGACAGCTTAAGAGAATGGCTTATCAGAAGGTCAACAACCAGAATTGATAAATAACTGTCGAGATCGAAAGTTGTGGAGAGACACGATCACCTACGCCAGCAAGCATGGTACTTGATGATTGATGAATATAATAATCAGATTTAAACGAATCTGAATTTAAACTGTCATTACTCAAATTGGTCTTATTTCACCGTTGCTTTGCAATGTGCTTGTGAGGTATAGTAGAGACGAGGGAGGTGTATGCTTCTTTATAGGCATCACTAGTTATGTAGCTTGACTTGTCACTTTCAATAATTGACAGACGTTCCACCTAATAACCTTTTTCTGGGTTCTCACTTCACCATGAAATGTTTTCATGTAGTATGCTCGAGCTGCTGGCGGTGGTTTGATTACATTCTAGTCAGAAGTTTAGACAATTTTTTTCTAAAATGTTCAATCAATGCAATTGTTTACTCCATATGGCAACTAACTCACGCCACTCACTTGGTCAGTACTCTTTATCTTCAAGGCCACTTTTGTCATTTCCGATTTCTTGTTAAATAGTTTTAACGGCGTACTTTGACAAAATATTTAGGGGAGAGTGGGGAGAAATGGACCATCATTTTTCATTTCTCACCAAAATCGGTATATCTCTATAAATAATAATAATTCTGCGATGTTATTCATATCGCTGAGTGAAATATCCATTTATTTCAAAATATAGTCTTCAAAGAATGGTTAAACATTAACACTTTTTATGAAATATACATTTGAAACAATGATACCATAGTGGGGTTCGTTCGTTCGTTCGCGTCAGCTTTTGACCTCTGACGAAGTCCCACCCACTCAATTTTGTGGGACTGAATTTTGCGTGTAAAGTCTGTTTTATCCCATTACAGGATGCCCCTCGCCATGCAGGCAGATTTACTCCGACTTCAGAGGTACTAATTTTTAGGGAATTAGTAAAACCCAGGTGTCCTCGCCAGGGTACGAAACCCGGCTGTTGCCGTGGTAAGCCAACCGCCTATCGATTGCGCTAACCGGACACCCACCATAGTGGGGTGAAATGGACCGCATATGGGGAGAAATGGAACTGATGAAGGGGAGAAATGGACCATAGGTAGGAGAAATAGTCCATGAAAATCAATTAATACAATTGTATGTTATCAAAGGATATCTTGAAACGTAGATAGCTTTCTGTTCTTTTTGTACCCTTGCAGCAAATAGGTTGTGGTAAAATTGCTTTAATTTGACTCATTTTAACAGTCCCTATATCTTCTACAGTAGGCCAAAAAAACTTAGCAAACATTTTCCCACTTTTTCTTAAAAAGCTGATTTCTACATCACCATCTTCATCTTCAAGCTGCATGACTTTCCCAATTAAATATTTTGTTCTCTTTCCTGTCTCAAACTCACACACAACATATAGACCAAGATTTATGTCTGTACTTTCTACACCATCCATTCTGATATTGTTGTTTTCGTCATCGCTATCACGCCCATTATCAGACACGTCAGAATCTGTGTCATCATCATATGGTATATTGTCAGTATCATCATCAGAATCACTGATATTTTTTTCAAGCACAAAAAGTGATTTCTTGGCTTTTGATAGAGTAATATTCTTTGTGTTTTCTGATCTGCATTTCATTTTTATTTCCATCATTGCTGGAGATGATGTCGCCAGCATTGTTTTTCCACATTTTCTTCCTCGATTGCTTTCCTTACGAGGGGCAGCCTTAGGATATCCTTTAAATAATTCAGGAGGAGAAAACGCTGTTACAACTTCTGCCGGGGCATCATCATTTGGAGACACTGGATATGTTGTTAATGAATACAGAGAGTTTGAAGTACCACTGATTGAGGCCCTTTTATCAGTCATGTCTAAATTAGACTTAATTGAAATAGTTACTGGTGCTTCTGTAATCTGAGGCCTGTCTGTGATGTCAGAAGGTAGAAAATCTTCAGCATTGAAAATATCTTGATCCAGTGGCCAAATGCCAGTAGCTTTGAACCCAGAAATTATGTTTTGTTTGGTAGAGGCCCTAACAAAAGCGGTACCTCCAAGCTCTGCAAGTTGATAGATGGAGAGGGTGTTTCCAACATTCTTTATCATCCATGAATCTGCTAAATGGCTAAATGCTGCTTTCATGGGTCCAAAGACAGTCCGATCCAATGGTTGCATTTTGTTGCTTGTATGTGGTGGAAGAGTGATGACATGAATATTGTTCTGCTTTGCCAACTCCAGAGCGGGAAATGAAATATGACTTTCGTGATTATCCATAATCACAATAATGGGATATGTCTCTGAAGGTCTAACACATTTTATAATATGTTCAACCACTTTCAAAAAATTTTCACTTGTCATCCAGCCTGAAGAGTGGGTAAGTCCTAAAGAGCCTTCAGGCGCTCCATTTAACATAAAGTGTTTAAAACATTTTCTTGGAAACACAAACACTGGTGGCAAGCTGTCTCCAGTAGCAGAAACAATGCAGCACATTGTGACAAGTTCACCTCGCTCTCTTGATGTAATTTGCCCAACCTGTTTGGTACCACGTGGTGCAATGACTCTAGGAACATTTTGTACTGTTGTCACACCTGTTTCATCAAGATTGTAAATCTGAGCCCCACTTACATTCAGAGTTGTATAAGAGACTTGTAGTAATTTAAAAAATGTTGCAACATTGTGTCTGTTAAATGCAGTTGCTCGTGCCAATGATGTTGCTTCTGGCTGTCTTATTGACAATTTTTGATGTCGCCTCAGAAAGCCATAAAGCCATTCTCTACCTGCCATTGAGTTTTCACTCCACGTTTGTGGACATTTCAAACGATTTAATGTTGCCATTTCAAAGGCAAGAGTACGAACATTTTTTGGAGTTAGTCCGTGAAACATTTTGGAACACTTATCAAGATAATTGGCCAGACTCTCTTCCTGCTCATGATTAAAAATCTGACTGTGCTGATAATTTGGAGTGAGTCTCATTACCGACAATTTTGACTTTTTAATATTGTTTAGCAGTGTTGTACGGGCTATTGCATATTCCCTGGAGGCTTGTCTAACAGGCATGCCATCTGTAACGGCAGTGACTGCAGCTCTCATAATGGACTCTGGTACTTTTCCTTGATCTGTTTTCCTCTGGTAAACACGGGGCATGTTTTGACTGGAAAGAAAACATATAAAAAAGGCTTAGATTGAAAGTTTCATATAGTTTCAATGTATTTCTTCAATTGTTTAAACAATTGAACAGATTTTGTTTAAACAGATTTTGGTAATTTCCTAGTTTGATCAGATATAGTATTTCAGTTTGGAAGAGTGATGTCCCCTAAAATATGTCTGCCAAAATACAGTGGTTCTACGCATTCTTGGCGTTGGGGTCATTACGGCGATTGGTAATCAACCGCACAATTCCCTTCGATCAGAAGATCATAATTAGGCCGAGTGGCGTCGTTTTTGTCACGCGTTATAATATATTTATAAATATTTAACACTAAAGCTAAACCTAACCCCTGGACCCAACGCCCAATCAACAGATACTCCGAAATGATTACATGCCAGCGTAATGACCCAACGCCAAGAATGCGTAGAACCACTGTATTTTGGCAGACATATTTTAGGGGACATCACTCTTCCAAACTGAAATACTATATCTGATCAAACTAGGAAATTACCCAGATTTTTAAATAATTTGTGATTAATGTATAATGCAATACTGAAACCGTTTCATGTGTGGGGAGAAATGGTCCAATGACGGTCCATTTCTCCCCACAGATATTCAAATAGAAAAAAATCACATAAACTCTAAAATTTCATAATTTTTTGGCATAAAGAACATTATTTACGTAGGAAAATAGTAATTCTGTATATAAAATAACTTACCGTGCAGTCAGAAAAACAGCAACAAAATTTAGCTTGCAATGTGACTTCAAAGTCCCAACTTTTTCCTTGCTAAAAATATGATCACGAATTGTGAAAATTCACGCGGGCTTAAAGAAACCGGATGTTGTTCCTAGAAATGATCTCATACTGTTAGTGTTTTTTCATTATGGTCCAAATTAATATGGACCATTAGTTTTTGAGATAAAGGAGGGGGTCCAATTCTCCCACATGTCCATTTCTCCCCACTCTCCCCTACTATTAATGAAAAAATGGCGGTAGCTTTTCGCCGGTTCGTTGGCTAGGAAATGTAATTTCGTTGATGTGTGTTTCTGAATGAAGAAAATTACATTTGGTGACTGAAATGGAATAAGCTGTTGTGACGGCTCTTGTTTATTAACAAGGTGGGCTATTAATGGCGGGGTTGATTGCTATGTATGTGGAAGCATCACTGGGAGTAAATTCAACGATGAAAAACAAGCCAAATCGGGAACATCGCAAGATAGCACTGCCAAAAAGATCTCAAACAATTAATCACGAACTTCGTCGTGTTTTCATTTGAGAACATCTTGATCGTTACATTTCATGTCCTAGACGTTTTGCAAATTTGATGTTGACTTGGAGTAATTGCCATGGTTCTTAGGATGAAATTGTGCACTCAATAAATCAATGCGAGGAAGATTTATCATTGATTCTTTAGAGAGAGAAAAAACGGGGTATTCGCTATTGTTCTATATCAGACCAGCTAGAGAATTCACATATAACGCTAGGCAGGGGAAGGTCGCATTCACAAACGTTGGACTTGACAATGAGGAACAATGAGGTGAGTACAATCTGTCACCATCGGCGAACTCTGCTAACTGGATCAGTTGATTAGCTCAGACGCAGAAAATTACACCGTAGAGCCGATGCTAATCAGTTCCCTAATGTAACTTCTGCAGCGGTCCAACGAACGTGACCTCATTCCACCATGTTTGGAAACGGAAGACCAACTAATAACTATATCAAGCTTGGGCAGATGGTGCTCGTAAGCCTGGGAGGGCCGACCATATAAGGCCTGAATCCCCTACAGAAAAGACAATCTGCTGCCTTGCAGGAAGATTGGGGACAATCAAAGGCTCAGGAAAGCAAACCTGAATAAAATGCTGGCTGAAATCGGATGCACTGGGCCACAGGCGCAGAACACATTGCAACGTTCTAACAGGAATTCAATCAGAATGGATCTAACAGACTCTAATTGTGATGTTCTGTCTGTGGGGGCGATCAACACACTTAACCTGACAGCTAACTTCATGTGAGAGTTTGGAATCCTACTCTGATTGAGTCCTGATTGAAGAGAGAGAGAGAGAGAGAGAGAGAGAGATATTGCGCAAGGCGTCTTCCACTTCTTCTCTGAGCATTTCTGGTCCTTCTCCATTATCCTTAATATTTACTTCCGTTCGTTCATCATTATAAAGATCTTTAATGTATTCTGTCCATCGTTCCCTTATGTTTTCTTGATCAATCAACAGTTCTCCTTTCTTTGATCTTAAACATCCAGTTTTTGATTGCATTTTTCCTTCTATTAATTCCTCAATTGTTTGTATATAGCTTTAACATCTCCTTTTTGTTGCATTTAAATCTCTTTGCATCTCTCTTTTAGCCATGCTTCTTTTGCTTCATTGCATTTTACTACAATTTCTGTATTTAATCTCTTATACTCATCTTTATTTCTTCTTCTTGTATCCATTAGCTGCAAAATGTCATCTGTTATCCATTTCTTTCTTGAATTTGTCCTCACTGGTGGTATGAACTCTTGTGATGTTTGTTGCATTGATTCTTTTAGCATTTCCCACTGTTCATCAATGCTTTATATCTTCTCTCTTGCATTGTACCGGTTCTAAATTGTGATTTTATATTTGTCTTGCAGCTTCTTGTCTGATTTTAGTAAATCTAAATTTAACTTGATGTTAACTGATGCTCGTATTGTTGTTTTTAATTTTACTCTAAGCTTTCCCACAATTGGTACATGATCACTATTGCAATCTGCCCCTAGTCTAGTTTTCACACACACCGGACTGTTTCTAAATCTATTGCTTATCATTATATAATCAATTTGATTACGTGCGTTGTCCCCTGGGCTTTTCCATGTCCACAGGCGTCTTGGATGTTGCTTAAACCAGGTGTTTCCTATCATCATGTTGTGTATTCTTGCCCAGTCAATAAGTTTCTCACCTCTTTCATTCCTCTCGCCTAAGCCATAATGACCAACTACTTCCTCAACTCTTACCTTTCCTACTTTTGCGTTAAAATCCCCTAGAACTATGTTGTTTTCATGTGTTTTACATTTATGAAGTGCCTCATTTAACTCGTTGTAAAATTTCTGATTAACAATATAATACCGACCACATTACCCCAAAAATAATGTGCCGAAGGTCTGTAAAATGTATTGTCACTAACACTATATTCCCTATACGCCACTTGGCGTGACGGGGGGCACTTTACTTTACTACTTTTTTGGTCAGTACCTTATATCTTTATGTCGTTTATATTTGCTTTTATAAATTTATCGGTTTCGTTTTTTAAAAAAAATGTAAACAATGTCGATAAATCATTAACAATCTAGTAAAAATGCAAACGAAAATTGATTTAAATAATTAATTTATTAAAAAGATTACCGAGCCTGCCAGGATTCGAACCTGGAATCTTCTGATCCGTAGTCAGACGCGTTATCCGTTGCGCCACAGGCCCCAGATACTATTAGCATTATATGAGGACTAAAATAGATAACTATTGGCATATATCGTGTTGGGAATTGCCGGTAATCAAGTCTAATCCAACATTTTTGAGTTGAGCAGACCGGAGTTCCAGTCGCTGAAATCTTCTAGTTATTCATTCAACTTGACTTCAGCTAGCCAAAACAGTAAGAACGTTTCAATAACTTCATGATTTCTTATGTAGCGGATGAAGATTATCAAATTAATCACTGAACGGTGCCCGATACTGTGTAATGCTAACTGTTTGTGAGTGTATTTTAGTTACTGATGACTCACTATTTGGGTAATTTCCTAGTTTGATCAGATATATTATTTCAGTTGGAAGAGTGATGTCCCCTAAAATATATCTGCCAAAATACAGTGGTTCTACGCATTCTTGGCGTTGGGGTCATTACGCTGGCATGTAATCATTTCGGAGTATCTGTTGATTGGGCGTTGGGTCCAGGGGTTAGGTTTAGTTTAGTTTAGTGTTAAATATTTATAAATATATTATAACGCTACTATACTACTACTCTACATATTATATTATGTTAGTACTAACATACTTATACTTATATTGTTACCCGGCAGTTTGAAAAAAAGTATTGTTTGTTATGGAAACAGAGCCATAGATTTTGGAAGCAGTGATCTCTGCAATATGTGACTCTTTCTTGGCTGCTTGGCATGCAAGGTTTCAGTTTTGAGATTTGATTGTGATTGTGGTTCTGTCTGTTTGTGGTTCTGTCTGCCCTATGTGCCGTCTTCGGCTCAAAAGGACAATAGATAGTTTGATTGTATGAAATGTAGTTTAATTTATATTAGTCATTCATCTGTGTTTTGTTATAAAATGAAGAGACGTACTTGATAATTTAATAAATAATATAATATAAGTTTTGTTTTATTAACTATTCATCTAAGTTTCATTATTATATTACAGTCGAACCTGTCTAAGGCGACCATTCACGGGACTTTCAAAAACTGGTCCCATAGGACAGGTGGTCCTGGCCTCACAGGTTTCACATAATAAATAGAGCGATAAAAAAAATTTTATCCTAAGCACTATGAAAACTAACCTGCAAATCAGCGTAATCCATGAGTAGAACATAGTGCACATGTCGGTCTACAATAGCCACTGGTTGGACACTTTTCATAAAACACGATAGTTAAACACACAAAAATATTTGTCGAATCACTGATATTCGTTCTTCCAGCGTTAATGCTTTTGGTTTTACACTTTTGACACTGGCCATTTCCTATATTGTGTGTAACACTTTTAAAATCCACAAAAATAATTCACTGAGATACTGTACATGTACGTGAATACACTCTAGGCGGGCAATGACTAATTCTTTAGTTAATTCCTGTATTTATACGGGCCACGCAATGGTCTACTCTGGTCTAGACGGAACCGCGAAGTGATGTCACTTCACGAATCATAGATCTGTGTCTGCCGTGTTTCTCACACCAGTATTGACTGATAAACGTAACACGTCCCACTTTAATCTGGGACTCACTAAATACGGGAAAACTTCGACACCTGTAGACACCTGCGGATTACCTGCGTGTCGTAAACGGGATAAATAACATTGGCGGCGGTTAATTAGCCTGGTCTCTGGTCGCGTCATACGGTGAGCGCCGTAATCAGTGTTAGCATATAGTAAAAAACTCGGGGAAATTGTAGACCCGGTCCTATAACCAGGGAAACGCTTTAAACAGGTGGTCCTAAGACCAGGTTCGACTGTATTTAATTATATAGTTTTTGTATTAATAAAAAATAATATTATCATATTAAATTAAAATAATATATTATCAATCGCAAGTTAGTTATAATTAATAATAATTTGATTTTATTTAATTAGTACAAACATAGTTATTATAAATATAACAATATTTTATATATTGAAATTTTATTATAAAAAATAATTGTATGATTTAAGTAAGTAAGACATTACATTAATTATAGGAAATAATTTATTAGATAAAAGAACCGTACACATGTAGACACAGTTGTTGAGTAGAGTAGTGAGTAGACTGAGTAGAGTAGTGAGTAGATTGAGTAGAGTAGTGAGTAGACTGTAGAGTAGATTGAGTAAACTGTGTAGAGTAGATTGAGTAGAGTAGTGAGTAGACTGTGTAGAGTAGTGAGTAGATTGAGTAAGTAGTGAGTAGACTGTGTAGAGTAGTGAGTAGATTGAGTAGAGTAGTGAGTAGACTGTGTAGAGTAGTGAGTAGACTGAGTAAAGTAGTGAGTAGATTGAGAGGAGTAGTGAGTAGACTGAGTAGAGTAGTGAGTAGATTGAGTAGAGTAGTGAGTAGACTGTGTAGAGTAGTGAGTAGACTGAGTAGAGTAGTGAGTAGACTGTGTAGAGTAGTGAGTAGACTGAGTAGAGTAGTGAGTAGATTGAGTAGAGTAGTGAGTAGACTGTAGAGTAGTGAGTAGATTGAGTAGAGTAGTGAGTAGACTGTGTAGAGTAGTGAGTAGACTGAGTAGAGCAGTGAGTAGATTGAGTAGAGTAGTGAGTACTGTGTAGAGTAGACTGAGTAGAGTAGTGAGTAGATTGAGTAGAGTAGGAAGTAGACTGTGTAGAGTAGTGAGTAGATTGAGTAGAGTAGTGAGTAGACTGAGTAGAGTAGTGAGTAGAGTAGTGAGTAGTAGTACTGTCTATAACTATAACTACTATGACTGTCCAGTGTAACTTGTAAAAAGAAAATCAAATGTATTATAATCAATGTAGGTTTCAATTGTAAGTCGCTTTAGTCACTGTAACTAGTGTTACTGTTGTAGTTCGTTCACAAATTTATGCCCACAGAGTTGATCAATTATCTCGGAAACTGTTTGATGAATTTCTGTAATTCTTTTTCATGAAATCTTATTTTTTCACCGACCTTCAGATTGTATAACATTTAAGTACAAAGGTAGTCTGAATTTTGCACAAATCGTTTTTTGTTATATAAGTTTAGGAAAATATCAAACCGCGTGCTCTAAACATTAGATTTTACTGTAAATTATGTTAATTTTCTAACAATGCAAGCCAAAGGCGTATCTGTATTACATTGAATAGGGCAAAATTTTTAATTTGATTTTATATCTTCATCATCGAGATAGGTAAACTTTGACCAAAGTATCAAGCACACATAATCGCCAAATAGCAGGTGTGTCATCAACAAAATATATGGAACAACCAGAACATCAAAAACACATAGTCATCAAATAGTGAGAGTGTCATCAACCAACAAAATTGTGCTCATGTCATACATATGTCATTCTGAATCAGAGCCTCAAAGAAGTTAACAACTGATATCGGTTGGACAAACTACAATCCATCTCGTTGCCAGTATGTTCTTCTTCTCTGAGCACATGGTCGTCACATTTTCTCTAGTACTCAATGTCTATCGTTGGGAGGGCATCACGCGTCAATTCTTTAACACCACACACATTTTAAACATCATGTTTCTGCGCAGCAACTTGCCCTTTTACTTTAGCCCACACTAGTTCTATTGGTTTGAGGTGCGAATGATAAGGTGGGATGCGAAGAGATGTGTGGCCATACTTTGCAATTATTTTATCAATTTGATATAACTTTGTCTTCTTAGTTTGTCTAACAAGTTGCAGCAACTCTGGTTTTAACTGGGTGTTTTGAAAGGAAACATTTTCTTTTCTAAGCCATGTGATGATTTGATCTTTTGTGCTTGACGAATTAGAAACTTTGTCCTCCAGTGCTACCGCATGATGATAGGATGCATTGCCCATTACAAGACATGAAGGCCTATCCAGAATGGGGAGTAGAGTGTTCTCTATCCAGTCTCTGAAAAATTTGTCCATTCATTTCAGTGTGGTAGTCCCCTTTGTCTGAATACTTTGATTGTAAAATAAGTTGTGTGCCATTAACAAGACCATTCTCTCTACTGCCAGCATGTACCAATATAATGTGTTGTCCTTTCCTGCTGGGAATGCTTCTTTTATCTTCTCTGTCAACTGATTGCAATTCTTTCTCATATGTATGATGAGCATTGACCCACATTTCATCCAAATATACTATATTGTAGCCTTCCATTCGTCACTCATGGTTCTGCCTCAGGTATATGCTTTGGGCAGCTATCAGGTGAGGTTTTTCACAAACATATTTCTACCACTAGCAGATTTTCAAAAAGTGAAACCAACGCCTCTTATGATCTTCCAAAGAGTCATTTTTGAGATTTCAATATCACATTCTAATTGCTGTTGAACTTTATTCGATTCAAACATTTTCAAAATTTCACGTCTAATAACACCTTTGTCAAAATCATCAACTTTCATTTTTCTTCCTTGCTTGACTGTTGCCTCTGTAGAGTCAAAGTTCTGTCCTATCCATCGATTGAAAGACTTTCTATCTATATTTAAAGCTGCCCATGTTCTGGTTTTTCTGGTTTTTTTATATCGTAATATAACCGACTCCTTTTAGATTCCTTGCAAAAGTGCATGTACAATATCACAGTTACCATTTGCATAGTGATGAATTTACACTTTAAACTCTTCATGGTTTTAAAAATCAAGTAATCACATCACAACAGCTTACAAATTATCACACATACAAGAATATTCGTTAATAGTAAATATTTTGTCAAAATACACCTCTGGACCAATTTAACAAGAAACCGGAAATGAAATTACCAAAAAAAAAAAAAAACCTCAGAGTGGCAGGCGAATTACAAATTAAGAGTGTGAAACGGTGCTAAGATTGTGTGGTGTTTATGTGAAATTTTCCTTTCCAATTGGTGAGCTGATTACAACAAATGTGGGTATTGTAAAATCCTAAAGTTTAGGACAAGCAAGAAAATCATATTTTTATATACCTCAAATAAGCAAAAATCTTTCCTAAATGCATGACAGTAGGGCAAAAAATCAGACTGAAGGTCGGTGTCTAAATCTTTGTCTTAGTAAAAGTAAAGTGCCCCCGTCACGTCAAGTAGCGTATATGAAATATGGTGTGACCATAAATTTTACAGACCTTCAGCACATGATTTTTGGGATAATGTGGTCGGCATTACGCCCGTGCCGCTTTACTTTCCAAGAAAAAAATCCGGTACCCACTAAAGGCTGGGTGAACTCGGAAGCCGTCACTTTGGATTGAACCCTACCTCTTGTCCTTTGTAGTCCAGTTCACTAACCACTGAGCTATCGCGGCTCCCACCCAAAATCTTTGTCTAGTAGTAGTAAAATAGTCAATGTGCAGCTTGTGGTTGTAGTATAGTTAAAATTAGTCAGTTGTAGAAGACCAAGGAGCCTTACAGCAACAAAGCTGAAGTCATGAAGTTATCAGTGTATCATGTCTGATGACTTGTGCTAGGATCAGTGACCACCAGAACCACCCAGATCATACTCCACTTCTTTGTGGTGCTTCTAGTAAGATTAAACCAGCATGGTCAAGTCTAGCCAAGTGAGTAGAGATCAAGAGGGAAGGCAACCTGGTACTCAAAAATGACATGCTGAAGTTGGATGTGTTGGGCTGAAAGGCACAAATATGAGAGTTCTAACGAGAAATATCTTTACAAGGATTGAAAACTGCTAGAATAAAATTTATATAAGAGAAAGAGTATCTGGGTCTATGGGCCGGCTACGGCTCGAAAGGTCAATAGATAGATAGATAGACTGTGAACCATAACATAATGCATCTACGCCCACTTTATTGCGGATGATAAAGAGGTGTATTCCATTAGTCATTGGGTGAATGTAAGTAAGTTGTAGTTGGCTTTGAAGGGTGTGGACAGTAACTGTGACACATAAAAAAAAAGTAAAGTTCTCCCGTCACTCCAAGTGGTGTATAGGGAATATGGTGTTAGTGACCATAAATTTTACAGACCCGCGGCACATGAATTTTGAGATAATGTGGTCGGTATTATGCCCGTGCCACTTTACTTTCCAAGAAAAAATTCTGGTACCCATTAAAGGCTGGGTGAACCGGGAGCCGTCGGTTGGGATCGAACACTACCTCTTATCCTTTGTAGTCCAGTTCACTAACCACTGAGCTATCATGGCTCCCAACTGTGACACATAGTTCATAATAAACAAATGAAGATGACACATTGTATGGGTTGTCACTACCAATATGTTTGCAATCAGAGGCTTACAAATTATGTCTCGTCTCAACCATCATACAGCTGGACACCCATACAGTGAGTTTATATGTAAACTAGAAGGTGTGTTATTTGATGGATCCTTCACAACACTTTTTCTTAGGCTCAGTGGTGACATGGCAGACTTAGAAACTGATAAGAAACCCATTGAAGAAATCTGTGACAACATTTCAGACAAGATAGTATTGTCACCAGACACAAATAACAGTGAGCTCCTTTTCTCATTAATAGTTACTTTAATGCTTGTGTTAAATAGTAAACAAATATATTATCATGTTATAAGCCTATATTATGGCTTAGAGTGATCTCGCTTACTCTTATTATGCATATACATTTTCGGATTATGTTGTGCCATTTCTTGTTTGTCTCTATGAATTATGATCTTTTAACTGATTTTCCCAGTCTTTCTTTTCATTGTTCTTTCTTTCTGTCTTTTTGCCTTCGCCAACTTTCACCTCTGGCAAAGTCCCTAAAGACTAGGAACTGAATTTTGCGTGTTAATCCATTTTTCCCTGTCAGCCATGTGCACAGGGGTCCATCCTCGCACAGGCAGATAACTCCCACTTTGGAGGTACTCATATTTTTTTCCGTCTATGAGTAATTGACATTTCAAGATGTGCCTCGCTGCTGAGACAAGGGGTAGTTGCCGCAGAAAGATATCACAAATAAAAGTCCCAACTAGTACAGTCAGTATTTGAACTCACAACCTCGCTGTCACGATACCTGCATCTTGCCTCTAGACCAACCAGTCCCCTTTTTCTTTTTAATCCTAATGGAGAATTTACTCATGGATGACTTGAAGAGAAGAGAGAAGTGACTAGAGAACTTGTATTTTAAGAAGAAGAAAAAGAATAAAACTTTGATTAGAATTGTGATTTTTGTAAATACAGAGATAAGAAGAAAAATAAAACAAGACAATGCAAAACAAGCCCTCAAATGAGAAACAGTGACAAAAAAAAGAGGCCAATCAAGAGAAACGCTAAGAAGAACACTGACGTAAGAGACAAAAAAAACAGTGGACATCAACTGCTGTGCTGAAACTATTAAAATTAAACAAAGAAATCCAAGCACAGATACAAAACACTTGTCTTTCTATTAGTTTAGCTGCTTCTTACCATTTTATGTTGTATTTTACTTGTTCCCTTCAGCTTCACTCGTAGCCCCGCATAGTGTTTAATATTTTCATCATCATCATCATGTGCCGTCTCAGCAATGAAGGTTGGCTACCATGGAGCGCAATTCTGCTCTGTCTCTTGCTTTGATGGTGTAGGTTGTCATAGGCTGATTTGTCCATCTTTTGATATTACTCGTCCATGTTAGTCTTGGTCTGCTTCTTTTACCTTGTATTTTCCCCTCCAGGATTACTTTTAGTAGGCTGTTGTGTCTTTTAACATGGCCCAAAAATCGCATTTGTCTTGTTTGAATTGTGTTTCTAATTTATATATTCAAAATTGTTGCTTATCTCTGTCTGAAAGAATCTCTGCTTCTAGCCAAATCTCCCACTTCTAATGTCATGTTCACAGTCTCTTTGATGTCTTGAAACCACCTTTTTCCTGATCTGCTCGTTTCGTCAACCATGGAACTATACCTTCCATTATTGTTCTTTCCAGCCCCGTGTCTTTTAATGTGACCATGTTATTTCAATTTCTTCTTTAGAATGGTGTTTATGTGCCAGTTCTTTCCAATGTTTAAGTCTTTTAATATGTCTTCATATCTCTTTTTCAATATTCAAGGTATACTAAAGGATTTTTCTGCAACATTTTGTTTAGAATTTTCTTCATTACTGTTTGTGGGATTGTTCATGACTCACAAGCATATGTTGCATTTGGGATGATATATTCCCTCAATATTTTTAATTCTACTGCCTTGGTATTGTGCTATATATTCTTCATGTCTTTTCTTTATTATTTTTTTTAAATTGCTATTCTTTTGATCTCTTTCAGGTAGTCTCCATTGTTGTTTACCACAGATGCCAGATATTCATAATTTATTACAATTTCAAGGTCTTCCTTCTTGATGATTTTGTGTTGGTTTTTTTGCTTTGTCAGTGGACATTATCTTTAAAGATCTCATTGGTGTATAGGTGTTATATTCAGAAATTATTATATTGTCCGTAGTTTAACATTCTTATTTAGCCACCTCTTTGCCATGTTACATTTGAACTGGTGTTTTGGATTTCAGAGCGAGAAAGTCTGGAAGACCTTTTAACAACTCTTAGTCATCAGATCAACAATTCCGATTGGTTACAAGTCAACACAGCTGATAAATTTGCTGCTGAGAATCCTGATGTTGCCAAAGCTTTCAAAGATGTAGCCTCAAAATGTTCTCATGACATCAATGAAGATGTTAAGGGAGAAAGTGTTTAAATTGACAGCATGTATTTAAATTAACCTGTGTGAAGGAAAGTGTATTTGTTGCTGAATTAAAATATTCTTTATTTATAGTTATTCCATTTTGAAGATAAGAGGACAAATGTCAGCTATTAAAATGTGTAAGATTGTACAAAATGGGATGACTGATGATAATAAAATGTTTAAACTTAATCTTTTTTTTCTTTCTGCATACATCAACTCTAGTATGTAAAGAATGTTAAGCTTGACACCGACAGTATTAATACCTTCATCGTTTTTGTCCATTAGTGGTAGGAATGTTGGCCAGAAGAGACTAACTAAGTAGCAGTTACATCTATCAGGCCTGAGATTCCTGAGGGAAAGGCAGATGGAGGACAACATGGTAAACATTGGAAAAAGAGATGAACAATGTTCATTGGATGTGCTACCTCTGTGATGGATAGCCATGTATTGTACAAAAATGGAGGAACTTTAATGTTGCTCTTGAAGATGCCACGAGGCCATTTATTGCTTTGTTGGTAGGGTAGCCAAGGAAAAGTAGCAGAAGGAAGGAAGTATTACTGACAACATTCATATTTTTTTCTATCTATCTATCTATTGACCTTTCGAGCCGTAACCGGCCCATAGGGCGTAGACCAAGATACACCTTCTCCTATATGAATTTTTGTTCTAGCAGTTTTCTTTTAAAGATATTTTATCAAATCTCGCCATCTGTCTCTGTTCTGTGCAAGCAGTTCTATCTCATTGAGGGAGCCGATTCCTGCTGCTCTTGCCTCTCTCATCAATGTTCTTCTCAGTGTCTCCCTGGGTCTTCCTCTTTTTCTTTTACCTGTTGTTTTCCCATATGAGGGCTTGCTTTGCTATTCGATTATTATCTCTTCTCATCACATGTCCAACGTATGACCATCGTCTTTTCTTTATTACTGAAGATATTAGTGGTTGATTGGCGATTTCTCTAATTTATTTTTTTCTGGTACCAGCCATATTCATGGACAAAACCTGATGGTTATCAGTCTTATTGGTCGATATTATCTACACTTTCAGATAGGTCCCTCCCAGTAATTTTATAGCTTTGTTCCAGCATCAGGTGTTCTATCAATAGACAACTTTTTTTCATCATCTTTGAAGTCAACTAAGATTCAAGGTCAGTATGGCTTTAAGTGAAATTACTTTGCACCCATGCAAGAAAATCCAGTCATTGGGTCCACTTGTTGTTTTTGCAACAAGATGATAACTTTACACCTTCCATCCTGATTCTACGATAATTTGTTAGAATCTAAATTCACCACCAAAATGAGTCTTGCGGACCACATGTGGCCATGGGTTGAGCCATGCTGCAAAAAAATGATGAAAACTAGGATGGGCTGTGGCAAAGCTGGATTACATTAAAAAAAAAGATGAAAACTAGGATGGACCACAGCAAAACCGGATTAGATAACAGAAAACAGATAAAAATATATTAAATATAACATGTTCAACAATCCTTTAATCATTACCATAACATGAATAAAAAATAGACAAACTATTTTTATGGCAGTTATCTCATTTTCTTGGGTCAGCTGGATGGGAAATGGGGAATTAACACTTGATCACAAGATTCCATCTTTAGAGTTTTAATCTATTGGGTATATGACAGTACGAACCTTAGTAATGAGAGTATTGGTAGCTCTTTGAGTGAGCTGTCATCTTGACACTAAGATATGGAGTTTACTCCCAGGAGTGAACACATACCAGTTGATTTAGCTATTAATGGGTATGTAACTCATGGAATTGAGAAGGTAAAACAGGGAGAAGCACCATCAAATACAAATACTGAGGTTTTGCTGTGGTATTTTCAAAATCTCTAAATGGCTTCCCCACCCTCAAGCATAAAATGCCATGAAGCTAACATTAGAATTAAAATATAGATGGAGTGTTAAAGGAAGAGGATTCATGAAACAAGTCAAGAAAACAGAATGGGGGAGAGCTGTACAAAAAATATGAGTCATATATCAAGCAGATCATTACAAGCTTAGAGCACCCCTGCACAAGATAGGATTCGACATCCCTGCTACATGCGATTGTGGAACCACTCAGTACCCCAGAGCACATCGTTTTTTGTCTGTACCGCACTCAACACCCTAAGAGCAAAAATATGGCAGATGACGGTAACTCTACACAACAAACATTAGGAAACTGGTGAAGATCTGAAACACACCTTTCTGTTCACGGCCCATGTCAGTTTAAAGAAAAAAAAAAGTAAAGGTTCCCTCCATGCTTTACTAGGCATGTGGGGAATATGGTGTTAGCAACCATATTTTTTCAATGCAAGTTTACATATATGAAAAAAAAAAAAATTGTAATGTTATGAAAAAACATAGAGCATGAAACTGAAAGCAAAGAAAGAATTAAAAAAAAAAAACGCAAAGTTTTCTACATTTAAAAATCAACTTTAATACAACATTTATTTTTAAGACCACAATCAACTGTTTAGTACAATTGTTAGTTAGAAGGCTAGACATCAAATCTTTCAGAAGCTAGGGCCTCAAACAAACCACAAATTTGAAGTGAAAAATTTAAACTGTCTATGGTGGGGTTCGAACCCAGGACCTTCATGTCTAGGGGCAGACATCTTATTAATAAAATAACTTTTTTTTTAAATTTTCTGTTTTCAATATCGAAATTATTATTTTAAAATTATATATTATTATGTGTTTTAAATACATATCTATAGTATTGTATGTTTGTTCCTGCTGAAGGCCTAATGGGCTGAAACGTTTTTCTAATTTCTGTCATCCAATTATTATGTAAAAAAAGCAAAGTGTCCCCGTCACGTCAAGTGGCGTATAAGTAATATGGTGTTAGTGACCATAAATTTTACAGACCTTCGGCACATGATTTTTGGGGTAATGTGGTCGATATTACGCCCATGCCGCTTTACTTTCCCAGAAAAAAAATCCGGTACCCATTAAAGGCTGGGTGAACCTGGAAGCCGTCAGTTTGAATCGAACCCTACCTCTTGTCCTTTGTAGTCCAGTTCACTAACCACTGAGCTATCGCGGCTCCCATTATTACGTAAAGCTTTGACCATATTTTTTTTCTATATATTTACAAAAGTTTCTCCTTATCTTCTAGACCAGCCAGTCCTCCATGGTAAATCTCTAAGCTTATACTGATTACCGCTACCAAACACTTATTATCCCCGGAACTAATTGTGTCATACTGTTTGTTAAATTAAAAGTCAATAACACTAGTAAAATCAACTTGTGCTAATTAAAAAGGACATCTGTCTATTGCACAACAGCAAATTCTCATTATTTTGTTATAAACTGAGCCCGTTTCAATTTAATTTGTTTACGTATAAATTATATATAAATATATAGTTAAATAAATAGGTGTACATCAATAAACATTTTTCTCGTTAGGATGCACACATTTAATAAGCAGCATTAGGCACAGGAAGTTGTGATTTATGTGCCAGCTGAAAAAAAAAAAAATAACATCAATATAGTAAAATCTATACTAAGGTATGTAAGCATAATATATTGAACACTTGGAGAAAAAAAAAAACTCAATGTGCACATCGCTTCAATCTACTTGTACGTCATTCTGCCACAATCTTGAGTTGATCTTTCCAGTTCTACATGTCTCCCTTATCTTTTAAAAAAAAATATTTCTAAATCTTTCTTCTGTTTCTAAATCTGTTCTTTTCTGCTGATATCCATCATCTTATAATGCTTTGAGTTGTTTCTTCATAGACAATCTATCTATCACTGTCTCCAGTCTCACACAGCTAGTATCTGTTTAACACTTTTCTACTTTTTATCATTCGCTATCAGCATTCCTGTTGTATACAAATATTCGTCAAATAAGGTCTGTAATCACATTGGTATCATTTACACATTGTAAACTGATTATCACAACAAGAGATCACATTAGCTTTACCAGTTAAATGTACATTACAAGTAGCGACGTATACATCTAACTAGGCAATATTTATTTTGATGCAAGAAATACCACTTTCCTTAGAGCATTAGGTACAGAAAAGACACAACCTGAAAATGTACAAGCAAAATCAGAATAACTGTAAATAATAATGGGGAAAAGAATGAACAAATAAGGACCATTAATATAACTTCATTGTTCCCCTTTCCCTTAGAAAAATAAATAACAATGTCTAATTTTGCTTCATCCTTTTTGCAGCCTATTTTATTTTTTTAATTATTTAACAGGAATAAATCCATCTTTTATTTCATACATTCATAGCAGGTTATTTATTCTGCAACAGGAATACATCTGTCTTTTATTTCATACATTCATAGTGAGTTATTCATTCTGCAATAGGAATACATCTGTCTTTTATTTCATACATTCATAGTGAGTTATTCATTCTGCAACAGGAATAAATCTGTCTTATATTTCATACATTCATAGTGAGTTATTCATTCTGCAACAGGAATAAATCTGTCTTTTATTTCATACATTCATAGCAGGTTATTTATTCTGCAACAGGAATACATCTGTCTTTTATTTCATACATTCATAGCAGGTTATTTATTCTGCAACAGGAATAAATCTGTCTTTTATTTCATACATTCATAGCAGGTTATTTATTCTGCAACAGGAATACATCTGTCTTTTATTTCATACATTCATAGTGAGTTATTCATTCTGCAAGGGCAATATATCCATCTTTCATCTAATTCATTCATAGCAGGTTATTTATTCTGCAACAGGAATACATCTGTCTTTTATTTCATACATTCATAGCAGGTTATTTATTCTGCAACAGGAATACATCTGTCTTTTATTTCATACATTCATAGCAGGTTATTTATTCTGCAACAGGAATATATCTGTCTTTTATTTCATAGTGAGTTATTCATTCTGCAAGGGCAATAAATCCATCTTTCATCTAATTCACTCATAGCAGGTTATTTATTCTGCAACGGGAATACATCCATCTTTCATCTAATTCATTCATAGCAGGTTATTTATTCTGCAACAGGAATACATCTGTCTTTTATTTCATACATTCATAATGAGTTATTCATTCTGCAAGGGCAATATATCCGTCATTCACTTAATTCATTCACAACAGGTTATTGGTAACAATTCTGACAGATTATTTAATGTATTAATTTATTAAACATTTGCTTTTCACTCTAAGTTGATTATTAAATAATACTGTAAGCTTACTCATACATGAGTTGTAACAATTCTTGTGTGTCCATAAATAATGGAGACAAAAACTTGTAGGAGACCATTAACTGATAAATTAGTATCTGTTTTGAGAAGGTAGAAGTGGTGTGAAATCACAACCGTAAACTTATAGAAAAATGTATAAATCTGAGAACTTCACCTCAAAAAAAAGGAGAAAAATGAAAATACATTTTACAAATACAAAATATGTTTACAATTCAATTAATGAACTGTTATGTTTATCCATCACAGGTGATGAAGAACACTCACTTCATTCATTTGTAATTATAGTCTGTGTATGAATATGAAAATAAAATTAACAGCAATAATAAAATATAACAAAGAGAACTCTACACCCATTCATATAAAAAGAGGAGTAAGACAGGGATGCATCTTATCACCAAGCTTGTTTAATTAATACACTAATCTCTGAAATATTTAAAAACATCACAGAGATGCTAAGCCTAAGCATTAATGGAAAGATAATCAATAAGCTAAGATGTACTGATGATACTGTTTTACTAGCAGAAAATCCTAAAGATCTACAACACTTACTTAATGAAATAAACATGATAAGCAAAAAATATGGATTAGATATGAATATCAAAAAGACTAAAATTATGATCATAAACAAATAAAATATTCAAAACCTACAAGTGGATATGAAAATTGAAGGAATACACCTGGAGACAGTTCAGAGCTACAACTACCTTGGACATACTATAACCAGTAATGCAAAATGTAAAAATGAAATAAACAAAACAAAAGGAATGGCAAAAAGTAATTTTAATGCCATGAAAATATACTAACATCAAAACAAATAACACCAGGGCTAAAACTAAGAATAGCAAAATGTTACATCTTCTCAACATTCCTGGATGGTGCAGAAACATGGGCATTAGACAAGAAACTGAACAGAGAATTGAAGCCCCTGAAATATGAATTCATAGAAGAATAGGAAGAATTGGATGGAAAAAAAAAAGAAAACAAAGATGAAGTCTTAAAACAACTAAAAATGAAAAGAGAACTACTAAATACAATTCAAACAAGACAATTGAGACTTTTGGGGCATGTTAAAAGACACAACAGCCTACTAAAAGTAATCTTGGAAGGGAAAATACAGGGTAAAAGAGGCAGAGACAGACCAAGACTAATGTGGACGAGTAACACTAAAAGATTGACAAGACAGCCTATGACAACCTGCACCATCAAAGTAAGAAACAATGAAATGGCGCACCAAGGTAGCCAACCTTTGATGTGAAGACTACATTTAATGATGATGAATATAACTGTAAGTTCGGTGCAGGCCCGGAATAATCTAGAACAATATGGACATGTTATAGCTGATGTTGTTGGGGATCCATTTTGTGAGCTGTTCTCACCTGTGAGATGGCGATTAATGAAATAAAATGTAAATATTCACGGCAGTAGAGACATTATAAACTTCACGAAAACAAATGAACTAGCATCATCAACAAGTCACGAAAGATATGTAATGTGTAAATATTAATCAGATCTGTAATCTGTATGTTACAGAAAAATTAAAGCTTGCAAAAAAGAGCACATTGAAATATCTCTCAAGTTAATACGATAAAAGTTCACAATGACCATTTCTCTCAGACAAGAATGAGACTATTTCTCAACATTGGTGGTTACATCAACAGTTGAGATGAAAATATGTCATAAAAACTCACAGAGAGTGTGCCACACATAATAATACATTATAATATTTGCTTAAGCTAGCACAGTCTCCACATATTCTCAGAAATATGCTAATTGGCGAATGAGATCAATCTTGGATGACAAATCATCAAACAAAAGTGTTCAAATTATTCCTGTCTTGAATTGTTTAGCCTCTTAAGTTTTGCCCATGTCCTTCCTTTTCCTTTTATATCTGTTTGGATCAGTTTAGATTTTTATTTGTGATTTTTCTCTGCGGCAAACACCCCTGGTCTCTGCAGTGAAGCTTGACTTGAACCAGTTGTACCACAAGGTAAACCTCTTATTCTTCTTAGCATTCACATGTCAAGGGGTATGTATGCATTGTGTCTCTAGTTTATGTCAAAACCTCAATATCTATTATACATATATCCTAAATCTTACATACATTTGGGCAGTAAAATGATACCAAAATAAGGATATCAAAAGCAAGAGGAGCTTTTGTTGCACTGGGAAACATATGGAAGTCCAAAGAAATTGCGTTAAATACAAAACTAAAAATTTTCAACTCCAATGTTAAGTCAGTCCTATTATATGGCCTTGAAACATGGAGAACAACAAAATTGACAATCATGGAGATACAGACTTTCATTAATGGATGCTTATGCAGAATAAAAGGATGGAATTGGCAGGACAAAATCACGAACATAGAATTATGGAAATGTACCAGTCAAATACCAGTGGATAAAGAGATATAGCAAAGACGATGGTGCTGGAAAGGACACACACACTGTGAAAGCTAACTGAGAGTGTTACACAACAGGCCCTTTTTTGGAATCTCCAGGGGAAAAGACAAAGAGGAAGACCAAGAAATTCTTGGAGAAGACAGACAGAAGCAGAGATGAAGATGATGGGGAAGACATGGAATGATCTTAAAAGAATGGCAAGAAACAGAATGACTAGGAAAGTGTTTGCTGAAGACCTATGCTCCACAGGGAGCTGAAAGGTAGAAGAAATATCAATATCCATTAGGCCTGACACATCTGTCTTCAGCATGGATAGATTTGTTTAACAATTTTTGTTCCTGCTATTTTTGGCTCACTCTTTTTAGACTTTTTAACTGCTAATGGTTCTTTAACATACGCAACTAACACAGGGCCTCCTATTTTGCACCATTCTCTGAAAGGGCTAGACATCAGATCTTTCAGAGGCCAGGGACTCGGATAAACCATGAATTGGAAGTGAACAATTTAAACTGTCTGTGATGGGATTCAAACCCAGGACCTTCTTGTCCAGGGGCAGACATCTTATCTCTAGACCACCCAGTCCTCCATGGTAAATCTTTAAGATTACACTGTTTATCCCCCTCATCAAGGCCAGCTCCTTGTCGTGGGATGTGGCTTCACAGTCACCAGGGACTTAAAACAAAGACTGGCCAGGCCTTCCTACAACCGAGCATGACCACAATCTGCTCTAGCAAGTCTAAGTGCTGAAGTCAGAGGCAACCAGCCAAAAGGCGCACTACAAAAATCAGGATGCCACACACTCACGCCAATGGGTAGGGTAGGCCTTCCTGCAACCGAGCAAGACCACAGTCTGCTCTAGAAAGTCTAAGTGCTGAAGTCGGAGGCAACCAGCCAAAAGGCGCACTACAAAAATCAGGATGCCACACACTCACGCCAATGGGTAGGGTAGGCCTTCCTGCAACCGAGCAAGACCACAGTCTGCTCTAGAAAGTCTAAGTGCTGAAGTCGGAGGCAACCAGCCAAAAGGTGCACTACAACAATCAGGATGCCACGCACTCACGCCAATGGGAAGTATGACTATAACTGCAATCGATATGGCACTCGCCCTGTAAAGGACACTCAGGCAGGTGCAGCGCTGGGCCCTCAGCCTCGAAAGGGCTCAACCTCTATTACTGGATGTCCTTCTCAACCGCTCTGTGGAGTCAGGGGCAAGAGAATAGAGCTACTGGCCAATCCAAAATAATGCAATGGAATGCTGAAGGCATCAACAGCAAAAGAGATGGGTACAGTAAAAAGATAGAAAATATCCTGCATGAAGAACAAGTAAGCATATGCTGTTTGCAGGTAACCCATCTAAACAACGACATAGCCTTGAAGATTAGGGGATACCAATGCTACCGATGTGACAGAAAAAACAGACAAAAGGGCGGAATATTGACTTTTGTAAAGACAACATCAATGCGTGTCAGATTGAAGTGTATATGGACGGGGCGGAATATCAAATACTGCACCTCAGGACAGAAAATACAGACTTCCAATTACTTAAACTACTTATATTGGAGGAACACATTGAAAAGCAAAAACCTTTTGTACTTAACTTCATCGACTTCAAAAAGCATTTGATAGTATTCATAGAGATTCTTTGTGGAAAATTCTGAAGCAATATGGTTTACCATCAAAATCATAAATATTATCAAAGACATGTATGATGGTTACACATGTGCAGTTCGAACAGAGGAAGGACTGAGCGAATGTTTCCCAATAGAAACTGGGGTTAAACAAGGATGTTTTTATCGCCTTGTTATTTGGAATTGTTATGGACTTCATAATGAAGAAATGCTGCACTGGTAATAAAGGCATCGAATGGATACAAGAGACATTTGGAGGACCTCGACTTTGCTGATGACATAGTTCTCATCAGCAGTCAGATAAAAACGATGCAGGAAAACACAAATGAACTATCATCAATAGCCAGCAAAATTGGGCTTGAGGTCAATCATGAAAAGACTAAGTCATGAAAAGTTTAATTCCACAAGTGACAAAATATACATGGAAACAACCAGTAGAAGAGATCGATCACTTTATCTATCTTGGAAGTCACATTGATCGAGAAGGGGATACGAGCAAAGAAATTAGATCAGACTGGCTAAAGCAGCAATGTCTTTCAGAAGCCTTGAAAAGTTGTGAAATCAAACTCATTAGCACAAACCAAAACTTAGGCTATTCAAATCAAATGTACTATCAACCCTTACGTATGCTGTGAAAGCTGAAAACAACAAGAGATATAGAAACAAAGTTGAACGCATTCGAAAATAAATGTCTAAGGAAAATACTTGGTATAGAATGGAACGAATTCAAAACAAACGAGAAATTAGAGAAATCGCCAATCAACCACTAATATCTTCAGTAATAAAGAAAAGACGATGGTCATACGTTGGACATGTGATGAAGAGATAATAATCGAATAGCAAGCAAGCCCTCATATGGGAAACAACAGGTAAAAGAAAAAGAGGAAGACCCAGGAGACACTGAGAAGAACATTGATGAGAGGCAAGAGCAGCAGGAATCGGCTCCCTCAATGAGATAGAACTGCTTGCACAGAACAGAGACAGATGGCGAGATTGGATAAAATATCTTTAAAAGAAAACTGCTAGAACAAAAAATTCATATAGGAGAAGGTGTATCTTGGTCTACGCCCTATGGGCCGGTTACGGCTCGAAAGGTCATAGATAGATAGAATTACTTAAATACTACTGTCCGAGTGACCGCTCGCGCCCACTAGCACTAGACACAATTACATTAAAAGAAAGAATAATTGTATGTGGAGACTTTAACAGCCATTCACAGAGCTGGGGCTATGACATATGGACAAGAGAGGTGAAGAACTTGAAAATTGGCAGGATGACAATGGGCTTATACTATTAAACCAGACAACATATCCACCAACATCCTATTCCAGATCATGGCATACCACATCTACACCAGACCTTGCTTTACATTCACCAGACCTGGATTGGAATATCACACGTATTGTTGGGAAACAACTTGGAGGCAGCGACCACCAACCAGTCTTTTTAGTGGTGCAAAATGAGGCTGTCAGGGAGAGCAGCACTCTCTCCAAATGGAATTACAAAAAGGCAGACTGGAAAATGTACCAACATTACACCAGTGTACTGACTAAAGATCTAAATACAGACAGAGACATCAACAAAATAGTTAATGAATTCTGTAGACTGATAATACAAGCTGCCAGTGAAACAATACCTAGAGGGGCACGGAAACACTACAAACCATACTGGTGTAGTGAACTAGAGCAACTGCACAATGACATGGAAACATCTCGAAAGCAAGCAGAAAATAACCCAGGCCAGGAACACCACAATAACTATCAGCATGCTAAAGCCACACCAAAATTACACTGAAGAAGGATGGAAACATCCTAACAGGTAAGCATGCAGCAAATCACTTTGCAGACTCCTTTGCAATGACAATAATATTGAAATTAGCCTAGAGAAACGACAAGAGACCCGTTTTAAAACAACAAAATGCAAGACAAGAAAGACAGCACATGAAGTCATGGAAATACCCATTACACAAAGAGAGCTAGAGCTGGCAATATCCAAATTAAAAAGTCACCAGGCAGTGATGGAGTGTCCAATGAAATGATTAAGAACTTGGGAACTGCAATAAAGCAAAACTACTGCAGATCTACAACATTTGGTGGATCACAGGTAGAGTGCTACAGGCATGGAGAGAAGCAATTATGATACCATTACTAAAGCCAGGAAAAGATGGTTCAATGACATCCAGCTATAGACCAATCAGCCTTACAAGCTGTTTGTGTAAAACAATGGAACGTATAATCAATCTCAGACTGCAGTGGTACCTGGAAAGTGAAAATCTCCTTGTCCCACAACAAGCAGGCTTTAGACAGTGTTACTCTACTGAAGATAAGGCAACCTATTTTTCCCAGGAATTGAGGATGCGTTTCAAGAAAAGAAACTGGTACTAGCAGCATGGATAGACCTAAAGAAAGCATTTGATAAGGTATGGAAGGAAGGGCTTTTGAAGAAACTGAGAAATTATGGTGTAAATGGCAGGATGTACAAATGGGTCAAAGCATACCTGCATAACAGGAGAGTCAGAGTGCAACTGGATGGTCTTAAGAGTAAGAAGGTCATACTGCGCCAGGGCGTTCCACAGGGAGGGGTACTATCTCCAACACTTTTTCTAATCTACATCATGACCTAGTTACTGACTACCACATGGCATCAAAGTGGCAATGTATGCAGATGACTTGGTAATGTGGTGCACAGAGGAGTATGCAACAGTGGCCTCCAAATTGCTACAAAGAGCTATGAATGCACTGAATTCATGGACAAATAGATGGTGTATCATCATCAATACAGACAAATGCAGTACTACACTTTTCACTCTCTCCCCAAAACAAAAAGCAGGAGCCATCTAGATAAACAATGAGCCTGTGAAAGAAGACATACAAGCTACGTATCTCAGAGTTACACTTGATGACAAACTATCTTGGAAACAGCAGAAAAATAAGGCAACCCAAAAAGCAAGGAGGAAATTGGCTATTCTAAGAAAGATGTGTGGAACCGTGTGGGGTGCGAGTGGGAAAATACTCAGTAAAGTTTACCAACAGAGTATACACCCACATTTAGAATATGGATCATCCGCATGGTGCTCAGCATCAAACACCACACTGCAAGAACTGGACAAAGTACAAAACCAGGCACTTAGCGTCATCACGGGAGCAATGAAATCAACACCAATATTGGAGATGGAGAAATTGTGGAGGATACCAGCACTGAGAGAAGGGAGGGACACAAAGGTGCCGATACAGGCAGAAGAATTTGCATGCATGCCAAGAAATCCAATGAAGGACCGATTCCCTAGACAGAGAAATCAGGATTGTCAATACAAATACAGACAGAAGTGAAAGAAATAGTTGACAAAGAGGAACAGAATAGTCTACAGCGAAAAACAATAACTCTCAGTTTCCTGGATGAAGAATATCCACGGGACTTATGGATTCACGTGTACACAGATGGATCAGCACAGAATGGGGGAGCAGGTGCATATATAGAGTACCCAAATAACACTAGGGATATGAATAAAATAGCAACAGGGAAATATTGTCACAATTATGATGCAGAAATCCATGCAATAAAGTTGGCAATAGAAAAACTGCTGAAGATTAATCTTAACCCACAGCCAGTAGTGTTTTTGACAGATGCAAGATCAGTACTCCAGGCACTACAATCCAGAAAATTACCACATCTGCAGACCTTATTGACTGAACTCTGCAAGCACCACAGGGTTGCCCTGCAGTGGATCCCATCTCATTGTGGAATACCAGGAAATGAGAAAGCAGATCAGTTGGGAAAGGAAGGTTCAACAACACACACAACTAGATGCATCGGTTACATACCATCATAAGAAACAGATAATCAAATCAATCAGAAGACCACAAGCCCCAAATCAGGATGCCTTTCATAATATGAATAGATATGAACAAGTTATCATTATATGCCTAAGAACAGGACACAATCGACTCCATAGTCACATGTATACAAAATTCAAGATTGGTACCTCAACTACTTGTACATGTGGACAGGCACCCCAGACTGCTGAACACATACTTCAAGACTGCAATGAATATAGTAGACTGAGGAAAATCCATTGGCCCATAGATACAACACTACAGACAAAACTATATGGGCCACTGCAAGAATTACAAAAGACAGTAAAGTTTATACAGGAAACGACATTGCAGATATAGACAATACTTTGGGCGAACGAAAGATAGGGAGACTGTTTATCCCCACCACACCTTTATTACCCAGGGAACTAATTGTGTCATAGTGCCTGTTATGAAAGACCAAGTTTGATCATTCAATCTATTACCTAAGTGACAAAAATAAAATTGTAAGAAATTCGGACAGTCAAGTAAAACTTCAGTTAGACAAAACAAGGGTGCTCACTTCTCATGACACCAGAACAGAAGAAAATACTCACATGCAACCTGAGTTATCTATGTACTCTTTCTCATATCTAAATTTTTAAAAAGATAACCAGTGACCTATGTAAATTAGAGATATAAAAAAATTATAAATCTATGAGTTAAATGAACATGTCATACTTTAAAAAAATAAAGTGTTGATTTCTTGTCTCTTAAAAAAAAATTACTTACAGCAACAGAGGATTGAGTGTAAATTTAATAAACTGAACACTTTGAAAGTTATGATGATATAAATGCTGTGGTAATAATAATAGCTTAATAAATAAAAAGAAACTCAGAGTAAAATATAAATGGAATTCACTTAAACCTAAAAAACATGGTTCAACTTCAAGCAAAACATGTAACAGATATGTACAATTTAATAGACATATAATATATCACACAGCAAGTTATTTATTGATTCACTTATAAAATGTAATATTTAAAATAGAAGGTCTTGTTATGTTCATAAAACATATTTCAAACGTAATTTAAAAGCTACAAAATTAGCCAAATCTTTTAAATCTGCAACAAAATAACATCAAATAATTTAAAACTGTGATTTTCTGTAAAATTTCAGTGAAATACTAAGCTAAAGAATGAACTGCTAATTTGAAAATGTGAATTATCAATAAAGCACATTTTTTGATTATAGGAAGAATAAGAAAGTGCTAAGAACCCCATCATGCCAGAGTATGTAAAGAATAATGCATTAAGTCCACACTCTTTTTACCAATAGCACATTATTTTGCTAATATGGCCTGACATCTAAACCAGGCCGACTTTCTCTCTCTCCCCTCCACCCCCCCCCAAATGCTGTTAAATTAAAATAAATAATGGTATCTATTGTTCTTTTTCTGCAAGAGCTGACTTACATCTCACAGAACAATTAAAAACTAAGATCAGTGGAGATCTGTTGCAGTGTTAACCCAGTGTAACTCCTCTTCATTATCTGCCCTTACAAGGACAGTTGTAAATGAACTGTGTTGTCGCTTACAGCAAGCTGCGATATTATGCGCCTTTTGACACGACACATCAGAATTCAGCACAGTATTTTTGGCTAACATGTAGCCTTCACTCTTTAATCTATACTTGCTTGGCCAGACTTGTTAGTCTATTTCAGCCCCATCATTGGAAGATACAGTAGGATATAGATCAACTCTTTTTCACTGGGTATGCAGCAAAAGTCAGCACTGAGTCAATGAGGTAAAGTGAAAGAAAAGCAGGTGGATGACAACTCGATAAACACTAGAAATAGTTGAATAATGTTGGTTGCATGTTACCTCTGCGAAAGGATAGCTAACCTCAGGTGCTACTGGGCAACTCTGCCTATGATTAGCAGAAATCTGAATATGCCCAACACCACTTGGTATTCAAAAATATCATGATGAAGTCAGATGTGTTTGGCCAAAGGAACAGATATCATATCTTGTTGTAAACCATACCTTACAACAACAAATCAATTCAGAGGAAGAGGTATGTTTACAGCACTCGGAAAAATTGACAAATAATCAACAACAGAAAAAAAATATGCACCAAAGCAGGATTGAACCCGTACTCAGTGGCACAGCGCCTTGCCACGAAAAGCCAAACGCTAGGGAGCACTGCCACTCAGCTAACTAAACAGTGTTCCCTAGCGTTTGGCTTTCCATGGCAAGGCGCTGTGCCACTGAGTACGGGTTCGATCCTGCTTTGGTTCATATTTTGTTTCTGTTGTTGATTGTTTGTCAATTTTTCCGAGTGCTGTAAACATATCTCTTCCTCTGAATTGATTCACTGATTATCGCCTCGGAAGTTTCCCTCTATAACAATATTCATTTATTATTATTTGTCTTCAGTCTTACAACACCTTTTTAAAAGTCCATATAATGGCGGGCAATGAAGAGTAGAGAGCTGAAATAATTTTAAAGTAAAATATTTCAGAAAAGATCAGTTTTTTAATATATGCCCAATAAACCAAATGATTGTCATAAGACTTTATAAAAAAAATATGTATACTATTTTTATTTGGGGGCCTCGGTAGCCTAGTTGGGAAAACCACCAGACTAGGCTACTGATGTTCAGACAACCCGTGTTCGATTCCCGCTGGAAGCAGTGTGAGTTCCACTTTTGATTAGAAAGAAAAAAAAAGAAAACCCCAGTGATCGATTCAACCGCTGGCAGAAATGGGTACCAGGGTATTACTCTGGGAAGGTGAGGAATGCCACTTCTCATCATGAGTTACGATGCTTGAAGCAACACTATTCAGAATTCTCAGAACACTTCTGGATAGTCAGCTCAGCACATATTGGCGAAAACTCGCATGCTAGATGACGATTCAAGTCTCGCACTTTACCTTGACATATACTATTTTTTAAAATGTAAATAAAAAAGAAGCTAAAAAATCCTGCCCCCATTACAAGAGTTGACAGCAGCAACTTGAGGCAAGATCCACCACTACCTCAATGTTGTCTTTCCAGCTTTTTTTGTACATTTTGCTGCTTTGTTAACTGATTTACAGATTACCATTATGAGATCCTATAATACCAAAAAAATTCGCCAAATTTCAACAGCTTGCTTGTTTTACATTTTTTCCCTCCCTTTGACCAGGGATATTTTCTTGGTTGTCGGTGACACCAAACAATTCTTTGTGACCCAGGAAACACAGCAAATAACACTTTTAGGTAGCCAAACAAACTGACAAATTTACGCCGTCCATCTGAATAGACTTAATAACATGTTCTATCTAATAGACAATTTACGAGTCATAAATCAATCTGAGACAGGAAGTGAAAGTTCCCTCATTGTGTAATTGGTAAACTCATAGTTGTGTGTCAAATAGTTCAGAGAGAATACACTTTTTAGAGTTTCTAATACTACAATTAAGTGGTAGTATTTTGTACTACAAAATATACCGAGTGCGCCACAGGCAGGTCTCGTAATTAAGGGTTAACTACACTCTCAAAGTCTGCTTCAGATCAGTAGCAAGTTAATATCATGCCAAAGATAGAAGAACAACTGTCTGAGGCCAGAAACTTTGAACAAATTATCTACAAAAAAAATTGTATCAACACAAAAACTAATAGTTCATTTACATTTTCTGGAAGTGCAACAATTTGTGGAAACTTTTTCAACAGAGTTTGTAACAGAATGTAATCAGATCATCAGAAAAGACCTGTCAAGCACTGGTTTTCGGCCCTTTAGTTTGTTTATACCCACAATGAGGAATAGACAGTCTTGACCTGCTCTAGAGGTGTCCCTGCACATGGTAAAATGTAACCACACCTTTACTTAAGCCAAAGAAAATAACAAGCAGATGACAAGAGACATAAACTGCAGCAGTTATGCATGAAATACCCCAAAGAAATATCCCTTTCAGAAATGAGGGGAATGTATCACTTAGGTACAACCTCTGACACAAATGTCATGTCTCTACTATAATGAAATAAAAATACCCCCCCCCCCCCCAATTTTAATTAAATAAATTTTATTTTAATGAAATTAGTTGTGATATAAATTATACGCATTATCACTAAAACTATGTAGTTGAATGTTCTGACTTTTTCAACTTGTTAAGCAGTTCTACAATGACAAAGCTTGACACCAAAACTGGATAATGTCAAAAGTGTTTTTTCAGTAGATGTAGTCACCATCTCCATCTTCAGTATTGATGGTGTATTCTTTATTCAGTAGGGCTCTACTCAATTCTGGAATGTCACGATGCCTGCGGCTATAGTAGCGAAACTGAAACAACAGCTGTTATATATGTTAAGGCAAATGACTGTAAAATTATGTACAAGGAGCATATTCAATATATGTTACAATTTTTATTCTAATAAATGTGACTGGATTGTGACACAGTCATCTGTAATGTTAACAAGGCCAGCTGGAAGTTTGTGATGTTTCAACTTTGTGAGCAGGGGTGATTGTGGGTAAAATGAAGTCAGCCATCTAAAGCTCGCATAGCTGAAGGTGTCACAAACTTTAGGTGGTTTCAGAATTTCCCTCTCAGCCCACAGGCCTTGGGAGCTGCGATAGCTCTGTGGTTAGTGAACTGGACTACAAAGGACAAGAGGTAGGGTTCGATCCCAACCGACGGCTTCTGGATTCACCCAGCCTTAAATGGGTACCAGATTTTTTAATGGGAAAGTAAAGCGGCACGAGCGTAATGCCGACCACATTACCCCAAAAATCATGTGCTGAAGGTCTGTAAAATGTATGGTTACTAACATCATATATTCCCTATACGCCACTTGGCGTGATGGGGGCACTTTACTTTTTTTTTAACCACAGGCTTTAGTAAAACTCGATGGCTGTGGTTAAGATCACTGCCAAGTATTATGATTGCTGACATAGACGACCATGTCTCCCCACAACTTTCTGTATATATTCCTGGGTGGTTCATACTCCAACAACAATGTCAATAAAGATGCACAGCACAGAATCAAAACATAAATTGGTCAGCACAATAATCTCCTTACTACCACAAAGTTACAACAGCTGAAAAGGTATAACTATAAAATGCTCATCAGGTAAGGAGACATCCAACATACACATGGGTTGACACAAAGGCACATTATGAAAGAAGTGGAAAGTCATAGGATCACCTTGCCCAAGTGATGTGGTACTTACAAGTTTGACATTTTCATAACTTTCCAGCTAATGGCAACTTCATCATGAATTGGTCTGGCGACATTAATGTGCTATGATATCTGACCTTATGAATAGTATTGAGATGAGAATAAATCAGGGGCTAGTTGCGAATGAATGGGGAAACTAATATTTCATCTTCGACCTTTCAGCTCCCTGTGGAGCACAGGTCTTCAACAAACACTTTCAGCTCCCAGTGGAGCACAGGTCTTCAACAAACACTTTCAGCTCCCTGTGGACCATAGGTCTTCAACAAACACTTTCCAAGCCGTTCTGTTTCTTGCTGTTCTTTTAAGATCATTCCATGTCTTCCCCATCATATTCATCTCTGCTTCTGTATGTCTTCTCCAAGAATTTCTTGGTCTTCCTCTTTGTCTTTTCCCCTGGGGATTCCAAAAAAGGGCCTGTTGTGTAATACTCTCAGTTGGCTTCCGCAGTGTGTGTCCTATCCATCGTCTTCGCTGTATCTCTTTATCCACTGGCGTTTGACTGGTACATTTCCATAATTCTATGTTAGTGATTTTGTCCTGCCAATTCCATCCTTTTATTCTGCATAAGCATCCATTAATGAAAGTCTGTATCTTCATGATTGTCAATTTTGTTGTGCTCCATGTTTCACGGCCATATAATTGGACTGACTTAACAATGGAGTTGAACATTTTTACTTTCTAATAAACTAAAATACTGGAAGTTTCCGGTTGTTTCAAAATGGAGGAATTATTTTTCTCTTGGTATTGAACCGTTGATCAGAGGTTTAACAAGCCGCTATCGTAAAAACGATGTTGTTAATGAAACGTAGACCTGATACTGTGTAAATTAGCAGTAGATAGTTGTAATAATCGAATAGCAAAGCAAGCCTCATATGGAAACAACAGGTGGAAGACCCAGGAGACACTGAGAAGAACATTGATGAGGCAAGAGCAGCAGGAATCGGCTCCCTCAATGAGATAGAACTGCTTGCACAGAACAGAGACAGATGGCGAGATTAATAAAATATCTTTAAAAGAAAACTGCTAGAACAAAAATTCATATAGGAGAAGGTGTATCTTGTCTACGCCCTATTTACGGCTCGAAGGTCAATAGATAGATAGATAGAAAATACTGCCCATTTCCAATATTGGAAGTCTATATGTATTCTTTGCATACATGGTCCTTACATAACTCAAATTGTGTGCTGCGAGTAGACTACAGGTGGTGGTGAATGCATATAAATGATGTTCTTGTGTAGGGTGTCTAGTAGTTAGGGTTAACAGGAAAATGTGTAGTTTGTCCAAGGTGAAATCTAGTCTTCAGATCATGTTGAGTTTTGTGCAGTTCTGTGGGGACTGCTACTACAAACATGTAAGCATCAGAGAATTGTTTAGCTGTCAGGCACAAGATTTGCCTCCATTGGACCTCATTTAAAGATTTCAGCAACTTTATAAAGACCATCTGAGACGACATTAAATAAGGCCATTAGTATTAAAACTGTCAACCCAAGCTTCAAAAGACTATTAATGAACAGCTGGGATTAGTTTAATTTTTCCTTCCTTATCTGCTTTTCAGCAACATGGGGTATATAGTTTATACAGTATTTTTCTCTTCTATTATGTTTCATAGTGTTTCTAATATTCTATAAATGCTACTTTTTCATGGCGGGCTTTGGATCAGAATTAAAATTTGTCTGAGGATATTATAATCCTTGAAGTTGTTACCTGATAAATGTATGAAATTTAACAAAAGACAACAATTTATATTAACAAACAACTTTGTAGTTCGTGCCATAATATAAAATAACAAAGGATACAATACAATCCAAGCCTACAACACCTAAACTTCCAACAAGCCATGGCATCTTCTCCAACAGGAACTCAGTTGAGACATCACGAGCCAGAATTTGTGCCCCGTAGGTCAAGTTCCCCAGAATTGCAAGCATGAATGTCAAGCTTGCCAATCCTTGTGTAGACCGTAGTTGTCTCTGCAGAAAATTATAAACTTGTCAAACAGTAAGAAACTGAAACAAAGAATTGAATTTGCAAGTGTTAATTGTCATCGACAAGTACTGTATTAGCTGGCACAACTCCATAATTTTCTGTTTCACAGTTGTTAACAATGCTGTTTACTTTTTACCAAAGACATTCTATTGAACTATCTGGTATCTTTTCTCTAATCTTCTCTCACTTTTTCCCTGCTCACCTCCCTATTGCATGGTCAGTAAAATTATTATTGTTTCTTTCCAATGTTGGTAATACGCTTTCTCTTTCCTATTTCACCCCCTTGCTTTGGCCTCTTTTAGAGTGTCTTCATTACTCGTTACCTATCCAGGGTATTCACAACATACTTCTGTAAAACATCAAACTGTTGATATAAAAGTGTTGATTTTACTCCTCTATTTATAAGACTGTCTACACAAACCACTGCATGATGCTCTCACCATCTCTTTAAAAAGATCAAATAATTTATATGAGCATTTGTGTTTTTTAAAGCAGTTGAGAATAAAGGTTGCATACACAGTGTTTGGTTCAAAGTTTTCTCTGAACCCCATCAGGAAAAAAGTTTCTTAAAACCATGTTATGATTTGAAACCGAGTTCACCATATTTGGGAAGTAATTTTTATGCATTTATCCACACGCTCTCACCTAATCTCAGATGCTAATCGGCAGGCTGATTTCAGGGTTTGTGTATTTCCTTATTTTAAGGACCTTTCAATATTTGTTCCACCAATATATATAAAGGATGACTATTTGGTATTTTCAATCTTAACTCTTGGTTATGACATGAGCCAAACTATAACAGATTTCTGAACTGCTGCCTACATTACATGTGGTTTCTCAATCTGTTGTGGCCAGTACATAGGAGAAGTAAGATGACTTGATCCCTCCTTGATAGTTGGAGGTATCCATCCCTCTCGTTATACTTTGGGTGTTCTTGTTTCCATTTTGCATGATACTGGCCTTTGATGATGAATTTGGCTCCGTTGTAGCTGACCAGATGGTTCTCTTGTGGTAATCTCCCTCCCTCTTCAGTTAATTTGTCTGCGCGTTCGTTTCCATGTATATTACAGTGTGATGGTATCCACTGGGTGACCACTCTCTGAAAGTTATTGCACAGTTGGTCTAGGGTTGTTCTCAAGTCATCTAGCTCACTGTTCCTTGGGGTTTTTACAGCTGTTAGGACTGACGTGTACCCATCTGTGAAGGACACAACTAATTTTACAGACAAACCGCCATGTAATTATACAAGTATACACAAAACTTACATTTTTATAAATCTGAGCCAAGCGGGAACCAAGGTAAAAAATGGATGACAATATTCCTATAACATATCCAACAACGCTGACTTTGTCCTGTCAAGAAAATATGATCACATGTTTTTATAATGAAAAAAAAAAAAAAACACAATTTAAGTTACCTTCATTATCTCTGTTAAGATCAAGAAAACGCTTGAATAATAACTCGAATAAATATGCTATGTAGATGAAGTAAAGTTCGCTACGAACACATTACAGAACAGGTGTACTACTTGCCCATCTTTTTTCCTCAATCACTGACTGATGATGCAATCAATGACCATTAAGTGTAAAATGTTGCAATCCACAGTTTATGATAATCCTTCAAAAGCTGTCTCGGGCCTGCTCTCTCCCCCCCCCCCCCCCAAATTTCATTTCTGCCTCCAGGATTCATAGCTAATTGATTATTTCTTAACCTTTAACCTTCCTTTGCCCTTCAATCTTGAGCCCAGCACAGCAGTACTGATGATGGTGTTGGATACCTTTTCAGCTGACATGACCCAAATTCCAGTATTTGTCATTGTGTTAACATTTCTTGGTGATCTTTTCTACAGTATTTGTCATTGTGTTAACATTTCTTGGTGATCTTTTCTACAGTATTTGTCATTGTGTTAACATTTCTTGGTTACACACAGCAAATATTTTTTGGTGATTTTTTCTATTAGCAAAAGCGTTTTTTTTTTAAATTTGCCATCTTCATATTCTTTTCTTGTTGGCCTTGGAATAATCCATTGATTATGATCAATGCTAACAGCAAGTTCCAATATCTTTCTCTTTAGCCCAACTCATCCGACTCTGTCACTAATATTTTTAAGACTGGGTTTGTCATCCCCCTTCAATCTTGATTCTATTTGACAGGTCAGGTTGCCTATTTTCAGAACCTCCATGTGGGGTAGTGAAGGGTCTATGACAACTCTGCTGACCCTGCATCTGGCAGTCAACTATTAGTCATGGATTGCTTTCACACCAGAACTGTTTAAAAGGATATTAGATGTGAAATTGGCTATAAACATAATTGCAAATGCTTTTGTTTGTATGCACATGCCAGCTTTATATCTCAAGCAATGTATGGAGAGACTGAATTTTGCATGAATAGCACTTTTTCTTATCTTTCTCACCAGTAGCTGTGTACTCAGTTGTCCTTTGTAATACGGGCAGAGACATCATAGATACTCTCATTTTTTTTTTATTGCTGTGAGTCTTGACATTTTTGGGTAAATTTTTCTATCAATTTTTCCCTAGATGAAGATGATGGGGAAGACATGGAATGATCTTAAAAGAACAGCAAGAAACAGAACGGCTTGGAAAGTGTTTGTTGAAGACCTATGCTCCACAGGGAGTTGAAAGGTAGAAGAGAAGAGTGGTCAAAAAAAACAATCTTAACTACTGTAAAAAAAAAATATAATAATTTGTGAACCACCAAATTAAGAGGTGAGGTTGTTGCCTAAAATTTCAAAACCGCTAGCATATAAGCACATTAATAATTTACTTTCACATAAAAATAGAGAATCAAACATATAAATAAGCATTAATGTGATTACTTACATGCCAAAATAGAGATCCTGTATCTCTGAGCATATCCTTTCCTAGATTATGATCCATTTGTTTGACTGACAGCAATGATCTCGACAAGCGTCCATCAAAAGTGTGATGATGTTCACTGAAAGCTGCTGTTTCTAAAGATGGTGAAGCTAAATAATCACAGATGCCATGGGAGAAGACGGCGATGCCCATTAAACACAAAATAAGTCTTGGAGTAGGGTCTGCTGCAGCTGTAAGAAAACAGTAAACAAAGGACCAGTGTCAAGCATGTAAAGATATTAATATTGTTCTGACTTGTTTCTAAAAAATGGCATGTGAAGCATGCTGCCACCGCTGTTGTCATATCCTTCGCTGGAAGCAAGGAATCAATATACATTTATGTATCTACCTTTACTTTCAGTGAATTTTGCTATATAGGATCTTAAAAAACACTCGCAATATTTGAGATGATGTTGCATCGTTCGTTTATGTAGAATTATCAGACATCAAGTCAGAGCTTCTCAGACAGATTTTGTAGACAAAATTAAATCATTGCTGCTCAAAATGAAGTTTACATAAATCAGCTTTCTATGGAACAATCACAGCAACCTTAATATAACTTTTTTTTCAGATAATGTAAATCTTGGGGAAAATAACCACCTTAACATAAAAGTGAAGATTTATGGTATAGAAAATGAAACCACAATATATTATAATAATTTACCTATTTGTCTTCCCCTATTACAAGCTTAGATTAGAGAAATTAAATTAGAGAAATCACCAATCAACCACTAGTATCATCAGTAATTGAGAAAAGACGTTGGACATGTGATGAGAAGAGATAATAACCAAATTGCAAAGCAAGCCCTCATGTGGGAAACAGCAGGTGGGAGGAAAAGAGGCTGACCCAGAGAGACACTGAGAACAAGAGAGGCAAAAACAGCAGGAATCGGCTCCCTCAATGAGATCGAGTTGCTTTCACAGAACAGAGACAAATGGCAAGATTTGATAAAAGATCTTTTCAAAGATTAAGACTGCTAGAAAGAAAATTTAGATAGATTAGATAGATATATTACAAGCTTTACCACAACTTAGCATATATCTCTATGTCTATCCTCATTCAGTGTTAAATTTGGCTGTTTCATATTGTCTGAGTCCATCTTGTTTTAAGTTGGTTTGATTAAAAATATCTGTATTAAGGACTATTAAGGCATTAATTCTTGAGATGCTCACGTGATCTACTATTTCAGATTTTCTTGGAGATACAACATTCTAATAACTTAAGCCTTACATAACCAAAATTGTACAGAGTAACATCATTCATCGTGCCTGCATATCTGAGCACAAAATAAATGAAGCCAAAAGATTCACCACCACGTAAAATGCATCTAGATTGATAATTTCTGACAAGTGTTTTGTTTGTAGAGGACTTAATATACAGTTTTTAACCACACAAAAATGGAGGAGCACTCTGCAAAGATGTATTATCACTGACCTAAAGTTGTTAAAATTGTCTGCAATAGACTGTTCTGGTACCATACACCTTAACATGAAAATAGAAATACTATTACACTCATAAAATACCTGTATTAAGTACCATGTTTGCTGTCATAGGTGATGTCTGCCTGCACCTATCCATGAAATGACAATGGTTGAAGCTAAAGCTTATGCATCCCCTCAACATTTGAAGAAGTGCAACAGAAGTTAGAAACGAAAAAGTTAACAGTACACCTTTCACCTATTACCTCTGAGTTCTTGTGTTCTTTTTCTCTTTCTGCGAAGGAGGAATATACTGTACTGACTCAACATTACAACGTCTGTAAATACAAAATAGCTGGCTAGGTAGATCTGAAATAAATATTTCATAGACTACAAGTTAAACATTTGATAAATCAAACATCTTCATATAAACAAAAGTAGAAAGTAAGGGACAGCAATTTTAACTTAGGTGCATCTGAAATAGTTAACAGCAGACGCAAATTTTAATGTTCATTTTCAAGTTGAAGATAGAGTATAATTAATGATAAGCTGACAAGAGGGCAATACTACTTAAGATGAGACATCAACAGATGGAGAAATAGCTGTTTTTTGAAGCACTAAAACTAAGAGTTATAGAGCTTCATATCTGCACACTTGCTTGTATGGTTCAGAAACATGGACACTAAATAAAAATCTAGCTATCTATTGTCCTTTCGAGCCGAAGATGGCACATAGGGCAGAACCACAATCTTAAAAACAGAAACCTTGCATGCCAAAATGTCACATATTGCAGAGATTACTGCTTCCAAAATCTATGGCTCTGTTTCCATAACAATACTTTTTACAGTGACAGCTTGTCACGCCATCGATCAACCTCCTTAGTCGCCTCTTACGACATCTAAATAAAAATACAGGAATAAAAATTAGGACCTTTGAAGTCTGAATTATAAAAGAATTGGAAGAATTAGTGGAAATATAAGAAAACAGATAATAAAGTTTTTTAAAAAAGCTAAAAATAAAGAAAAAATCTACATGGCACAATCTGAATTAAACGAATCAAACTTTTTGGACACAAGGAGATAGAACAATATATTGAAGTCATCTAAGAAGAGAAAATACAAAGTAAATAAGTAAATGAGGCTGAGGTAGACAAAGACTAACATTGACTGATAAGATACAGAATAAAATTGTACTCCATGATGTAGAGATGGTACAAGATGATGATGAATTATATTCATGTTGTTTATTTTGTTTCCAATTAAGGAACTCAATTGTGGCACAGTTTGAGTCTTGTTTATGATAAAATTATATTGATTTATTTTGTGGAGGGGCACAGAAAGTAATAAAATGCTTAGTACCCCAACGTAATTACAATACAAGACCAGAGTCCCTAACTACCTTGAGTACACATATAAGAACATAGGTTAGTGCGGAAAAAGGTATGAGTTACAGAGGAAAGAGCAATACGATTTTTAAATCTTTTCAGATTGACTAATGTGACAATGAATTTTGTTTATTTCTCATCAATAGCATTAGCCGTGCTGAAGTCGGATTTGTTGGGCCGAAAGGCGCAAATATAACGGTTATACTGCAAACCACAACACAACGCAGACACGTCCACTACGTCCTTGTAAGGGCGGATGATGAAGAGGAATATTCTGGTCTACCACGATACTCTAGAATACTTTAGCCATCTGGCGAATGCAACCAACCGAATAACATTAGTCTTAATAGGTTTCAAGCATTCAAAATGTGTTAGCAAACTGAAACTCTAAACTTACATTTTAGCATAAGAGCTATCACAATGTAAAACAAAACTGAATTGACAACAACAAAATGGGTTGTTGTGCCCGGATTTGTGACTAAGAACCATCCAGACCCTACTCTATCTCTTCACTATACATCTAGAAACAGACTAACCAATCTACTTTGACCTAGCAAGTAGGAATAGAGGAGGGAAGGCAATTCAGTACTAAATGTCATGCTGAATGCAGTCAGATGTGTTGGGCTGGAAGTTACAACAGAACACAACATATCTACATCCACTTTACATCCTTTTAAGAATGGATGGCTTTGAGGACAATCAATTCCTTTAGTAGTCATCGAGTGAATGCCAGAAAGAAAGAGATGAGCAAGATTGACAACCAATTAATGAGATAAAAGTATATAAAAACAAATGGAAAACCAAATGAACAACCAAATGAACAGTGGTTATTACAGCTAGTTTTCTTTTTGCTCATTGGTCAGAAATATTTGTGCAGATACCTGAAGTTTTAGCTGGCTTGTCAAAATAGCACCTGTCAAATTTGTGACATCACCTCCAGCCCATTGAAACAGCAGCAGAAAAGAAACACCAGCAAGCCCATCAATGTTTCTGAAATTCTTGATCATCTGCCTGCAGGGCATAAAGTTTAACTTCATTACCAGCTTTGTAACCTAAACATTATCTAAATAAATATAATATTTAATAAATTAAATTATGAGTGTCAAATGTTTCGAATCTTTCATAAAAATATACATTTATTTGATCAAAAACTATTTAGTAGTAGTAGCCTCCATCAGTCATAGTTGACTATGGATTTTTCAGCGCCCCTAGAAATGTTATTTTTTCCTTTCTTTTCTTTCGCCGTGTATTCTCTTTTTCTATGAATCTGTCTGCTTCTTCTTTGAGGTGAACCTTCAGAGTGTGTTTCCAGAGATTTCGGTCTGCAGCTATGTCTTCCCATGCTGCAGGGTTTATGTTCAGATTCTTCATGTCAAAAACTATTTACGCACAAACAAATGAAAATAAGTATGAAAATTAGGAAAGTCGGCTTTAATGAAATGTACAGTACACACAAAATAAGATACATTTAATTGATCAAAACACCCATATCTTCTACCTTTTTACCCCCAAAACACCAATACACAAAGATTAAAATATAAAAAATAAGCAAAAGCATTGTATTTAATCAAAATTATCAATACCATACATAGATGTGTACGAAGGACTGCTTAAAAATATTTAGCATGCCACATGATCTAACTATCTGTAGAGGCCATCTAGAGGGAATAGTGGGTCTAGTTACTTGTAATATATAGATTTTGGTACAGACCACTGCATGTGATAGAGGCTTGATGGCTGCGTGGTTAGTGAGTTTGCGACTGATCAGATGGGTACAAGTTCAATTTCCAGATTTGTCAATTTTTCTTTTGACCAACCAGGCTTTGGAGTTTACCAAACCTCTAAAAATAGGTATCAGGGGTTTTTAAAGGGCATGTAAGGGTGGATTGATTCTGACCACATGTAAGGGCGGTTTGATTCCGACCACATGTAAGGATGGTTTGATTCCGACCACATGTAAGGGTGGTTTGATTCCGACCACATGTAAGGGTGGTTTGATTCCGGCCACATGTAAGGGTGGATTGATTCTGACCACATGTAAGGGCGGTTTGATTCCGACCACATGTAAGGGTGGTTTGATTCTGACCACATTACCCAAAAAATAGCATTGGCCATTACAAAATATGGGCATTAACACCATATTCGCGTTTAGGTGTAAAAAGGAAAATTTATTGACTTTACTTTTCTTCTTCTTCTACCTTTTCAGCTCCCAGTGGAGCATAGGTCTTCAACAAACACTTTCTAAGTCGTTCTGTTTTTTTGCCATTCTTTTAAGATCATTCCATGTCTTCCCCATCATCTTCATCTCTGCTTCTATCTGTCTTCTCCAAGAATTCCTTGGTCTTCCTCTTTGTCTTTTCCCCTGGGGATTCCAAAAAAGGGCCTGTTGTGTAATACTCTCAGTTGGTTTCCGTAGTGTGTGTCCTATCCAGCGCCATCGTCTTCGCTGTATCTCTTTATCCACTAGTATTTGACTGGTACATTTCCATAATTCTATGTTAGTGATTTTGTCCTGCTATTTCCATCCTTTTATTCTGCATAAGCATCCATAAATGAAAGTCTGTATCTTCGTGATTGTCAATTTTGTTGTTCTCCATGTTTCACAGCCATATAATAGGACCGCCTTAACATTTGAGTTGAAAATTTTTATTTTTGTATTTAACCTAATTTCTTCGGATTTCCATATGTTTCCCAGTGCAATGAAAGCTCTTCTTGCTTTTGATATCCTTATTTTGGTATCATTTTCTGTTCCTCCCTCTTTATCTATATTACTGCCCAGATATATGTAAGATTGTACATCTAATAGAGGTATTTCTCCTAGTTTTATTTGGTTATTGCCAACTGTTTATATTCTCATAATGTTGGTCTTATCTCTATTAATCTTCAGTCCTAGCTGTTGTGATCTCTCATCAAGTATGCTCATTTTATCCTGCATCTGTTGATGGCTGTGTGATAGGAGAGCTATGTCATCAGCAAAGTCTAAATCATCAAGTTGTTTGGTCAGTGACCACTGGATTCCATTTCTGTTTTTTTGAGTTATTTTCACAATCCAATCTATGGCCAGTAGAAAGAGAAATGGAGACAGAAGGCATCCCTGCCTTACTCCTGTTCTTATTTCAAATGCTTCTGTAAGCTGTCCTTCATGCACCACACCACATTTCGTTCCTTCATATATTGTTTTTATCAGGTTAATAAACTTTATGGGGATTCCGTAATGACTCAACAACTTCCAAAGCATTCTTCTGTCTAAACTATCAAATGCCTTTTCGTAATCTATGAATCCAATATAAAGTGGGGATTTTAGTTCTAAACTTTGTTCAACTATTATACATAAAGTAGTTATTTGATCAGCACATGATCTGTTCTTCCTAAAACCTGCTTGTTCATCTCTCAGATGTTTCTCTATGGCCTCTTTTAGTCTCTCCAAAATGATTCTGCTTAATATTTTTCCTGGCACTGATAGTAGCATAATTCCCCTATAATTTGTGCACTCCTGTAAACTTCCTTTCTTTGTTAGTTTGATCATATAACCTTCTTTCCAATCTTTAAGTATTTCTTCCCTCTCCCAAATTTTATCTAATTGATTATGTAGCACTACCCGTGCGCTGCCGGGGCCCGAAAGGGGTGTAAAGAATAGAGCGCTGTACCCTACCAGGTATGTTCGTAAGAGGTGAGAAAGGAGGGTTGGGCATGGGACTGGCTATCCCATACTGTAAAAAAAATAAGCTGAAAAAACTTCACAAACATGGACAAGTCAAAGAGAGAAAAGTAAATCCGCCATCCAGGAAAGAGAAGGTCTCTCTGTCTAAGAGACATATGACGCAAGCCGGAAAAAACCGTAAAGAGTCCAGGTTGTCGACTCACCCTTTGTCTACCAGGAAATCCTCCAGAATTGGCACCTGGAATGTTCATACTCTAAACGAACAAGGAAAAGCTGCACAGGTAGCAGCAGAAATGACAAACTACAAGATAGACTTTACTTATGGTATGCGATAATTAGTTATGACTTCACAGTTGATTTAACCAGCATGATTCATTAATAAAAAAAGAATTAAGTGAAAAAAGCTCACTGCAACAAATGATGTTGTAATAACCTACAAGAAGAAAATGTGATTGTGTAAACAAATTAATTATTTTAAGAATGTGCAACAAGAATATTCTAGTACAATATTTTATTACATAAAAATATCACCAACATAAATTTTCAGGTCTCAACATAAATATAATAATAAAAAAAAGCATTAATGGCATCATCATCGAGTGCCATCTCCACATAGAAGGCTGGCTACCATGGAGCGCCATTCTGCCCTGTCTCTTGCTTTGATGGTGCAGGTTGTCCATCTTTTGATATTACTTGTCCATGTTAGTCTTGGTCTGCCTTTGTCTCTTTTACCTTGTATTTTCCCCTCCAGGATTACTTTTAGTAGGCTGTTGTGTCTTTTAACATGGCCCAAAAATCGCATTTATCTTGTTTGAATTGTGTTTAGTAGATCTCTTTTCACTTTTAGTTGTTTTAAGACTTCATCGTTTGTTTTCTTTTCCTGCCATCCAATAATGGCATACCAAATTAAAAGTCAAGAAATTGGTTAACCGTAACCTACAATACCTGTCTGTGACTAACGTGTTTACAACACTAGTAAATATTACTACCACTTAATTGTAACATTCGTAACTGTAAAAAGTGTTTTCTTTAAATTTTTGACACACAAATGTGTTTACACTAGGAGAGTTATGGGGAACTCGGATTTCCTGTCTCAGGTTAATTTATGACCTGAATTTGACAGCAGGGATTGGACATGTTACAATATTTATCGGTACAGATGCATCAAGTCCACCAGATCATTTAAAATAAGCCTCATTTTATTGGTTAATATAAATAGCTGCAATAAGAAAGTTACTTACGGTATACTCACAAACATCCATAAGACCAAAGAGATAAGGCCCAAGTAAGCTGATACTTGTTCTTGAGTGGAGCTTACACAGTCACCTAAAACTATCCAAATCCAATGAATACCAAAAGGACAAATCGTAATGTTGCTGGCATTATGTCCTTGACCGTTGTCTGCTGAAAACAGTGGCCCAAATCGAAAATATGGTGCCATTTATATATTTTTTTTAAAACTGGTGTAGCTGAATAGTTCAAAATTTTGTCACTGTAAACAAACAATAAACAGTGGTAGTTAGCAGATTTGAAAATCTGAAATTAGAAAATTAATGAAACAGTGAGCAGCATATTTTATCATAAAAAAAGTAAAGTACCTCGTCACGCTAAGTGGCGTATGGTGTTAGTGACCATAATATTTTACAGACTTTCGGCACACGATTTTTGGGGTAATGTGGTCGGTATTTCGCCTGCGCTGCTTTACTTTCCCAGAAAAAAATCTGGTACCCATTTAAGGCTGGGTGAACCTGGAAGTCCTCAATCAGGATCGAACTCGACCTCTTTTCCTTTGTAGTCAAGTTCACTAATCACTGAGCTATCACCGCTATGTTTTATCATAACAAGACATAAAGTTCAAAGATACTTACTTACCAGTAAAAAAAACATAAGCATAAACACCAATGTTTTACAAATTTAAAGTAGAAATGAGTGAAAAAAGATGTGTGAAGAAAGCTGTTGAACGATAACAAGGGACAGAATAATAAGAATAGGGATCATAAGAATATATCTCTTCTACCTTTTAGCTCCCAGTGGAGCATAGGTCTTCAACAAACACTTTCCAAGTCGTTCTGTTTTTTGCAATTCTTTTAAGATCATTCCATGTCTTCCCCATCATCTTCATCTCTGCTTCAATCTGTCTTCTCCAAGAATTCCTTGGTCTTCCTCTTTGTCTTTTCCCCTGGGGATTCCAAAAAAGGGCCTGTTGTGTAATACTCTCAGTTGGTTTCCGTAGTGTGTGTCCTATCCATCGCCATCGTCTTCGCTGTATTTCTTTATCCACTGGTATTTGACCGGTACATTTCCATAATTCCACGTTTGTGACTTTGTCCTGCCATTTCCATCCCTTTATTCTGCGCAAGCATCCATTAATGAAAGTCTGTACCTTCGTGATTGTCAATTTTGTTATTCTCCATGTTTCACAGCCATATAATAGAACCGACTTAACATTGGAGTTGAAAATTTGTATTTTTGTATTTAGCCTAATTTCTTTGGATTTCCATATGTTTCCCAGTGCAATGAAAGCTCCTCTTGCTTTTGATATCCTTATTTTGGTATCGTTTTCTGTTCCTCCCTCTTTATCTATATTACTGCCCAGATATATATAAGATTGTACGTCTGGTAGAGGTATTTCTCCTAGTTTTATTTGGTTATTGCCAACTGCATTAATTCTCATAATGTTGGTCTTATCTCTATTAATCTTTAGTCCTAGCTGTTGTGATCTCTCATCTAATATACTCATTTTATCTTGCATCTGTTGGTGGCTGTGTGATAGGAGAGCTATGTCATCAGCAAAGTCTAAATCATCAAGTTGTTTGGTCAGTGACCACTGGATCCCATTTCTGTTGTTTTGAATTATTTTCATAATCCAATCTATGGCCAGTAGAAAGAGAAATGGAGACAGAAGGCATCCTTGCCTTACTCCTGTTCTTATTTCAAATGCTTCTGTAAGCTGTCCTTCATGCACCACACTACATTTTGTTCCTTCATACATTGTTTTTATCAGGTTAATAAACTTTATGGGGATTCCATAATGACTCAGCAACTTCCAAAGCATTCTTCTGTCTAAACTATCAAATGCCTTTTCGTAATCTATGAATCCAATATAAAGTGGGGATTTTAGTTCTAAACTTTGTTCAACTATTATACGTAGAGTAGTTATTTGATCAGCACATGATCTGTTCTTCCTAAAACCTGCTTGTTCATCTCTCAAGTGTTTCTCTATAGCCTCTTTTAGTCTCTCCAGAATGATTCTGCCTAATATTTTTCCTGGCACTGATAGTAGCATAATTCCCCTATAATTTGTGCACTCCTGTAAACTTCCTTTCTTTGGTAGTTTGATCATATAACCTTCTCTCCAGTCTTTAGGTATTTCTTCCCTCTCCCAAATTTTATCCAATAGATTATGTAACATCTTGGTAGAGGTGATAATATCTGCTTTGATGGCTTCCGAAGGAATTTCATCTGGTCCTGTGGCTTTACCATCTTTTAATAGTTTGATGGCTTTCATTATTTCTTCTTTGCTTGGTTTTCCGCAGTTAACGTGTAATTCTTCTTCTGCTGGTAGTATATCTGGAGGATTATTTGAGCCAGGTCTGTTCAAAAGTTCTTCAAAGTGCTCCTTCCATCTCTCCATTTGCTCCTTTATATTACTAAGCAGATTTCCTTTCTTATCTTTGATAAAGGCGTTGATCTGTTTGTATTTTCCACCTAATTTCTTTGTGCTGTTGTACAGTTCTTTCATATTCCCTTTATTTGCTGCTTCTTCTGCCTCTTTAGCTAATTCATCTATATATTTCCTCTTATCCCTTTTAATGCATCTTCTCACTTCTCTGTTCACCTCTGTGTAAGCTTCCTGTGTCTCGGCTTTATTACTTCTTGTTTTGCTTTTATTTATGTCTGCTTTCTTGTTCTTTCTTTCTTTAATTTTATCCAGGGTCTCTGCTGTCATCCATGCCTTATTCTGGCGTTCTCTTTTCCCCAGTGTTTCTTCGCATGTCTCTTTCCATATATTTTTTACCTGTTTCCAATGATCTTCTATATTTATTGTATTTTCTAGTTGTTGGAGGACTTGGTATTTGTTTGATATTGTGACTGCGAATTTATCTTTAATTCCTTGTTCTTTAAGAAACCCTACATTGAAATACTTTCTGCCCTTATTCGTTGTAGTATACCTTTTTAATTTAATTTTAAGTTTGGCTAACAGAAGATGATGATCAGAAGCTATATCTGCCCCTCTATATACTTTTACATCCTGTAAGGATGACTTAAACTTATTATTAATACATATGTGATCAATTTGATTTTCCGTTCTATGATCTGGTGACACCCATGTAGCTTTGTGTATTCTTTTATGTTGGAATATTGTTCCTCCTAGGCTCATTTGATTAAGGGCGCAGAAATTCACAAATATCTCTCCATTCTCGTTTATATCTCCAAGTCCATGTTTTCCCATAATCTCTTCAAAGCCTCTGTTGTCTGATCCTACCTTAGCATTTAGGTCTCCCATCAAGATTATAATATCCTTGACTCGTCTTGCATCCATCTGGCATTGTAGCTGTTTATAAAAATCATCTTTAACTGAGTCATCTTTATCGTTGGTTGGTGCATAGCATTGTATAATGTGTAATTTTATTTTGTTTTTGGTTGTTCTAAATGTTGCTCTCACCAGTCTTGGTCCCACTGCCTCCCATTCTATTAGTGTCTTCTGTGCATTCTTTGATAGCATTATAGCTACCCCTTCGCTATGTTGTGCTCCTGATTCCTGGTGTCCTGATGATAAAATCATATCCCCTGTATTCAATTTTATTCTTTCCGCTCCCAGCCATCTTGTTTCACACATTCCCAGAATATCTATCTTGTAGTTGGTCATTTCTGCTGCCACTTGTGCCGCTTTTCCCTGTTCGTTAAGTGTACGAACATTCCAGGTGCCAATTCTGGATGATTTCCTGGTAGACAAAGGGTGAGTCAGCAACCCGGACTCCTTATGGCTTTCTCCGGATTGCGTCATACGTCTCTTAGACAGAGAGCCCCTCTCTTTCCTGGTTGACGGATTTACTTTATCTTTCTTTGACTTGTTCATGTTTGTGAAGTTTTTTCGGCTTATTTTTTTACAGTATGGGATAGCCAGTCCCATGCCTAACCCTCCTTTCTCGCCTCTTACGAACATGCCTGGTAGGGTACAGCGCCGCTATTCTTTACTCCCCTTTCGGGCCCCGGCAGCGCACGGGCGATATAAGAATATATAGCACACACTAAATCTTTAACATACAAGGTGAAGGTGTATATCAGCACCAGAGCTAAAAGTGGTCAATGATCCACAGCTGATTGTTTACCATAGGATTGGCATACCTGAACTATCTAGATCCTACTCGGCCTCTTCGTCTTGTCGCTACAAACAGGCTAACCAATCTATTCTAGTCTAGTGATTATGGATTCTGATGAACAGTAACGCAATACTTCAAAAATGCCAGGTTTGAAGTTGGATGTGTTGGGTGAAAGGGTGCAAATATCACAGCTTTGGTGCAAATTAAACTACAACACATCTCCACTCACTTTACATTCTTTTAAGGGTGGATGATTAAGATGACTATTAATTCCTCAGTAGTCGTTGGGTGAATGCCAGAAAGAGAAAACAACATTCAGAGACAATCACTGACATTGTCAACCAATGAGAATGTTATAATTCACAAAGGATATATATATAAGAAAAGAAAAAAGAAACAAATTCCAAGTTATAATAAATGGAGAGACAGAGTGTCAAGTAAACTCATTATAGTATCAAATGACAACGGCTGAGTCTGCCAGTGAAGCAAGAACTAGAACTTTCTATCTCCAACAGATAAAGGGATTTACAAGAGAATGAAGAAGAAAAAAATCCATCAAATCTGATGAAACTACTACTACTGAAAACAATGCCAAAAGTATCACAAAGTATCAGTACATTGGATTTGTAGTGCATGTGAAAGCTGGAAAACATAAAAAATGACTGAGAAAAAAGTGAACGGTTATGAAAACAAATGCCTAAGAAAAGTACTCTATGCACAATGGAATGAATTCAAGACTAATATTGAAATAAAAGAAATGGTCATGCAACCAAAGATCTCATCTACAATAAAGGAAAGAAGATGGACGTATGTTGGACATGTGATGAGAAGAGAGACAACAAGAGAATTCCAAAATAGGCTCTTCTATGGGAAACATCAGGATACAGAAAAAGAGGAAGACCTAAAGAGACTCTAAAAAGAACACTTATAAGAGAAGCAAAATTGGCAGGTGACTCAGATAAGATTGAACATCTCGCCCAGAATAAGATGGATGGCGAAAAAAACACTACAAGCCATATGTAACGTCTAACGATGTGGGAAGGATCAAGATAAATACTATTATAACTAACACTGCTAAATGAGTCTATCTCTTACTCTACTGTAATTAATTATATATATTTATAAAATATCATCATTTAAATTCACTGTATGTATTGTATACATTAGTATCAGTTTTGTAAGTATAAACTCATCATTGTCATAGATTGACTTGTCCATCTTTTGATGTTACTCGTCCATGTTAGTCTTGGTCTGCCTCTTTTACCTTGTATTTTCCCTTCCAATATTACATTTAGTAGGCTATTGTGTCTTTTAACATGTCCCAAAAATTTCATTTGTCTTGTCTTAATTGTATTTAGTAGTTCTCTTTTTATTTTTAGTTGTTTTAAAACTTCATCGTTTGTTTTCTTTTCTTTCCATCCAATTCTACCTATTCTTCTGTAAATCCACATTTCAAAGGCTTCAATTTTTCTGTTCTGTTTTTTTTTTATCTAATGTCCATGTTTCTGCACCATACAGGAATATTGAGAAGATGTAACATTTTGGTATTCTTAGTTTCAGCCCTGGTGTTATTTGTTTTGATGTTAGTATATTTTTCATGACATTAAAATTACTTTTTTTTTGCCATACCTATTCTTTTGTTTATTTCAATTGTACATTTTCCATCATTGGTTATAGTAGGATCCAAGGTAGTTGTAGCTCTGAACTGTCTCCAGATGTATTCCTTCAACTTTGATATTTATTTGTAGGTTTTGAGAATTTTCTTTCTTTATGATCATAGTTTTAGTCTTTTTGATATTCATATCTAGTCCATATTTATTGCTTGTTATGTTTATTAAATAAAGCATTTGTTGTAGATCTTTAGGATTTTCTGCTAGTAGAACAGTATCATCAGCATATCTTAGGTTATTGATTATCTTTCCATTAATGTTGAGGCCTGGCATCTCTGAGATGTTTTTAAAGATTTGCTCAGGGTATAGATTGAACAAGCTTGGTGATAGGATCCATCCCTGTCTTACTCCTCTTTTTATATCCATGGGTGTAGAGTGCTCCTTGTTATATTTTGTTATTGCTGTTTGCTCCCAGTACAAATTACATATTAGTCGTATAATAAACTATAGCAAATAATTCATTTCAGAAGTAAATATTATTAATATATGCTCAATGGATCATGGACAGATAATTCCATTCATTAATTAATTCTTAACATTAACAATGTGAATTATTACAAACATAATAATAACTTACTAGTAACTAGTGGATAACAGCAAATGGTAAATAAAACTAAATAAAAGTGAGAGTTCTGAAAAAGAAAAGTAAAACTACTAAAACAATATTTTATTGTACAATTATAATATCATATTATGATGTAAAAACTCAAGGCAGTAATTAATCCTAGATTATGATACCGTAGAAAAATTTACCGCATCACAACACAAATTCCCCAAAATGTGACATTTTCCCCGTGTTCAAACATTACCCCCCTCCATTGCTTCATGTACCTTCTTAATTGCCCCTTTCAGTGACCTCTGAGTGTTTAATTTGTTTCCATTGCTGTTGGAGATTTTTTTGTTTGATTGTAAGTGAGGCAATTAATGCTGTTTAATGAGGGGGGAAAAAAGTCACAAATTTTCAAGAAATTGGCTGTTTTTCCTTTTTTTTTCGATGTGACCAGGGAAATTTCCTGGTCATCGGCAGACATCAAACAACCCTTTGTGACTCAGGAAACACAGCGAATAATGCAATGCAGTCACTGAACACACTGAAGACTTATGGTGACTGTACCGATAGACATTGTAACATGTCCAGTCCATGGGGTGAAACTCAGGCCATAAATCAACCTGAGTCAGGAACTTTGAGTACTCATGTTTTGCCTAGTGTGAACAGGACTGTGTCAAGAGTTCAGAGAAATTACTATTTTTTGAGCACTTAATGTTACATTTAACTGGAAGAGTTACATAGGCATTGTAATCTAGTGTTAAATTAAGTAACTTACTTACTCTACACCCTAACTCTCAGAAGAAGGCACCCTGAAGTTAAAAGCCTAAACTAGGCTAAACTTAAACTAAACAACTAAGGAAAAAAAATTATTTGATTTTTAAAATTAATAATATAATTATATATCATTTATAATAATACAAAAACACCATTTGTCATGTTGACTCTTCTACGAGTACTTCTATTCTACAAGCTCCCATGAGTTCTAAAATTTTTAACACACTGTTGTTAATTAACTTACAAAGTTACTACAGTTAACATAGTAGTCACTTAACTACAGTCTAAGTCCGACTTTAAAACTTCAAAAAGAATTCTGACAATCCAGGTACATTAACATAGTATCATGTCACGTACTCCTAACTCAACCTGGGGGTAATCGAGTAATCCTGTCAAAAAATGTCTTTAAATTTCAAATAAATCAAATAAGAACAATCACTCACATCTCATTGAAACTGAATTAGGTGCTGCTTTAAAGTATTAAGTAAGTCACGACGATGGTAAGTATAATAAGTAGTAACTACTCCTCAGTGTCTATGAGTCACATTTGAGTACTATAGTAATAGTACTATACTATAAAATATTAAGTTGTAAATTACACACAGAGTAGAGTTGATTGGGTACTGAGCTGTGTAAAATAATGAACGTAATTTGGTAATTTGACTAAACACTCAATCTTTACCAAATTAACTAACTATATACTATACTATACTAAAATACTTATATATACTATACTATATATCTCAGAACTGGTGTACACTCATCATCAAGATCAAGTACCAAGCCAGCTGGCGTAGGTGATCACGTCTGTCTCTCCACAACTTTTGATCACGACAGTTATTTCTGCGTAAATGACTAAATGTAAACTATTTAACTCTTAGTTAAATAACTAAACTTAAACTTTTAACTAACTTTACTTTACTACTAACCTGACAACAAACCATAAATAATAAAAGTATTGTTTATAATCAATAAAGAAACTTGATCACAAATCAAAAAGATTATCATTATTATTATTTACCTCAGTTGATGTCAAATTAGTGACCAACGAATTTCCAAACGATTACATTAGTCTTATAGTCTTAGTCGTTTATTTTGAATTTATCGGCATTTCTCTTCAACTTGAACTTCTACAATTGTTTTATTGTTCGTTCATCAACAAATCTTTGCGGAAATTACGCACGACGATAGTTTGAACGCATAATTCCCCCATTTTAATTCACACTACCTTTCTAAAACATTCACATTGTCTACTATTTCTGGAATCCTTCAGTGAATCATCACAACATGAAAGTATGAATTAAGGTGAAGCTTTAAATTAAATGTGGTATTTTAAAGAACACTACCACAACAGTTCAGAGTACGATGTTGTATTTATTGAGCAGATTAATTTTATTCCAAAAAAACTTTCACGAAGACCGTATGACCCGGAAGTAAACTCTCTCACCGAATATTACCGAAGTATCTCCATCAGGTATAGCGTAATGGCCATATTGAAAAATAAGCTGTCAATCTTTAGCCATCTTCTGTCTAGAATCGTACTTTACGTTATCGTTGCTACATAATTATTATTGTATGTTATCGGACAGCAAGGTATGGTGTTTATTTTTTATTTATCTCCAGGAGAATGTCTTCAAAAACAAGCATCTAAACCCGTCCCGGTAGAGGACTCTTATCAGAGAAATTTATGAAATGACATCAAGAGGAAACCAATCAGTATCACCTCCGGCTCAAATACCTCAACAGAGACATGTAAAGTATCCTTTTCATGATTTCAGTAATTGCAAACTCAATTTATAAGTGTTATCTATTATGTATATTGAAAGTTTAATTAATTTAGGGTCTGAAAAGTTGCTTAAAAACCTGATAGGGTCACTGCCATTTTCCGATAATGCACGTCGTGGACACCGGGAATGGTTGGAGGGAGTAATGTCCCGAAAAAAAATGTTTACACTTGTATAATTAATTATGCTCGGCAATCTTGCAATCACATGTGCATTGACATATACTTGTCTACAAATCAAACTTTAGAAGTAACTCTATATTGATCATCATAATTGTGTACATCCATGAGACTGAAAGTAAAGTATTTTAAGTTTTTAAAATAATTTTTATTTTATCTGGAAGGTGTTTCATCATCATTTACATTTTTCTGATGTAAACACTAGCTAGCAAATAATCCCTGAAGCCAGCTGATAATTAATACTTAGTATTTTTTAAATTAAGATGTATTTTATTATATTTTATAGCGTGAAATAACAGTACTATAACTATAACTCACTTGACTTTTAAAAATTACCCTTTTATAAACAAATAATAAATAATTTTTAATATGTAATGATAATTGGTGTTCAATTACATATAATTCGTCATATTAAATTTAATTTTTTTAAAATTTAATTATTTAAATATACTATCTATCTATCTATCTATTGACCTTTCGAGCCGTAACCGGCCCATAGGGCGTAGACCAAGATACACCTTCACCTATATGAATTTTTTGTTCTAGCAGTTTTCTTTTAAAGATATTTTATCAAATCTCGCCATCTGTCTCTGTTCTGTGCAAGCAGTTCTATCTCATTGAGGAGCCGATTCCTGCTGCTCTTGCCTCTCTCATCAATGTTCTTCTCAGTGTCTCCCTGGGTCTTCCTCTTTTTCTTTTACCTGTTGTTTCCCATATGAGGCTTGCTTTGCTATTCGATTATTATCTCTTCTCATCACATGTCCAACGTATGACCATCGTCTTTTCTTTATTACTGAAGATATTAGTGGTTGATTGGCGATTTCTCTAATTCCTCGTTTGTTTTGAATTCGTTCCATTCTATACCAAGTATTTTCCTTAGACATTTATTTTCGAATGCGTTCAACTTTGTTTCTATATCTCTTGTTGTTTTCCAGCTTTCACACGCATACGTAAGGGTTAAATATACTACCACATGATAATTATAAATTGTGTGACTAATTCAATTGAATATGAATTATATTTAAAAAAATTAATATTACAAATAAATTATATATTTCTAACAATTATAATTTAATATAATATATAATTAGATAGATTTATTAAAGTTTCTGTTAATTTCTTGCAAATCAAATTATCTGCAGTTTTTATTAATTATAATTACTCAGTAACTGTAACTTATGTTATATACAAATTATAATTACTCATAAACAATTCTCCATGCTGGATGAGTTAGCTGGGAGAGTGATGAGTATAGATAGATTACTACTAGACTAATAGTATTAGTCTAGTAGTAATCTATCTATACTCATCACTCTCCCAGCTAACTCATCCAGCATGGAGAATTGTTTATGAGTAATTATAATTTGTATATAACATAAGTTACAGTTACTGAGTAATTATAATTAATAAAAACTGCAATACTACTTTAGTAATCAGTACCAAGTTAATTAAGATTGCATATCTGTTATTTTTTTAAATAATTTAATTACTTTCCAATTACTTGTTTATTATTTGTTATGTTACTAAATTGTTGGTCCTATGAAATCTTTGCATGGCTGGAAAAGCATCTATGTTGTTAGACAGACATTGTGATTTAAATCTACCTACAGATAGTTCTTCTAAACTAAATACTAAATTCTAAATGTTTAATGCAGTTGAGTACCCCACCATACCTTCACCTCTTCTGTTCACAACTTCACTGACTCTAAATTAGCAGTATAGAGCTCAACAGATATATTATCACCATGGATTATCAAATACTTTTCCCATTACTCAACTAATCTGTTCACTTCCCATGGTGTGATGATTACTCTGTATTAGATCCGTAAATAGACAATAGACAATCAAAACAACAGAAAAAGTTATAGGTTATCTAAACTAGGAACAGCAGCAACATGCACTTGGTTCAACACATGCAGATGTTCCTAAGAGCAACTACCAGAGTAAGAATGGCTGAACCAATATTTAAAACCGGTCTAGTGTTAAATTATTACGTAAAACCACAAACAACCACATGACTCAGTTAGACTTAGAGAACCAAACAAAAAGAAGAGACTAAAGTTTGTTGTTTCAGCTGTGAACAGAATATAATATGTTTTTGTAATCACCCCTTGCACAAAGCAAACTGCCACTCGCTGCTTAGTGAATCAGTGCTGCTATTCTGTCAACAATCAGCACAACTGAATATAAGACTGCACTTTTGTATGAAAAGACAGGACTATTAAGAACAACCTGCTCACAGCTGAAAAGGTTGAAGTCAATACAGGTCTCTCTTAGAACACAATTCAGTTCCTAGTCTCTAGGGACTTTTTCAGAGGTAACAGCTGGTGAACGTAAAAAAAAAAAAGCTACCTACTTAATAAGTGGTTACTTTTTTTTATAATTTTGTAATTATCCTGTATGATTTTTTTTTTTTAAAATCATCCAGCATTTCAGAGGTCCTTCCATTTGTTTTTGGTGGTTTGCTCTGTTTAGTATCTTACTGAAGTCACAATATTTTTAGTTTTTTTTTTTTTTTTTATTCATGGGAGTTTGGATATACAAATAGAATGATCTGAAGAGAGAGAAGCAGTAATTTAGGATTTTAAAAAATTAAACAGCTAACATATGCAGATAAATTAAATTTGGTATTAAATTATTTTTTGGAAATTGTGCATGGAGAATTTGCACATTTTAGCTAGAATGAACGGGAAGATTATAATGGAGGTGGTACATCTTAATATGGGAATGGAGATTAGAGCTGTAACTGAGGCTGTAAGTGGCATGTTTAGCTTGGATTATTTTATAGGCAGTATATAAATTTTAGGTAATTTGAGGACAGCTGCACATTTGGGTTTGTCTTTTGATTATGTTTTGCCATTGTTCTCAATTTTTTCTATGTATTTTTCAACTGCGCTGTTGTAAGAAAGATAACCTTATTTATGATTTATGCTTACAAAAAGGGGACCTAAAGGGCTTTAAACATTTATTTAGATACACTTCACTTTGCACAGTGAATTAACTTAAGTGTAGATACTTTTGTCAATTTGCACTATTTTGCTAGGAATTTTATAGACTACTAATATATTATATTCCACATTTTCTCTTACATGGACAAGGCCTGTCACTGCTTTAATTTAAACTAAATGTATATCAATTTCACCTGTGGAGTGTTGTCATTTGTTTATGAAGCTTGACACGTGATCTATACCTTTTACAATTTCGTCATCCTTAAATTTGAGTCTTTTAAATTAATTCCCCTTTTCTTTTTGCATTGGTCACATAACAACCAATGGTCCTTGCTACTTGTGGCGTCTGTCCTGTTATGTCGACATTCTCTGCAGGGTACCACAGGTGGTCACCACTTTTCCTCTTTTTTTTACTGTCCTTTTCTGGGTTCTTACCTGTTTAACCACTTTGCAGCAGAGTCAGTTACATGCCACTGTTTATACATTTTTCTGGATCTCTCCTGATGTTGTTCACTGTCTGCCTCTTTTGATGTCAGCAGTTATTGTTTGGTCAGAATTTGTTAATAATTGTCTCTGGCAGCTTGTATGATATAATGAGACTAGGTATTTTTGCTTATTCTTTAGATTATGACAATACTGAAGTGTAAATCTCTTATATATCTTTGCATGGACAGTAAACAAACAAATGAAAAGACAATTAGAGGCCACAGAGATGGGATTTCTCAGAACGTTGAAAGTTCCCTGGACAGCTTAAAAGAGCAATGAGTAAGTTCTCAAAGAGGCCAACACAAAAAGGGAGCTCTTAAAAAACATCAGAAATAAGCAATAAACATTTTTTGGGCACATCATGAGAAGAGGAAAGTTGGAATACTTGGTTACAACTGGCAAAATAAAAGGAAAGAGAGATCGCGGGCGACAAAGAGAGAAAATATTGGATAGCTTGGTGTCATGGCAATGGTTAACAGTCAACAACAGAACTGATCCGATGCACTGTAGATAGAAGATTGTGGAGGGACATGATCACGTACGCCAACCGGTATGGCACATGATGATGATCTTTGCATGTGTGTATGAATGTTTCTTCAAATATTTAACATGGCTGATTCTGAACATCACTGATTTTGTTTACTCATTTCTGGTGTTATTATTCTCTCCATAAATGTGATGTACCATATTTCATTGGTTTGTAATATTTTCTACTTAACAAAGCAAAGGCCACTTTCATTCAGCTTTTTGGGTTTGCTACCTTATATCTCAAATGCTGTGCACGTTTGTGGCATATTTTAAGTGGCTGTTGTATCAATCCCACAATCAGTCCTTGCCCTCATCACAGTGTTAACAGATGTTGGAGTTGCATGTTTCAACTCACCCCCTTTCCTGCTGAGTTTGTATTTTCATAACATGGTATCTGAGTATGTTACAATATGGTGATATGAATAACACTTTTTAGGTTGTCTTCTCTTTTAATTTCAGATTTGCCATATGACCCTGTGACGTGCTGTAATGTACTGCAAATGTTTATCACTTATTTTAATTTTAGATACTCTCTTTTGCATGGCTTAGAAACTGATGTTTGTATAATGGTGTGTTTTAAGTGCAGTTTTGTAAAATTATATAAAAATTAGTTCCTCTTGGTCCAAAGACGTAGGGCAAATATCTCTTTATGTCCGATGGTTTGCTGCTAGGTCTTTGGTCTTTTGTTGTTTTTTTCTTTTAAACAACCCATAGTTAGGTTCTCTCTATTAATTGGTCTTTTTAGTTTATTTTTTAATCACCCCGGTATCCAGCAGATCTAGGGATTAGTGTTTCAGTGATGAGGATGTCTTGCAGTGGTGGCTTGCTTAGTATCTGTAATATTCTGTATTTTGAGCCAGAAAATATAATTATGTCTGTCTTAGTGGAAGCTCCACATCCTGGTAGTGGTCTGTGCTTATTAATAAATTGCTACGACAACCACCTTTGGTCTCTGCATCAACGGTACAACAGCATGTTTGAATTTAGTATATGTGTAAGGGGTGCATACTTTGTTTATATATGTTCTTATGTAAGGTATTCAACTGATCTGTAACAGGAGTTAAGGAAATTGAGCAATTCAAATCCCATGATGTCTATTACTGGCTTAACAGAAATGTTCAAGCAACAATTTTTAGACTGAACAGGCCACAACAGATTGAAATACCACCATTTCAATACCATAAGTATAGTTACCTGATAAATGTGACTGTGGCACTAGCAACATTGCTTTATGTCTGCTTTCATCATGCCCAATATATCATGAATAGAGAAGGCTGTTGTGGTCATCAATTGCATTATGTCAGAGCAAGCTGTACGGTGGTGTTGCCTTGAGCTGAACAAAAATACTTTCTTCAAACTTTTTAATGTTGATGTCTTTAAGTGTATGCAAAGGAAGAAGAGGAAATACTTTGTAGCACATAATCAGCAGAAACTCAACATAGCTATTAAAATCTGTTGACATATCTCATCACTACAGTTAAACAGAAAATAATTCTTGAGGCATAATGGCCCCTTTGCAGCATGATCATTTCAACATTGTATGATTAATTCTAGGCCAGAACAGTTAGCAAAAAAAAAACAAAAAAACACTGAAATATGTGATAAGTGCATAACAAGAAGTGGCTTCTGAGATAGATCATATTTTCTTTCATTTGCAAAGTTTTATATCTGAAAAGTTGTCTTTTTGATTAACTTGACTGACTTTAGCAACTCCTGTAAGGATCTGTACAAGTTTTGTATTTAATGTATTTCTGTCTATCCTGTTTGTATGTGAAGCAGACATTTGTGTACATGTGGTTTCATAGAAGATTGTGTCCTGTTCTAGTTGAATGATATCCTGTTCATTCTGGTAAAGTAGGAGGGAATCATCCTGGTGTGTGATTGATAACTAGCTCTTTCATTTTGCTTGTAGCATTAATCACTGATTTTGCATCTTGTTTTAAAAAACAGCTTCACTTGAGAGTTAGAATTGTATATTTTGTCTGCCACTGTGTTGTTGACTTCAATTTCAGAATCAAAGTTTGTAAATATTCCCCTGAACACTGATACACCATGGTGTTCAGGTTATCCTATGAAAATTATTACCCTATTTTTGTTGCATCATCTACTGATGCACTTATCGCTTGAGTGACATCCTCTATCAAACTGGGCCTGACTCTTCTTGTTTTGCTCTTTGCTAGTATTTACACCTTCACTTTTGTCATATTTAGTTGCATGTGAATCTTTTGTCCATGTGGTGCATATGTCTGGTGTTCATGCTACGGTTACTCCTGGATTATCACAAATTTGTTTGCTCAGGAACTTTTTTTTTTATGTTAAACTGCTTTTTTTTTGTCCTTTTGCTATTGGTCATTCCCTTGGTGAATAATTATGGTGGCAAATAATTTTTTTTTCCCTTTTAATACTACTCTTCTATCTGTTTTCTTTTAGAACGGCTATTCTTGTTATTTATTATATTTCTGCTATACAGGTATAGAATTCATTGCTACTATGATAGTTATGAGATACCCTATAGGATGCTCACCTATTGTGTTGGTATAAGTAAAAGTCAAGTACCCCGTCACGCCAAGTGGCGTATATGGAATATGTTGTTAGTGACCATAAATTTTACAGACACACATGATTTTTGGGGTAATGTGATCGGTACTACGTCCGTGCCGCTTTACTTTCCCAGAGAAAAAATCTGTTACCCATTAAAGGCTGGGTGAACCGGAAGCTGTCGGTTGGGATCGAACCATACCTCTTGTCCTTTGTAGTCAAGTTCACTAACCACTGAGCTATCGCGGCTCCCTATTGTGTAGGTATAGTTTGATGCATTTGTTATTGTTTACATTGCAGTCTCAGCACCAGTCCTTCCCTAGCACTTAATGTTGATCATTTATGCTGCTATCTCATGTTTCTTGTTCTGGATGATATCCTCATTCTTTAATCCTGCTTGTCATGGTGTAGGGTGTCCTGCACTATGCCAATTCAACTGTAGATAATTTTTTCTGTTGTTTTGCAGACACCGCTGGTAAAACACTGGTTAATTATCTGGATGAGATTATTATGCTTTAATTTTCTTCCTCCAGTTCTCATTTTGCTTGTATTATAGTTCGTTAGAATGTTATTGAATTTTGTTCCATGTGGGGTCTGGTGAGTGAAATAAACTAGATGTGGATATGTTTGTATTCACTACAATGCCAAAATCTTTTAGTGCCTGTAATCATCTCCATCTGTATGCCGTCAGGTCCTGCTGCTTTTCCCTTTTTTAATTGTTTTTATAGCTTTTTCCAACTCAGATTTTAAGATTTTATAGCTTGATGTACATTTTATAAACTGTTTTCTTGTCCCTTTGATCATGAAATAGTTCTGTTATATATTCCTGCCATCTATCTTTTATTACTCAAAACAACAGAAATGGAATCCAGTGGTCACTGACCAAACTTGATGGTTTAGACTTTGCTGATGACATAGCTCTCCTATCACACAGCCATCAACAGATGCAGGATAAAATGAGCATACTTGATGAGAGATCACTACAGCTAGGACTGAAGATTAATAGAGATAAGACAAACATGGGAGGGGAGGGGGTTCCACTGACTGCAACCAGGATATTGAGTTTGGTGCACAACCCCTAATAATTTGGTGGTGTTTAACTGGCCTAGAAATTAGTCCACCAGCTGATAAAATCTTGACAGCCTATAAAACTACACGACTGTCGTGATTGTTTTATTTTGTTTCTATTATTGGTGGCTTTCTGGGTGGTGGTGCTGATGACGATCTGTGATTCCTTCTTCTGAACCATAATTTTCTGTACATCTTAGTTTAACCCAAACTATTTTTTTAATGATCATCCTGTGTCTGTTCTTTTGATCAACATTTTACATTCATGTTGACTTAACTTTGTTTGCTGTAATATTGTGATTTATGGCATGTCCTCTTATTTATTGCAGCAATGCATCTACATTTCCATGTGGCAGTGGTCATATTAAAAAAAAAAATATATGTCTACTGCCACATGTTAAAAAAAATTTATTCTGTTTCAGTGCTAGTCATGGTTCATATCTTGATGTGTTTTCGTGAAGCCCTGGCTCATATCTTAATATGTTTCTCTGCTAGCCATGCTCACATCTTGGTGTGTCACTATGATAGACATGGCTCATATCTTGGTGTGTGTCATGTTAGTCACATCTCATACCTTGGTTTGTGTTCGTGTTAATCATGTCTCATATCTTAGTGTGTATCTGTTTTAGTCATATCTCATATTTTAGTGTGTCTGTGTCAGTCGTATCTCATATCTTGGTGTGTGTCAGTGTTAGTCATGCCTCATATCGTTGTGTGCATGTCAGTGTTAGTCACATCTCATATCTTTTTTGTGTGTGCATGTCTGTGTTACTCACCTCTAGTGACTTGGGCAGATGGAACGCGTTAACCTGCGAGGGCCGACCATCTAAGGGTCTTATCTCCTTATTGCAATGTATTGTTTCTTCTTCTTTTCTATTTTCACTGATACCTAAAAGGTGTCGTGGTTTATATAATTTGTCGTTCTTATGCTGCTCGAATTGTCTGAATTAGTGATTTTCCTTTGTTGTTACATGTCTCTGTCACTGCATCTATCCATCTTTTCTGGGTCTTCCTCTTGGTCTTTTTCCATGCATTCTCGAGCAGAACGCCCTTGATGGTGATTGGTAAGGATTCATTCTGACCAGGTGGCCAAACCATTTAAGTTGTTGTTGTTCTATATATTCTTGGCAGGGTTTTGTTCCTACTATTTTTCTTATGGTTTCATTTGGTATTCTATCTCTTCTTGTGTTATTTGTTACTTTTCTCAAGCAATGCATCTCACATGTATTGATCTTTCTTAAATGTGATTTAGAAAGGGTCCATGTTTGACTTTCATAGTACAAAGTTGGTATCAAAATGCTATTTATCATTTGTTGCTTAGCTGGCATAGAAATGTTTGGATGTCTTAGCAGTGGTGAAAGCTGGTATGTGACATCATTTGCTTTTTGTGTTCTCATGTCAATTTCTCTGTCTAGTTTTCCATCTTCTGTGAACATTGTGCCTAAATACTTTAATTCCTCTACTTGTTTTATTTCTTTATCTTTGATCTTGATGTTTAATGGGTGTCTTAATTTGCTTATTCTTATCATCATCATCATTGAGTGCCGTCTCCGCAACGAAGGTTGGCTACCATGGAGCGCCATTTTGCTCTATCTCTTGCTTTGATGGTGCAGGTTGTCATCGGTTGATTTGTCCATCTTTTGATGTTACTCGTCCATGTTAATCTTGGTCTGCCTCTGCCTCTTTTACCTTGTATTTTCCCCTCCAGGATCACTTTCAGTAGGCTGTTGTGTCTTTTAACATGGCCTAAGAATCGCATTTGTCTTGTTCTAATTGTGTTCAGAAGTTCTCTTTTCATTTTAGTTGTTTTAAGACTTTGTCATTTGTTTTCTTTTCCTTCCATCCAATTCTACCTATTCTTCTATATATCCACATTTCAAAGGCTTCAATTCTCTGTTCTGTTTTCTTGTCTAATGTCCATGTTTCAGCACCATATAGGAATATTGAGAAGATGTAACATTTTGCTATTCTTAGTTTTAGTTCTGGTGTTATTTGTTTTGATGTTAGTATGTCCTTCATGACATTAAAATTACTTTTTGCCATTCCTATTCTTTTGTTTATTTCAGTTGTACATTTTCCATCACTGGTTATAGTATGTCCAAGGTAGTTATAGTTCTGAACTGTCTCAAGGTCTATTCCTTCAATTTTGATATCCACTTGTGGGTTTTGAGTATTTTCTTGTTTATGATCATAGTTTTAGTCTTTTTGATATTCATATCTAGTCCATATTTTTTGCTTGTCGTGTTTATTTCATTAAGTAATTGTTGTAGGTCTTTAGGATTTTCTTCTAGTAGTACAGTATCGTCAGCATATCTTAGTTATTCTTATAGCCTCTGTTTTTGCTGTGTTAATTTTCATACTGTAGTTTGTGCAGCTTTTATCTAGAGATGTTAAATGCTGCTGTAGCAGGTTTTCATCCTCATATATTAGGCATTGGTCATCTGCGAAGAGTAGCTCGTTGATGTTGGAGTTTTCTACCTCTATGTTATTATTTGATTTGTCATTGTTGTTGGTTGTTTCCTGATTTATTTTGTCCATATATATGATGAAGAGTGTGAAGAGGAGTGGTGAGAGGACACATCCTTGTCTTACTCCTGTTGTGACCTAAAACCATTCTGACAGACCTTCCATGTTCTGACGGCACTTTGGCTGTTTTTATATAATGCTATTATATTATCTAGTAGTTAATGTATTGTTTGTTTAACCTATACTTTGTAATGTTTTCCAATGACCAATTCTGCTTGCTTTACTCGTAAGTGATCAAAATGTGATAGCAACAATCTCTGGGTTCCATAGTTTTGTTAATTTGAGATTATTTTTCCCACTTATTTATTTGTCTTTTAACATTTAATTTGAGCTTCCTCTTCCATCTAGTTTGTTCTATTTTAGCTTATTTTATTCAGTAGTTTTCACTATTTGATACCAACCCCAGATATCATTCTTTCATTTCTGCACTTCTAAGATTATATTTTTATTTGGCTACACACATTCAAAGAAGTTAAATCATCAAAGGTGGGATTGTTTTCACTTTGAGCCCATGGTTTCTTTGTGGCTTTACCGCTCTCCCACTTTATGGATGCGTTGATATGCAATGTCTTACCCTAGAAGATCCCATGTGCCATTCTTGCCAGTTACAAGTAACAATTAGTAGTAAAGAATGGCTAATGCATTTTCTCATATGGTGACAATTTTTCCCTGCTACTAATTATCAAACATATCTGTTGAGCTGCCCTGACACTGAAACATAGCTTTAGAGGCTGAATATTTGGTTACAAACCTCATTTCAAACAATTCAAGTAGCGTTTGATTAGATGGATCCATGTATGAGCTTTTAGGCTCAGTTATCGAAACTAGTAGGATATGTATCCTGACTATTTCTGATCATTTCATTAATCTCTTCCCCCCCCCCCCCCCCCCCCCCCCCCCCCCCCCCCCCCCCGTGATAGATTTTTTTAACGCGTTTAAATGAGTCAGAAGGCAGTTTTAGGCAGTTAGCTATCTGAAACAAAGACGATTTGATATTGCATTAACAAACTAGTCTTCTTTATTGTTGAAAATTTCAGTAAATTCAATGTATAAACCTGATGTATCAGAAATGATCTTTGATGCTGATATGGTTTTTATATAGTTTGTTAGTATAGAATATGATTTTTTAAATATTTATAAATTTGCACATGTTGTACAAGCTTACATTTTTTAATATTTTATTTCCGGGTGAGGGGGGATGTGTGTGTTAGTAGACTTATAGCTAAACCTCAAGAAAACTTTATATGTTTTTATCGAACTCTAGGACATTTATAAACACTTTTAGAGCCCCTCCCAATTTACAGAAAGAAATAAATTGTAAAATGTATAGGTGGCAATTCAGAAGAAATGAGTGTTGTGGCTACTTCATACTGTAACAGACATATCAAAGAAGTATAACTTAGTTATGTGTGCTGCTCATCATGTGACCACCCGATGGTTTCCAAAGGTATATCTTGTTACATTTGCTAATATTGTTTTGTGTACTATAAACCTTGTGGTGAGTGACCTTAACTGAAACCTAGCGCTATTTCATCAAGCACTCCGCCCCCACAGCAGTACTATTCGGGACCAGCATGTAAGTATATTCTTTTTCACAGATTCATCTTTGTTGTGTGTGTTTTAAATAAAAAAAAATTTTGCCTATGCTGTGAAGTCTATGCTGACATCTTTTGTGACATAGTACTTGATGATGTTGTTACTGCATATGAACTCATCAAATGTTGACTCTGAGCTAATTTGTTCCTATTTGTTATATTTAATATATTTTGAGCTGTATTCCATTCGTGTCTTTTCAAAATTTTGTTTATAACATGCTTGATTGTATGGGACACTTTCTTATTTTAGATGCATTGTTCCCTAATAGTTAAATACAACTGTTCTGTTTTATATTTTCTGTGAATGAAATTTTTTTTTTATATTATTACTCTAGCTCAATAGTTTGTATATGTGTATGGAGAGTAAATATCTGCAGTGTTTGGTATTTTTCTATCCGTGCATGTATCTGTAGTTTTGTACGACTGTTTCTGGTTAATTTCCGCTTTTCAGCTAAAGTGGATTTCTCAAATTGGCAATAGTTATTGAAGGGAGATGGCTCTAGTTAAATATTAGGTTTTATCTTAATTTTGTAAGGGAGAATAAATGATTTCTATGCCTTTCTTCATCTTTCTTATTTATAAAAAGAATTCAGAAGTACTAGAATATGTCTGCTTATACATGTACTTTCAATGTCATAGCAAATGTATATTTCAAATGGACTGTATCAAGACCAACAAGCCACTCTGCATGGATATACCAATATGGATTACCAATATTATAGTACTCTCTTTTATCAGTTGCCTCTAAAGTTTCTGTACAATTGTGCTTCACAAAATTAAAGATGCTATAGATAGAAAATTCCTGTGTTACCGGGGCCTCATTATGAGGGGAGTTAAGAATAATGACACTGTGACCTTCCAGGCATGTCGTTAAAGGAGACTAAGGAGGTTGATCGATGGCTTGACAAGCTGTCATTGCAAAAAGTATTGTTATGGAAACATCGCCATATATTTTAGAGCAGTGATCTCTGCAATATGTGCCACTTTGGCAAGCACGGTTGTGGGACGCACAATAAAAGTGTGCATGGCAGTGCGGTTTAAACTACTGTTTCGCAGGCTGAAAAGTCCGGCGCACAGTATTTGAAAACCACGGTAGACAGAAAGGATTTTTTCTATCTATCTATTGTCCTTTTGAGCCGAAAACGGCACATAGGACAGAACCACAATCTCAAAAACAAACCTTTCGTGCCAAAATGGCACATTGCAGAAATCACTGCTTCTAAAATATATGACTGTTTCCATAACAATCCTTTTTACAATGACAGCTTGTCAAGCCATCAATCAATCTCCTTAATCGCCTCTTACATGCCTGAAAGGTCACGGTATAACTATTCTTTACTTCGCTCATAATGAGTACCCAGTAACACACAGGGTTTTTTCTATTGGGGTGAAATAAAAAAAATGAGTGTCACACGTTGTGGCAACTGCTTTGACCAAGCGGCCTTTATCGCTCTAGTTCTATTGTGAGCCCGCCCCGACATACATCAGCAATGGTATAAATATAAAGATTTTTTTAGATAGATATTTTTTGCAGGATGTCTTTACTATATATGCACTCTAAGGATGATACTTATAAGAACATACAGAAAACGGATTAATATTGATTTAAAAAATCGTTTGACATAGATTGTCCTTGTGGAATATCTTGAAACATTACGGAATACCACTGAAGATTACCTTGAAAAGGACATATATGACAATTATAATTACTTAGTTTGCATGGAGAGGAGGGTATGAGTGATTAGTTTAGATTAAAACAGGGAGACACTGTTATTTCAAATTACCTTAATGACATAATGAATAAATGTTGCAAGGGTAATGCATGTTAGCACATGTGCTGTGATCTTTTGCACCTTCCTGATGTGCAGCTATCTTTTGTCATTGTGATATTTGTTTTTAAATATTTGAATAGAAGGTATTCTACCAGTATAAAGTAATTAGTGACGATGAACAAATGCCATTTCATGTACTGAGTGGAACTTATTCCACTTCCCACGTTGCCTGGCAACAAACGTGACCTGTCCTTGTACCGAGGTCATGAATTATGTGATAAGGCCTTTCATCCCTCACTCTCAGTCCCGCTGTGTGTTACAAGTTACCTAGTGACTGCACGGTTTTATTTGGTGGTAATCTGAGAATTATGAACTAGTTCTGATTGTTACTTCTATTTTTACCTCACTTCTGCTGGGGTTCAGACCAACCTTTTGGTCAGTTTTTAATGAGCTAATTGGCAATGATTTCATCTTATATTTTTATATTTCATGTATATAAATTTAAATGTTATTTTAAAAAAAAAAAACTGCCTAATTCGATGTTTAGTGATTAGGCTTAGTTTTTCCATCCCATATTAAAGTTCCAAATGTATGCTTAAGGATTTTAATTTACTTTTCTTTAACAGATTTGTAGCTTTTTATTCTTTGCTGTTTACTTTGTTGTATGAACTTCAACTTCATCCACAAGACTTGTTAGCAATATTCAAAAATGTTCACACTACATGGATCTTGTACTCCTATGGTCTTGTACATGACCAACTATAGATTTACTTGGGTCTGCGGGACGAGAGAATATTTCATTGAGAGCACAAACTAGTGCGATATTTTTGCGAGCAGAGGTGGTTGTGATAGTGTGAAGTCAACTGTCTACAGCTCCTGTCACAGAAAATGTCACCCAAGTTGGTCAAGTTTTTCGATTTCATTTTCTCCTAAGGGCTTTAGTAAATCTTTATTTGTTTATGGTCTTGTAGTGCATGTCATTTTTCTTCTACAGTGTAGTAATGTCTCTCCTATGTTTTGATTCCAAAGTCAGTGTCAGTCAGTACACACAGAACCTAGCCATGGGTTTTTCATTTTACCAGTTATATTTGCTTTCTCAAGGTTGGCTACCATGGAGCACCAATCAGTCTCTTACTTTGATGGTGTAGGTTGTCATAGGCTGACTTGTCCATCTTTTACTTTCTCTTGTAATATTTTTGAGTGTGTCTTATGCCAAATTTATCAGCCAAGCAGAATACATATGTGATTACCTGTTTGCTTAGATATTGATCAAATTACCTTCTTTATATGCACCAATTCATGGTTGCTATCTGCTGATTAAAAGACACAGACCATAAAGTTTCATGAGGTCATTTTGTCAGCTGCATCCTGTACTTTATCCTCAACTGCTGTAAACAAGTAAGCATGACTTATACATGTTGTTGTATGGCCATGTTAGTTTCACTGTTTAAAATAAATAATAGTTCTGATTTCCTTTCTTCCACACAACCCATAGCCACATACACATGGCACACTATGCTAGATTCTAATTAGGAGTTAACTCAGGAATATTCTCAATTACTCTTCTGCTTACACTCATTGCATTTGCAAGAACTTATACTACACTTTCAGACAAACTATAATAAATGAATATTTTTATGGAGGGATACTTCTGAGATGATAGTTTAGCGAATCATTTCAGTGGAAGAGGTATGTTTACAACACTAAGTTCTGCAATACTCAATCACGTACAATCAATAGAAAAGAACAAGATCAATAGACAACCCGGAGCAGGATCGAACCTGTACTCATCGACACCTCATCGACACAGCACCTTGCCACAAGAAAGAAACACTAGAGCACATGGCCAACTAACTTGCTGGAGAATTGGTTCGATCCTACTTCAGGCTGTTTTTGAGTGTTGTATACATAGATAGTTATAATTATAACACATTATTGTTTACATAAACATTCCACTGAAATGATTCACTGCTACACTGTCAGCATTTTTTCCCGTTTGTATGGATACCACAGTGTTAATTGAATATGGATTTATGTAACTAGCCAGAAGTTAAGCAATGTTATTTTTCTTTTCCTCGTATTATTTCAGCTGCACTGTCACAGAATGCATATGATTACCTGCCCCAGGCACCGAGCCAGCCCTTTATTCCATATCAGGTATATTGCTAGTTTTCTTTCTCTTCTCATTGTGTACAGCTTTATTATCATTGACACTCGCCATAGAAATTGCTAATGAGCTAAGCTCTTTTAAGGTGTATTTAAATATGCATTCATTTATGTCTGGTAAGGTATTTTGCTGCTAGTGTTCTAGGTACGCTATTTTACTATTTGTACTTATATTTATTTACAAGATATTTTGTGATTTTAATTAAACCTTTTTTCCCCTAACATTTGTCTTATATCTATCTATCGACCTTTCGAGCCGTAGCCGGCCCATAGGTCGTAGACCCAGATACTCCCTCTTTTATCTCAATTTTTTGTTCTAGCAATTTTCAATTCTTTTAAGATATTTTATCAAATCTCGCCATCTGTCTCTGTTCTGTGCAAGCAGTTCTATCTCATTGAGGGAGCCGATTCCTGCTGCTCTTGCCTCTCTCATATATTCTTCTCAGTGTCTCTCTGGGTCTTCCTCTTTTCTTCTTACCTGTTGTTTCCCACATGAGGGCTTGCTTTGCTATTCGGTTATTATCACTTCTCATCACATGTCCAACATATAACCATTGTCTTTTCTTTATTACTGAGGATATTAGTAGTTGATTGGCGATTTCTCTAATTTCCTCGTTCGTTTTGAATTCGTGCCATGATGTACTATTTTCTTTAGGCATTTATCGAATGCGTTCAACTTTGTTTCTATATCTCTGTAATCGGGCCTCCTCTATTCTTTCGTATATGTGTTGTTGGTATTGTTTGACCGTCAGCTGATATCACTCAGCTGGTCTTACTCGTCCAGCCTTCACCTACTGGTCGGTGTGACCTGTTGTGGAATGTAGCCTTCATGTTTATCTTCTGGCCAACACGCGTTCAGGCTCACTGGACATCGATCTTAGGTTCGTGTTGTGATAACTAACTCCCATTGTGTTTACCGCAACAACTGCTTAAAGCTCCAGGTTTGCGCCTGACAGGGTGTCGCAAGGCTAGATAATAACAACTGGGTAATACAAACGCAATTACATCACAGTAGTCCGGTCTTTATTATCTTCATCATGGACTCTGTTTACACACACAGTATGCACACGTCATGTTTTCCTCTTATATGGCACTAACTACTACTACTACTATTGACCTTTCGAGCCGTAACCGGCCCATAGGGCGTAGACCAAGATACACCTTCTCCTATATGAATTTTTTGTTCTAGCAGTTTTCTTTTAAAGATATTTTATCAAATCTCGCCATCTGTCTCTGTTCTGTGCAAGCAGTTCTATCTCATTGAGGGAGCCGATTCCTGCTGCTCTTGCCTCTCTCATCAATGTTCTTCTCAGTGTCTCCCTGGGTCTTCCTCTTTTTCTTTTACCTGTTGTTTCCCATATGAGGGCTTACTTTGCTATTTGATTATTATCTCTTCTCATCACATGTCCAACGTATGACCATCGTCTTTTCTTTATTATTGAAGATATTAGTGGTTGATTGGCGATTTCTCTAATTTCCTCGTTTGTTTTGAATTTGTTCCATTCTATACCAAGTATTTTCCTTAGACATTTATTTTCGAATGCGTTCAACTTTGTTTCTATATCTCTTGTTGTTTTCCAGCTTTCACACGCATATGTAAGGGTTGATAGTACTTTTGATTTGAATAGCCTAAGTTTTGTGTTTGTGCTGATGAGTTTTGATTTCCACAACTTTTCAAGGCTTCTGAAGGACATTGCTGCTTTAGCCATTCTGATTCTAATTTCTTTGCTCGTATCCCCCTTCTCGATAATGTGACTTCCAAGATAGATAAAGTGATCGATCTCTTCTACTGGTTTGGCACTAACACTCATCTCTTATCCACTTATTCGCGTGGTATTACTAACTACCTGTGGACCGGCCCCACTATCGGCTCACACCCTGTCACTAGTCTATCTGTCTGTCAATCTGCTATCTACAACAGCTAAACTACTCTACCTCTGCTACTTTTACAATCATGCGCTCCTTCTCGATCTCAGGTTCTTGGAGTCATTTCTGCGCTTATCTGAGCGCTGCTCTACTCGTATTCTAACGATTGCGTGCTTACTTGATAACTTATGATCTCTTCTAACTCCAAGAGGCGATCTTGCCTCTCTCCGGGCCGCCTCATGTGTGCTGTTGACTACATGGCCTCGGGTATTCTGTGTTTTTCCTTATATTTGGCTTTCCCCAGCCAATCAGAATTTTTCCTCTTCCCACGCATGTCCTGCCATCCATCTCTAGCCTGGGTCGCACATGAATCTCTTTTCTCCCCTTAATGTCTCGTTCCCTTGACCTTGTCTATTATCTGTTTATTTCTTTATTTTTTCCTTTACTTCCATACACCTTTGTCCAGTCATTGTTTGTCGATGACCTTCCACACTCTGCTTTCTTTTCCTCGCTTATCCTCCTCATTGTTACTGTGACTACGTCTTTATCTATTTTTTTCATTTTCTCCCCTTGACCTGCATCTTCCGCCTCTCACTTTTAGATTGTTCTTTTAATCTTTTGTTCTCTCCTTTCCTCTCTCCCTCTCTTCTTTACTCTCCTCACCTCTCCCCGTCTACATCTCTTGTTGTTTTCCAGCTTTCACACGCATGCGTAAGGGTTGATAGTACATTTGATTTGAGTAGTCTACGTTTTGTGTTTGTGCTGATGAGTTTTGCATTACCACAACTTTTCAGGGCTTCTGAAAGACATTGCTGCTTTAGCTTTTCTGATTCTAATTTCTTTGCTTGTATCCCCTTCTCGATCAATGTGACTTCCAAGATAGTACAAAAGGTTTTTGCTCTTCATTGTGTTCCTCCAGTATAAGTTGTAGAGTGAAAATGTGGTCAAGGCAGCTTCTCCCTTTTCTATACCCAGCCTGTTCTTCACGCATTACTGTATCTATTGAATCCTTTATTCTATTTAGGATAATTTTGCAGAATAACTTTGAGTCAACTGACAAAAGTGTCACGCCTCTCCAGTTGTTAGAATCTCTAAGATTGCCCTTTTTTGGAATCTTAACAATGATTCCTTTTTTCCATTTGTGATGCGTCTTCTCTGCTTTCCAAATGATGTTGAACATTTTTTGGAGATGTATTAAATTATGGCTATTAATTGCCTTGAGTATCTCAGCTGTTAACTTATCCTTTCCAGCAACCATGTTATTGACCATTCGATTTAAGGTGATTTCTATTTCGCTCAAGGTGAAGTCATCTAATTTTACATCTATAGTCCGTTCAGATTCGTTTGCCTAGACATTAATTTATTTTTTCAAAAACTTATTGTTCATTTGCATTGATCTTTTGAAGTTAGGTTTAGAGCATGGAACTATATCAAATTGACTCTACGAACAAAAGTTCTATATATAATTTAAAATTTGTATACTTGCCACCAAGTAAAATTTTATGGACACGCCTATGGGTCATCGTTGCACTAGATTACTGTAAAACATTTTGATTAGGGTCAAAATAATAGTTAAATGGGCTAAGATCAAAGGAATTCGCCGCTTTAAGAAAACCGTTATAGCTAGACATCGAGTAACACATATGTTCTCGTGACATGGACATTTTAACACCGTATGCCAAAAATCATGTGAAATCATCAAGAACTTTTTGAATTATAAATCATAACATCTCGGCAAACGAATCTGAACGGACTATAATTCTGCTACTGGTGTTTCAGCTTCACAACTATGTGGGGTGGTGGACGGTTAAGGATTTCTTTGAAGTGTTCCACCCATCGGGCGGTTATGTCTGCGCTTGTTGTTAGCATTAATCCAGATTATTGTCTACATTCCAGAATCCTATTTTTGTTGTTTTAGGGCCGAAAAACTATCACTATTATCTACTGCTATCTTACACATTCTGTATCAGGTCTACGTTTCAGTAACAAAGCTTTTACGATAGCGGCTTGTTAAACCTCTGATCAATGGTTCTATACCAAGCCGGAGAAAAATATATATTATATATAATCATCAAATACCGGGCCTACTGTCGTAGGTGATCATGTCTCTCCACAAATTTCGATCACAGTCATTTATCATTTCTGTTGTTGACCTTCTGCCAAGTCATTCCCTTAAGCTGTCAGGTATTTTTTCTCTTTGCTTTTCTTCGGCCCTCAATTTTTCCAGTTGTTCTCTTCTTATTACATGGCCAAAAAATGATGATTGTCTCTTCCTAATATTGGAAATTAGCTCTCTTTTGCTTTAACCTCTCTCAGAACATCTTCATTACTCTTCTTAGCTGTCCATGGTACTCTCAGTCAGCATTCTTCTGTTAAACCACATTTCTACAGACTCCAGTGATTTTCTTGTCTGTTGTCCTATTGTCCATGATTCGCATCCATATGTGTTAAGACTGGCTCTACGTAACATTTAAGAACTCTTTTTCTTGTTTCTATTGTCAAAAATGGATTGCATAGTATTTTCCTCATTTTTTGGAAAGCTGCTTTTGCCTGAGCCATTCAATTTCACCTCTTTGTACATCTTCCGTCTGAGGTTAACAAAATTCCCGAATATTTAAATTCATTTACCTGTTGTCTGGTATATATCCGCTGTTGTGGATATCGTTCAATATTTTGTTATTATTTCTATTCCAAAATCACCCATGTCTTACATCTATTTTTTAGTTATATTATCTGGTCCAGGATCTTTGCCTGTTTTCATATTGCGCAAGGCATCTTCCACTTCTTCTCTGAGTATTTCTGGTCCTTCTCCATTATCCTTAATATTCCGTTCGTTCGTCACCGTAAAGATCTTTAATGTATTCTGTCCATCGTTCCTTATGTTTTCTTGATCAATCAACAGTTCTCCTTCCTTTGATGTTAGACATCCATTTTTTGATTGCGTTTTTCTTGCTGTTAATTCCTCAATTTGTTTATATATAGCTTTACTATGAATAAATAAGATTAAGATCTTAAACTAATATTATATATAATATTACTTATATATTGCATGGTTATTTTTATTGGACATCCACATTATTATACAGTCGAACCTGTCTAAGGCGACCATTCACGGGACTTTCAAAAACTGGTCCCATAGGACAGGTGGTCCTGCCTCACAGGTTTCACATAATAAATAGAGTGATAAAAAAATTTTTATCCTAAGCACTATGAAAACTAACCTGCAAATCAGCGTAATCCATGAGTAGAACATAGTGCCATGTCAGTCTACAATAGCCACTGGTTGGACACTTTTCATAAAACACGATAGTTAAACACACAAAAATAAAACACTGTACATGTATCACTTTTGACTTGAAAAAAATCCAATATGGTAGTCTGTTGTTTGACAGATGAAATAAACGATAAGTTCAATTTTTCTCTCAAGTCCATGATAACGTCTAGTATGTCAGATCTCCCGTTTGTTATTGAATAGGTGCGCAGAAGCTCCAAAGCATTATGTGCATCTGCGATAGTGTATGTTTTCTCAATGTCAGTAGAATCTTGTTCGTTGTCTGATTCACTATTCACATCCTCAGCAGCTAAAATTGCAATGGCAGGAAGATCCTATTCTTCTTTTCATACTTGGTGCATTATTTTCAAAGTCATTCATATACTCGGCTTTCTCTTTAACGTACGTAAAATCTGTGTCTTTCCCACTCCAAACTGTTCTGCCAATAATCGCGAACTTTTTCCTTGCTGATTTTGTCGAATCACTGATATTCGTTCTTCCAGCGTTAATGCTTTTGGTTTTACACTTTTGACACTGGCCATTTCCTATATTGTGTGTAACACTTTTAAAATCCACAAAAATATTCACTGAGATACTGTACATGTACGTGAATACACTCTAAGCGGGCAATGACTAATTCTTTAGTTAATTCCTGTAATTTATACGGGCCACGCAATGGTCTACTCTGGTCTAGACGGAACCGCGAAGTGATGTCACTTCACGAATCATAGATCTGCGTCTGCCGTGTTTCTCACACCAGTATTGACTGATAAACGTAACACGTCCCACTGTAATCTGGGACTCACTAAATACGGGAAAACTTCGACACCTGTAGACACCTGTGTCGATCGTTTATGGCTCCCAGCGAGACGGAGAAGGACTGGCTGGTCAGTGTATCGTTATCTCGGATTACCCCCGCTTGTCGTAAACGGGATAAATAACATTGGCGGCGGTTAATTAGCCTGGTCTCTGGTCGCGTCATACGGTGAGCGCCGTAATCAGTGTTAGCATATAGTAAAAAACTCGGGGAAATTGTAGACCCGGTCCTATAACCAGGGAAACGCTTTAAACAGGTGGTGCTAAGACCAGGTTCGACTGTATGTGTATTTATATTATTGTTCAATGACTTGTCATCCATTTGTAGTGATCTACCAGGCTCTTTGTTCTTCCTGGCATGAATTATGTCTAACATTGCTAAACTCTCTTCTAAAAAGTACTTCTCACGTTTTTTTTAGCTCATTTATGTCTTATATGTGTTAATCATCAAAATCGTGTTACATTTATTTTTTGGTTACTTGAAAGTTTTTTGTGTTCTGTTTTGTTGTTCTGTATATTAATTGATGTGCACTCTATTTAGCTTTATCCGTCATTTTTATATCTCTTCAGGCTTATGGCAGCTCCTTAAGTGATGCCCGAGGACAGCCAAGCAATAGTGCAAGGGGTGGCCCACCTCAGCAGAATGTTCCACAGGGGGGGAACTTTTATCAACAATCTGGTCCAAATATAAGACCACAGCAGAGCCACACTGTAAACAGAATATATACTGCATTTACATGTTGAATTAATGTGAAGATATTACTCTTCTTTCCTATTTCTTCTTTCCGAGTTCTTGTATGTCTTCTATTTTTCCATGTGCTGTTTATTCTTCTATGCCTTCCATTTTACATGTATTAATGCCATGTAGTAATAAATATTAGGAGAGATAGTACACACCCTAGTGTTACTCGTAGCTGCTGTTAATGTAGTGATTTTTAATTAGGTTGGTTTCCTCTCTATGTTGTTAGTATCCCCCATATTTGTCGGAACTTGGTTGAAGGCTTTTTTTTAATCAATGAAAGTTGTATATAAATTTTGATTGTTCTGGCTGTTTTAGGGTGATAGTGTAATGCGTCTGTACATCTATTTTTTCAAATCCCCACTTGGAATCGCTGATCTGTAGTTCTATAATTTGCCTGAGCCTTTTTTTCTCTCTTTAATTTTGGAGTCTAACTTTCCCACGTGATTGTCTCTTACTTCCTTTATTGTTACAATGATTGCCTGTTGTCATTCTTCTGAAATTTTCGTACTGAATTATCTGACTTAGTCACCAGTGTAAAAATTATGTATTTTACATTAATCATATTTTATCCTATTTTAAATCGAAAAAGGATTGTTGCACAAAATGGAAGTATTTGTATGCCATAAAATCATTGAATCAACAGAGAATTGAAGCCAATGTGGAAATATAGAAGTATAGGCAGAATTTGAAGGAAAAGAAAACAAACGAAGTCTTAAAACAACTAAAAATGAAAAGAGACTACTAAACTTAATTCAAACAAGACAATTTTTGATTTGATGGCGATTTTTGGGCCATGTTAAAAGGCACAACAGCCTACTAAAATTAATATTGGAAGGGAAACTACAAGGTAAAAGAGGCAGAGGGAGACCACGACTAACATGGACAAGTAACATCAAAAGATGTTGCTTGTCCTAAAGAAGGACAAATCACCCTATGACAACCTGCACCATCAAAGCAAGAGACAGAGCACAATGGCGCTCCATGGTGGCCAACCTTCATTGCGGAGACGGCACTCGATGATGATGAAAATCACTGGGGTGGTGGTTAACATGTGAGGTAGTGTCACAGGCTGCTCAGTCACAGTACAACAAAATATGTTGTACACTTGCTATTTCTTATGGACATTTATATAAATTTGCTTTTTGCTGCTGTTTTAGTCTTTTAAATAATCTATAGGGTGCTAGGCTTTTCCATTAAAAGGCATGATATAATGATGTAAAACACACAAAAAGCTCAATTCTATGTGCAAACATTTCTTCTTCTTTCCTTCTTCATTTGCTTTTCAGCGTCAAAGGCATGTATAATTTTGTGTTTATCAGTGCTTCTAATATTCTGTCGATCCATCTTTTTCGTAGTCGACCCTTAGGTCTGGTGTTCTCACAATGTTTATTGAGGACTCATTGTATTGTGATCACTCTGCCATGTCGTGTGGCCAAACCATTTTATCTGTGCGGATTCTATCCCTGGCTTTTTTGGTCAGGTCTTGTCTATCAGGCTGTTTCCTGTCATTTGTCTAACGCATTTCATCTCCATATTTTTCTTAATTGTTCTTGCATCTAGGGTCCAGGACTGTCATTGGTAGAACAACATTGGGATGAAGAATATTTTGTAGAGTTCCTGTTTTGCCTCTGAAGTTATTTCCATCTTGGACAATAGTGGTGATAGTGGTTCAATGATTTGACAAGCTTTGATGTATCTTGAGTCTATCTCTGCTGTTTGTGAATTGTTGTTTGTAACTGAACTGCATAGTTATTTGAATTCCTGTACTTATTTTAGTTGCCTGCCTTCAATAGATATGTCAATGTTTTCCTCTTTTACAACATTCATGATTTCTGTTCTGTTGGTGTTGATTTTCATGTTGTATTTTGTACCTTGTGTTGTTGAGTTTATTTCTTATACCATGTGTTCTTGTGTGTTTTCTATTTTTTTCATGTATTAGTGCTTGTTTGTCGGCACATAAAAACTCATTAATCACCTATATCTATCTATATATCTCTCTGTCTGTAATAAATAGTAGGGAGCATAGTATGCTTCCCCCGTCTTACACCTGAACTTCAAAGTGGTCTGTGTAGCCTGCTCTTGTAAATGTCCAAATGTTTAGCTTTTTGAAATGGATATGTGCTGGTGGAATTCATTCTTCTATACAATGACCTGTATAATTTAAGTGTATTTAAAATTATAGTCTGTGCTTATGATTAACATTATTTTGACATTAGATTACTCCTTTTGCAGTACTTTATTAGTGCCCAGCCACAAGGGAGCATTCGTCCCCCCCGGCCAACCCACCAGTCAGCTTCTCCTATGGTGTTTATCCCGCAGAACTTCACACAACGGAATAATGTCATCACAATACCCACTAACATGGTCAGTACTAACTTTCATTTGTAAAATTTTATATTTAGAATTATATTTACAACTCTTTCCATACTACTACTACACAAGCAACAGACTGACATGACATCCTTGAAGAGAGTGGTTGGTGGTGTACTATCTTGATTCTTTGTAGTAATTTTAATGTCATGAAGGACATACTAACATCAAAACAAATAACACCAGAGCTAAAACTAAGAATAGCAAAATGTTACATCTTCTCAATATTCCTATATGGTGCTGAAACATGGACATTAGACAAGAAAACAGAACAGAGAATTGAAGCCTTTGAAATGTGGATATATAGAAGAATAGGTAGAATTGGATGGAAGGAAAAGAAAACAAATGACAAAGTCTTAAAACAACTAAAAATGAAAAGAGAACTTCTGAACACAATTAGAACAAGACAAATGCGATTCTTAGGCCATGTTAAAAGACACAACAGTCTACTGAAAGTGATCCTGGAGGGGAAAATACAAGGTAAAAGAGGCAGAGGCAGACCAAGATTAACATGGACGAGTAACATCAAAAGATGGACAAATCAACCGATGACAACCTGCACCATCAAAGCAAGAGATAGAGCAAAATGGCGCTCCATGGTAGCCAACCTTCGTTGCGGAGACTGCACTCAATGATGATGATGATTGCAACTACAAGTTGTTGACTTGTTATGTGGTGAATATATTGCTGCTTGCTTACATTCGCCCGACGACTAGAGTATTCGTAGACTGTAGAATTCCTCTTCGTCATCCGTCCTTAAAAGGGCGTTAGGTGGACGTATCTGCGTTTGCAGTATAACTGTTATATTTGCGTCTTTTGGCCCAACACATCCGACTTCAGCACGACATTGTCTTCCCTCTTCGATACGCAGATTTAGTGTATTTTTCCCCTCAGCTTGATATTTGCTTCAGTATTAAAGATGGCATCTTAATAGTGTGTTAATCTTATTCATAACCTTATTTATACGTTCTTTAAAGTAGTTTAAAGTAATATTCCTTTCTTTCCCACGTTGTTCATTATTATTTCCCTCTGACAAGAATCCTTAATTTTTAATTTTTTTTTTTGTAGTGACAGTCCTAGAACTTCTGATCATATTTTTACTCTGACAGTACCAAAGTACCAGACTTCCTGTGTTCCAGCCGTACGTTCCAGGTGCCCCTTACCCAACTAACATAGTCTACTATCAGAATGGTGCACCGGGCTGGCAAGGTCAAGGGATGGCACCAACAGCTGCTGCAACAATGCGACCACAAGCACGAGAGAAGAGAGTTCTCATTCAGGACCCTGATACTGGGCGTGATATTACAGAAGAGCTTTTAAATAGCAGGTCCCATTCCACAAGTGCTGAAGACCATCTTGAAGAAGTATCCTCGGTATGTTATGTAGGATTTTTCTTATTTAAGTTATGTTTGAAGTGCTTATGACTGTCAGAACAGACAATGCAACTCGTCTGTTCGATTGCACACCATAGAATAGCTAATACGCATGGAAGAGAACTAATTTTATATTTTAGTTTCATTAATGGTGTAATTATCGTGCTGTCTTAATGTTGGTGACAATTTAAGGCAGCACATGACAAATTCATCAAATTTATGAATAGGTTATAGTTATGTCTCCATCTTTATACAAGTTTAACTGCTTAATAGCATTTTGTGTTTATGAAATGTTTTGAGTAATATGAAGACTGTGATTTCTGCCGGATTGTTTGTGGCAAGCACCTGTTGTCAGTCTTATACTTTGGTGAGGGACTTAATTCACTAGTGTTAGATAGGTTACATTACATGTGGAGGTAACAATTTAGAAGAAATGTCATATGTGGTTATTTTACATTTTTTTTCCCTTTAGCACGCTTGTTTATTTTCATATATCTTACATGATATCCCTATCCAAGAATTAGTTTTAACTACAACCCTTGTAACCAGTATTCTTATAAACTCGACACTTTATGTTATGAGAGAATTCTCTCCCCTGCTTAATTCCTGAACTCTGTCACATTCTTGTTTTTAGGCTAATCCCCATACAAATGTGACATTATTGTAGTTGTTATCCTTGTGTCATTCTAAATGCTAACATTGTCTGTAGAAGCAAAAACAGCTTTCACTGTTTTTCAAACTTAATTGACCTTTGGACTGTTTTGTTTTAAAATCTCTAAATTTATTTATATCGGTTTTCCTTATGGTATCATACTGGAAATGCCAACATACATATTGCAGAAAAGTAAACTATCAGAAAGTTTTTCACTATAGCCAAGATATATATATATATATATAAAAATTATTGTTAAGCTCTTTATGTGGTTTGTCAGAATAGTTGGTGGGATAATTTTTTTTCATATGCTTTTATTTATTACTATTATTATATTTTATGTGATATATATTATTGGCTATTTTATTATCTTTGTCACTTAGGTTAATCAAAATGACAAAGAGATCTGTCAAACCTTCACTCGCCTTGTAGCAGATCGCTTGAAGTCACCTGATGATTCCAATGCCTCAGGGAGCTCAAGTGAGTCACATGGAGCTGTTAGTAATGCCCCTGCCTCTGGCAGTGTATCAGCTAGCCAGCAGTATCAGCAACCTCCACCTCAACAGCAGGTACAGCAACCTCCTTCCATAGCCCCGACAACTATGATGCGACCTCCCCCAGCTGTGCCCCACCACATTATTCCTTCCCACTCTGGCATGATACAGCAACCTCCAGCTTCAGCGACCCCAACACATGACATTCAGCACCAGGTGCTCAATGTTAATCTGAGTATGCCTCCCCCTCAATTCTCTATGAGACAACCAACTACTCCGTTGTACAATGCTGTGCAGCAGCAACACCCTAACCATCAAGGCCCCCGCCACCCCCAACCACCTCAACAGCAACAATCTGTGAGGCCACAGTTGCCCCCCGTTATACCTCCCCCACCTCAGCAACCCCACATTCATTCTCAATCTCAGAACCAGCCTTCACAATCTGCCCACAATCTTCCCTCCAGCACCTCCAGTGAGTCAACTCCACATTCTCACCAGGTTGAAACTTCTGTTCCCGATAAACAAAAACCACTAATGGAAGCAACATCCCAAAACAACATTCCTGCCAAAGCCACTGGTCCACCCACTTCCACACCAACATCAGCTGTTAAACCATCATCTCCAATCAAGGATGTGTTGGCAGCCTCCCAGCATACAGTGGAAGTGTTAGTTAAGCCTGCTACTATTCCATCTTCTGTGAAGACTGTGACTGCCAGTGAAGATGTCAGCATTGGCAAGATTGAAGACACTGTCAAAGTAGAGACATCACATGGTAAGTACATATAAAGTCTGATATTGATAGTGACATTAGTACCATATTCACTACATGCCTTAACTTTAGATAACGATCCTGTAGTAATAAATACTGAAATTACGATTTGACATTTCCTCAGTCATCAACAGAAATCCAAAAGCCCTTTATGTCTCAGGAAACAGCGAATAATGCTATGATATTCTCTCTCCCACCCCCTCCCCTTATGATGGGGAAGATCTTTTCAGCTATCAGCGAGACATCAAGTAAACGATTGTAACATGAAATAGGCAGTAAATGACGCTAAGAGGAAGCTGAACATATGCCTTCAGTATTCATCATGACACCTCTGGTAGCCACACGATACCATGTGTTTGAATTTCAGACCATAAGCCAGAAAATGATTACTGCTTCCGGTTCATGTGTCTCCTCATGTGTTAACTCTCAATTTGAAAATTTACTTTCTCTATTCCCAAGTGTTGACTATAAGTTCTATTGCTTGTTATTGTTAAAGAAAGCCTCAGTATCACTGCAAATGAGTTATAATCCATAATTGCTCAACCACCTGTGCCAGTGGGATCATCTGAATTACTAACTCATCTCCCAAGCAAAGGTAGCTGTAGACCCATCATAGCAGTCTCAGCACATGCCAAAAGACATAAGGCGAATCTGCACAGAAAGTGAACACAGCCAACTGTTCCTTGTACTTTATCGAGTGCCTCTTGCTTTGATGGTGCAGGTTGTCATAGGATTTGTCCATCTTTTTATGTTACTCGTCCGTGTTAGTCTTGGTCTGCCTCTTTTACCTTGTATTTTCCCTTCCAATATTACTTTTAGTAGGCTGTTGTGTCTTTTAACATGACCCAAAAATTGCATTTGTCTTGTTTGAATTGTGTTTAGTAGTTCTCTTTTCATTTTTACTTCATCATTTATTTTCTTTTGCTTCCATCTTATTCTTCTATTTTTCCACATTTCAAAGGCTTTAATTCTCTGTTCTGTTTTCTTGTCTAATGTCCATGTTTCTGCGCCATATAGGAATCTTGAGAAGACATAACATATAAACTATAAAAACGGATGAAACACACAGCTCACTGTGTGCACAGAGCACTTCTGCAACAAACCGGGTTCTATTGATATTTTGTGTTATATCATGCTATTGGTCGTTTCAAATCTAAATGTTCACGATTAACATGAAATATCTCCTCTTTCCCTGCACTTACAAACTTGATTTTTTGCATCTGGCCTTGTTTTTCCAAGGTCCCACCGATTTCACAAAATTTAATCATGTAGGAAGTATGCTTCATCATGAAGCAGCACTTTCCTTTGATCTCAGTGAATTTACGGATCTTTTTGCTCCTGGAGAAAATAATTTACCGTACATTAATGGAAATCAGCTTCTCGACATAGGCGTCTCTACACAACTTGAAAGTTGGAGGCGTTTATCAACTGTTTACTTTCTATTGTTTACTTTCTTTAAAATACTATGAGAATGTCAATGTTATAGCCTTTACAGACGGTCTAAAACAAATCAGCGTATAAACAGTTCCATTAATGAAAACTATTTAAACAATATACAACAAAGAATACATTTAAAATAATTAATTATCCGTTGCGAGCGATAACGAGCATGACATATCAAGCAAAGTTATTGTTTATGGGTACGCATGTGACTAAAGAGTCCGATGTAAGCACGGGATCCTCTTCACTGTAAAGAGCTACATTGTTCGTTTTATGTCTTTCCATGTGACTTTCATTATTTTACGTAAACAAGACATATGAAAGTGATTTAGTTTCTTTGCATGCCTGCAGTACACATATCAAGAATCTTTACATTTTCAAAACGTTATCAACTTTAGCTAAAGATTGATCATGCGGACATATAAAAACGTCCATTATTATTTCATTTATTCTGAATCAGAGGAGTCTAACATATTGATTACTAATCTGGGCTGAACGAACGATAGTCCATCTTTTTTCCAATAGTCATTTTCTTCTTTAAGACATGATCTTCACATTTGCACCAAAAATTTTTGTCAATCTGTGATAGAGCAGCATATGTCAGTCCTTTTATATCGCATAGTTTAAAACTTGTATTCTCAGCTGCCACCTGCCCTTTAATTTTTGCCCAAACGAGTTCATTGGGGTTTAATTGTGGATGATAAGGGGGCAGTCTCAAGCACGTATGACCATGCTGTTGAATGATTTTGTCTATTTGGAATACTTTGGTCTTTTGCGATTTCTTAACAAGTGACAGTAATTCAGGTTTCAAAAATCCCTCGTTAAATGGAATTCCTTCCTTTCTTAGCCAAATCTTTATAACATCTTTTGTACTGGTAGATGTAGGAATTTTGTCTTCTTCTGCCACAGCGTTGTGGTACGACGCGTTGTCCATTACCAGACAGGATGGTCTGTCTAGAATTGGAAGAAGAGTATTTTCAATCCACTCTCTAAATATATGGCCTTTCATCTCGGTGTGATAGTCCCTGTTGTCAGTATAATTTGAGGTGAATATAAGTTCTGCATTTTTCACCAACCCTTCTTTTCGGCTGCCTGCATGTGCCATTATAATACGCTGTCCTTTTCCAGTGGGTACACATCTTTTAATACTTCCATCTGATAACTGCCATTCCTTTGCACTTGTGTGGTGAGAATTTATCCAAGATTCATCTAGAAATACAATATCATAACCTTGGTTACGCATTTCCCGTACTTCACGTAAATATTTACTCCTCATAGAAACTAAGTGCGGCTTCTCGCAGATGACATTTCTACCACTATCGTACTTTCTAAACGTAAAACCGATGCTTCTAACAGTTCTCCATAATGTTGTTTTCGACACAACAATGTCATTTTCTGCTCTCAGTCGAATTTTCAGTTTTCTTAAAGTCACAGTTTCTTTGGAATCGAACATTTTACAAATTGCTCTTCTAATCACTTCCTTGTCAAAACTATCTACTACTTTCTTTCTTCCTAGCGTCCTAGTCTTGATTGAACTGGACACTCCGTTAGCTTTAAGCACTTGTTTGAAAAAGCGTTTGCTTATACCCAATGCGTGAATAGTTCTCTTTTCTGGCTTTGAGATGCTTCGATACAGTTTTCCACGCTTAGCTTCTATGCACAAATATTTATACACCTTTATTGCCACTGATTGCAATGTAAGGAACTTTCCTTTTATACCCATTGACTAACAGATCACAAATTTAACGAAATTACCCAATAATTAGGATACGCCGTTGCACATAAATCACAACAAAACGACAGGAAATGGGATGCACCGGATATAAAATTATAACTATGACGCGTTTTATGTGTTTTTTAGTGCTTAAAACAGGGAAATTGGCGCGCATTACGTTCAAGATGACAAGTCCGTGTGTGCTCACTCATATGAAGCGGTAATTCCTCCAAATATATGGTTTGACCAAAATGCCTTAAATTTGAATACTTCAAATAAAGAATATTTAAAACTATACGTTTGTTGGTGAGGAAATGAATGTACTTCTTGGGACCAAAAAATCACAAGACCATATGCAAATTTCAGCATTATCAATCAATTGGTTGCAGAGATATGGAATTTTAAACACCTTCAAAATATTTTGAAACGACCAATAGTTCTACATTTCTGTCCAGATGCATTAACAGCTCAGCACCAAAAAAGTTGCTGGTTTTTTTTTTTAATATATAATTTATTTAATGGTAGGAACTTATCACGGTGGCCTGGCTGCTGACAAGATTACTTTTAATTAAGCATTCTAGAAGTGGTCTTTTTTTCTGATGCATGTGACATAAATTTAAAATTACAATCATTGAATGAGTACTGCATTGCATGTTTCTAGTCTAGTGCTGAGTAGTAAATCGCTTTTATAGACCAAATAACGCATTCTGCCAAGTTAGAAAATTACTATTATTAGAAAATAGCCTTCAGAGGTACTAACATATTACAGTGAAATGCAACAACTTACCAACCTGTGTAGATTTCAACAATAGCAAACTACACAGACCACTTCAAAAGGAAACGACAGATTAGTTGGTCTGGCCATATGTTAAGATATAGCCAAATAGCCTTTTAATAATGCTGAGACTCAAGGGCCAACCATGGCGACTGTTATAAACACTAAGAAACATAGGCCTACCTAAAAAGAAAAAGGATTTTTTTAGAAATAGTTCTTATAGTCCTTTCACAAACATGTTTGCTTGTAATTTGCGTGATACGTTAAAAGACTGATAGCTATGATATTTTGCATGCAGACTTAGAGTATTCATGATGCAAAGATGTTGCTATTATTCTTTATTCCACAGTTACATCAGATTGCACATTGGCGAATTCCTTTGATCTTTTAGGAACATTTCATATAAGTTTATTAAAATTGTAGATTTAGTGAACATGTAATAAAACTGTGTGCAATATAGAACCATTTCTGACCTATGGAAGTGAATCATGGACAGCAGACAAACGAATGAAAAGACGATTAGAGGCCACAGAGATGGGATTTCTCAGAAGAATGTTGAAAGTTCCCTGGACAGCTAAAAGACCAATGAGGAAGTTCAAAAAGGGAGCTCTTAAAAAACATCAGAAAGAAGCAATAAACATTTTTCGGGCACATCATGAGAAGAGGAAAGTTGGAATACTTGGTTACAACTGGCAAAATAAAAGGAAAGAGAGATTGCGGACGACAGAGAGAGAAAATACTGGATAGCTTGATGTCATGGCATGGAAAACAGTCAACAACAGAACTGATACGATGCACTGTAGATAGAAGATTGTGGAGGGACATGATCACCTACACCAACGGTATGGCACATGATGATGATAGTCCTTTCACAAACACACAATCACTCTCTCTCTCTCTCTCTCTCTCTCTCTTCTCTAACAAACACTTGACATGAATGCTGTCTTGTTTAATCCAACGTGAAAGCGATGATCAATCCAGACCAGCAGCAGATTGCATTCATCTCTCTGGATCATGAATATCACAATATAAATCACCAATCTTTGAAAATGTTGATATTCTAAGGCTGCATGCAAAAATCAGTGCGATCTAACAGGTAGTTAAACGTAAATTGTAAGTGTGTTTATGAATTTACGGACTTGTATGACGCAATCTGCTGAGATGTTTGTTAAGAAATTAACAGTAATTTACAGTAAAATCTAGTGTTTAGAGCACACAGTTTTAATATTTCCTAAATTTATATAACAAAAAACGATTTGTGCAATATTCAGACTACCTCTGTTCTTAAATGTTATAAAATCTTATGGTCGGTGTGAAAAATAAGATTTCATGAACAAGAATTACAGAATTCATCAAACAGTTTCTGGATAATTGATGAACTCTGTGGGCACGAATTTGTGAATGAACTATAGTTTCAGGTTGTTATGTGAGATGTTCATCTTCTTTACTTTAACTGCTTATTACATGTACTTTTTACCATATGAAGTATGATTTTCAAATGGTCATTATATCAATTTATTTTTTATATTTTTTTTAATAGTAATTTGTTTTTGACAGCCGGTCAGTGTTAGACTTGCATCATCTCATCTAAAGACCTTTATACCGTGTTTCATAGATCTGATATGAACATTTTGTTTATTATTTTAAAGCTCAAAAGTTTATTGGACTCTTGTCCTTTTTTTCCCTCTGACTAATATATATGTTGGTGTGACTTTAGTATCATTTTATCAGGCTGCAGTTTTATATTTAGTAGCTTAGCCGGTAGACGTGACTTCTGATGTGTGTTTGGCTATCAAGAGCAATTACCGTCTTGACCTTATGTGGTTCGTTATGGGCTTCCCTTAATTCAGTGGTTCTAATTTTTTTGTGTGTGGTTGGTGGTGACTGTTTGCCACTATCACTCGTGTTGCATTAATGCACCGTGATCACGGTTTTTATTCAATTATATGTCGCCTTCCTGTTTTCATTATTCACCTCATTCATTTTTCATATATTATCGTTCTTACAAATTAACCCTTCTTAGTTCTTCTTGCATGTCATTCTTGAAATTCACTCTTCTTAGTTTCCTACTTTGCACTGTATCATTTGGTCTTTAGTGCTTTTGTCATGATTAGTATTGGTTGACCTCCAGGTAATACCTGCTTCGCCAGCCAACTACCTACGGAGTGGCACAGTATGCCCATATGAGAATCACTGCACTCATCCCTTGCCCTACATGCCTCAAGTGTGTGCTGTTGTTAGTAAATAATATTCCATGACGCAGCAGTTTAACTAGTTGCCCCATTGGTTTAGCCGCGACCCTTTTACCTTTTGGTATGAAGGAATACTCTTCGTGACAGAAACTACTCGCCATCCTCCCCTGCCGACTTTACAATGAGCCAGGTCACGCTGGCATCCTGTTAAAACCCGTCTCACCTTGGACACATACCTCCAATCCGACCGACCTTTCTTGTAGCCCTCGCCTTTGTGTTCTTTAGGCTGGTGTGTCGGCTGTGTGTGCACACGCGCCACTCATAGACGGTGCTGGGGGTGAGAGACGAGTCTGGCAGTGAATCATGCTCGCCCGGTCTTACCAATGCCAGGCACTTTCTAGCTCTTTCTCAAGGATTCTGAGTCAAGACTGATACGTGTTCATTATTTTAAAGAGATCAAGCCATTGAATTTTGTGTTAGATTAATTAACCTTGGGGAGGAATTTGTACCTCACTTTAGACTAGGAATTTTATGTTATATTGTTAATCTGTATGTGGAATTTCTTTTTGTATCATTCCGAGTGCACTTCGCATTAAGTTTTTATTATGCTGTGTGCTGAGATACACATAATCTATAAGTTACATATCTTCCTGTTCTGAGGAGTATTGCCGACACTTCTTCTCAATGAGCAGAAAAGGACATAAAGGTTTGTTACACTTAGCTCTTACTTTTGTTATGTTACACAACAGTTGTTTTGTATTGTTTTTTTTCTTAATAGTTAAAAAGCACGCACTGTTGACGACTGTCTGTGCCCATTTTTCACCTTTTGTATCAACACCACTCATTGAATTCTTATCAAATCACATTTAGGTTTTTAAGGTTACATTACATCTTTGCAATAGTTCAGTAGCTAGTGGACTGGACTCTAAAGACGCGAGGTTTATTTTGACCCTGATCGAATGCTTCCAGGTTCACAGCCTTAAATGGTTACCTGATTTTTCGTAGAAGGAAGACAACAGATGTGTAATACTGACCACATGACGTGGCGCGTGACTCTTTTTCTTTTGTCGGGAACGTGGTTCGTTCAAGTCATTTGTACAATTTGGCGCTAGTTGTTGAATGTTGCCCGGTGTGGACAGTCACTGCCTATCAAATGCTTCGGACGAGATCATTTCCGTATTCGGGTGGGAAATTTACACAATTCTACCGCCTCTGTGATTTTGTCCGAGATTTTAACGTAAGACATCTCTCATACTGGCGACTTCATGGTGTGACCATCTACCATGACGCTACCCACTACTTGTCTACCAACTGTTCATTGGACGAGTTTCGTGTGACTTGGAGCTGTATGAGAACTGGTTACTTAAATGAAAAC